>CP049709.1:12950914-13115356 GCA_004148225.2 Heterodera glycines | reverse complement strand
AATGAGTTCGCCACTAATCCCTAAAAAACTGCTGTCTCTACCTCATCGGGACACTCGTCCTTTTCAGTCTCACAATCAACAGTCGATGATTCTCCCGGCGAGCCGCTGGCAGAATCCGAAATCTTCTTTTGAAGAGATCTTTTAACCATTACTTGAACGAAAAAATATACATAGCAAAAATGAATCATAAAATAGAACATAAATAAATATACATGTTGCAAAACACTTGGACAATTTATTTTGAGTTAGGTAATGGAAAATTACTCTAAAAAACAAATAACAAAATAAAAATGAAAAAAAATTATTTGTAAAATGAGATTGTATCCAAAATCTTAAAAGATTCTTTGCGCATTTGTTCAGATTCAACGGAAGACAACCGAACTGAGTGAAAACGAGGCCACCAACTCAAGGAAGGAAATTTTTTGGGTACTTCCATGTTTTGAAGGCACACCCCATTTTTAAAAAATACAACAAAGTTTCAAATTTTAATTCTATAAGAAAAATAATGTTCGGCGAGTTTTACCAACCCAATAGATTTTTGGTGGCATATGCAGCAGGGTTGTTCCGCGACGAGAAAAATAGCGGGTCGGGATTTGGGTCGCGTCGGTCGAAAAATCATCGGGTCGGGTTTCGGGACGAGAAAAATGTCGGGTTTCGGGTGACCCGGCACAACCCTGATATGCAGAGAAAGCCAAGAAATTTTCATGTTGCAGTGGCTGATCGCACAGCTATTAATATTGAACGCTCTTTGTTGCATTTTTTAAAATGGGGTGTGGCTTCAAAACAGGAAGTACCATTTTTTGATAATTTGCAATACGATGCGAACTCACTTTCTGCGGTTCAACCACAAAGGCAGGAGCAGTGCCTTCATCAGTTCGGCATTATCTCTCAAATAGCATAAATTCGTATGCAAAAAGGCCCAAGCACGAATGTCAGTTCTGTGACGACCAAAGTCGAGAAACTTTCATAAATGAGACAGATAATTAGCAGAGTATTTCCTGAATTCTTTAAGCACCATGAAAAGCGCCTTCAAATTCTGACTAACGACATCGTCAAACACTCCAAAACCGGTCGGGTCAATGGAACGCTGCTCCAAAATGTCGAGCAAAACGGGAGAAGTTGCCAAACTGTCAAGAGAAAGGTCGAAAAGCTAAAGAAATGATTATGAAAGGAGGTAAAAAGGGAAAGAAAAAGGCACCCGTTCAAAGAGTTTGCCGGAAATTCGCTCGAGTCGAAAACGCGAAAGAATGCCGTGGAAATGGACGAGGAGGTGGGGGTATTTTGTAGAAGCATCAAGCATGTAATCGGCCAATTCCTAACCAAAAATGATTGACAAATATAATAAATAACGAAAAACAACTTCCTCACAGCCAAACCGAACGGCACCCCACACAGCCAATGGGAGAAGGCCGACGGAACTTTTGGGCTCGTCAAAGAGGGTTCTCAAAAAATTGGAGAAAGAGACGGCATACGAACGGAGTTGGTGGGAATGGAATTTCTAAATTTGAAATAAACGCAAAATATACACAAATAAACGGGAGAAACTGACGAGTGGCACTTTCTGGTCGGATGCTAACACTTCTCTCTCAACCTCAAGGCAATAACTCAGAAGCATAATCACCCGATGGCGCTAAAAGTACAAAATGAAAGAGAGCACAAGTAAATGGAGAAAGGTTAATTGAAGTTGGTGTCACTGATTTGGTTTATCCACCGACAAACTTCCGCGTTGTTGTGCAATTGCATCCTGCGGATGTATGAGGTGAGAAAATCACCGCCACTTTCACTACGCCGTGTGACTCGTAAATTGACCAAATGAAAAATGAGTAAATTGGAGAGGAACAGAAGAGAATCGTCCATCCAATGAAGTTCTCTTGGGGTTGGCAATCTCCGAAATGCCGAGCAGATCTGAAAAAGAAATTATGGCTAAAAATTATACTAAAATAAAAATAAAATGTTGCTATGGCCCTGCCGGAAAAGGCCACTCATTGTTGAATGCCAGTTCCAACTTAGCCGAGCAATTGATTTACGGCAGCCATGCAATGCAACAAATACCATTGGAAAGCGTATTTGTAACATTTTAATTGCCGACGAAAGTAAAGGCGACGGGAAGAATGCCAACTGACAGCAATTTAGAACAAACAGAGGGATTTACCACTGGACCAACTGATTGTCACCGGAAATATAATTTTTTCAATTACAATAAATCCATATTTCTCATGCGTTGCCCCCCCCCTCCGTTTGTTCGTCCGTCGCTTGGATTTCCCCACCTCAATAAATTCATCGCTAATTTGCTCAATCGAACATTTGGTTTCGAGTGAACATTGGAGAGCAGTCAGAAATATGGCGGAGATGTGTGGCGCCAGGCTATTCCGCAGATAGGAGAGATACGACTTGGCATTGGATTGGGTGGCCATGGTCAATTCGATGTTCGCTAAAGGCGAGTACGCATGAAATTCTCAACTAAAACACGAACAGATATTTTGTGCCACTTCGGCCCAGTTCCTTCGCAGAATTCCTTTATAAAGCGAACGGACAGTCGAGATGATTTGCCAACGGAAAAACGACCCCTCAGAACGGTTGATATTTTCATAGCCATAAACAAAATGGAGTTCCCAAAGACGCTCTCCGTACTTCGACTCCAAAAAATCCATGCGAGCAAAACTAAAATTGCAAGGGAACAGTGGAGTAACTCGCTTTGAACTTTAACAGTCGCTATTAGCCAATACATCTGACAATAAGAATGTGAAAATTGGGAGTAAGCGATTCATTAAATAAGACAGATCTGACCATTGGTGAATGTAAACAACTGAACACCCACAATTGTTCCATGTCGATGGCTCCGCTGAGCCAACGCGTCTGAAAGCCCGGGCCAAGCGACTGGTACAAAGCCGCCATTTTACGGTTGTGTTTCTAAATGTGGCGGAATCGCTGCATTCCTTTGCTATTGATTTTGCAAAATTCCATTGGTTAAATTGTTAATTTTAACACGAACATTCACGTCAATGAAGCGAAGCCTTGACAACGGAGCACCGTGAATTCGCGCTATGAAAAGCATACGCCGAACCCACTGGCAAAAGTGAGAACATTAAATGCTAACAGAAAACAAACGCACATCTGCGCCGAACTTCCCATTCGCATAACGGTCCAAATAAAGTTGCATATAATCGGCGGCACGGTCCAAAACATCCGCCGAGGCTGAAGAGGGAAATAATTATAAAATGTCAATATGAATGAAGAAGGAAAGACCATTGCTTAATTGGAACGTCCTTTGCAGTTTTGCAATGGAGTCTAAGCATTTCGCAACATAACATTTCTGCTGATGGTGGGAAGTCTAAAAGGCACTTAATAAAGCGTAATAACACAAACAATCGCTTACGTCCTCTTCCGCTTGAGTGTGTTCGTTTCCCTGCTCTTCTTGGTCAATTTCGTCCTCATTAGTTTCACTCTCCATTGTTTTGGACAACGACGAAGATGAAGAAGACAGCACAACCGAGTCACAATCCATTTCCAAATCCGCGAATCGAATTTGCATTCCTTCTCAAGAAAAGTTTTTAGTTATACGAACGAGACAGAGTGCCAAGCTCAAACACTGAAAAAGAAAATAAATCAGCTTTTTCACACTTCGTGAGATTTAAATAAATCGTAGCCCTCGTCAAAGTTTAAGTCCTTTATTCACAAGCATGTTATAGTAAATTAAAAAGTAAAATTGCTATTAAAGCGTGTATATAAAAATAAAAGAAACTACTAGTGTATAAAAGATAGGAATTAATTCACACTCTGCCGAGTCATTAAGTCGTTTTCCGAACTGCTTTCTTCCACTGTTCCAATTCTTTGTCCCGCTGTTCGATGTTCATATCTGGACGATACTCAGTTGTTTTTCCCTCCCTTATGCGTTGTTGCAATTTGCACATTGTATCCACGCTTAAAAGTGAAACTTTTGAAATACATTAATTGTTCGACTCAAACATTTTTTTACGTCTCAATTTAGTGAACTTACAAAACAAAACAAAAACGACTAGTCTAAATGCGAAGATTTTAGGTATTTAATTTTTCGGTTATAAAATGGTGTCAACCGCCGATTAAAAAGACGGCAAAATAAGGAGAAATGAATAACGGAAACAACGATCTATTGGACGCATACTGTACTTTTTCCATACTTGAAAAGACCAGCACCAATTGCGGCAGCCAACGCGGCACCCCACCCGGTAACTTCGCTCATTTTGGAGCAAACCAAAGGAAATTCTAGGAAATCAGCTTGGATTTGGTTGAACAGCGCATTCTGAGTCATTCCCCCGTCAGCCTTTTATGTTAATTGTTGAAGTTGTGAAAAAAATATGAATAAGACCCGCAGAAAAGACAGCTGCTCTCCAAATTCGGACATGTCCGCTTGAACAGCCTTCAATATTTCCACCGTTTGAAATGCAACTGCCTGAAAAATGTACAGTCGGTATTGAACATCCCTGAATTATTTTGGGAGTGCCTTTAATGCGGCGAGGGCAATGTGCGCTTGGGTGGTACTTTGGGCGAGTCCGCAAATGATTCCCCGTGCCGTCGAGTCCCAATGGGGCGTGTAAAGTCCGGTGAAGCAGGGGACTGAACGGACGAAGAAGCATTACCAGAAATGGAGAGGAAATGGCAAATATCCGATAAACCGAAACAATTGGCAAATGCCAAGACTTACCGAAATAAACGTCCTCAGTGTTGGGAACACTCGCGGCCAATCCCTCAATGTCCGCGGTTTTCTGAACGAAATTAGGGCGTTAGAGATTGACATGAAGAGCCATGTTTCTTTGATTACTTCGAAGAATTTTAAATTGTCCCTCAAAAATCGGACGACGTTTCCCCCGATGGACCCCGACCCTTCGAGGGCGTAGCAAACGGGCGACGCTTGGCCGAACTGAACGAATTGGGGAAAATGAGACCCTCTAATGGGCGCCTTTGTCCACTTGGTAAGAGATTGTGGTCAAAAGTCCGTTCTTGGAGATGTACGCCCTTTGTCCTGTGTTGCAAAGCATAAAAGTGCCGGTGCCGTAAGTGTTTTTCGCTTCGCCTGGCTGCAAACAGCCGTGACCAAGCAGAGCACCTTGGGGGTCAGAAATGGTTTAAAGCCAACAAAAGCTTAAAACTTTGCTGATCTCCGAGACAGCCGGCCAAAGGAATGCCTTCCAAAGGTCCTAAAGATTAGCTAATTTGACCAAATATTCCAACACGACCTTTCTGAAGGTACCCGTAAATCTCTGCGGAACTTCGAATTTCCGGCAGAACATTGATCGGAATGTCAAAAAAGGTGCACATTTCTGTAGACCATTTGCGGTTCTGCAAATCCATCAACAAAGTGCGACTCGCGTTGGTCACGTCGGTGGCATGGATCTGTTTGAGAAGGATGGAGAGAAGCATTTTGGGAGATTAGCCATTAATTACCCCAATTAATTTCCACATAAGCCACGAGTCGACCGTACCGAACATCAAAGTCCCTAAATTTTCAAATAATTTAAATGCATCAGCAAAATGATCCAAAGTTCTACCATTTTGTAGCGATTTCTTTACTTCTGGCACATTGTTGAGAAGCCAACGAAGTTTGAGGGCACAAAAGTACGGGTGAATTGGCAGGCCGGTCTTCGCTTTGAAATGGTTTTTGTCCCTAAAATTTCCGAATTTATTTCAGTTATTTTCACTGATTCACCGTGTCGACGTCCTCTGAATGTATTCGTCACAAAGCTCATGCGTTCGGCAGTCCAACCAAACGATGGCATTACTCAGATGGCACCCCGTCTCTCGGTCCCAAACGATTGTTGTTTCTGAAGACGGAAACGATCACCAATTTGGCTATTCCTTTAGCTTTGGTCCATTTGATCACATTTTTTCATTTATTTGGCCATGCCATTGGTTTTGATAAGTTTTTCACTCTTTTTGCCATCGGTATATTTCTCGCCTCACCCCTTTGATTGGTTATGCCGATGGCTTTGATTTCTTTCTTCGGATCAATGCCGCGTCTGTTCAGTTCCTCGCAAGTGCTTTTGATGCATCGGACTGTCGTCTTAAATATTTGCTCGGGACACATCTCCACAAAGCCGGGATTCGGGAATTGCTGCTGCACTTCCAACTGTTGGAAGGTGTCAATTTAGTATTTTAGCAAAAGTATGTGATCGGAAGGTTAAAATATTATTTACTTGGTGGCTGGCGACCAAATTGCCATTTTTGGAATCGAAGATGAGAAAACGACTGCTTGAAGTCCCCTGGTCAATAGCACCCAACATAAATTTCCAATTCGAATAGCTGATAAAAAAATGGTACTTTTCAGTTTTGTTCCTACACCTCAAAATTTTAAAAAATGTCAACTAACAAATAAGGGCGCGCTGAAATGCATACAACTCTCGCATAAAATTTGACCAATCAACAGTGGAGTCATGACATCAATTCCCTTTCGTAAAACGTGATGGAGATCTGTTCCCGGGCCCACAAATATAGAAAAATTTTGAGGTGTAGGAACAAAACCGAAAAGTACCAAAAAATATATAAAATAACTAGGGTGGAGAAAACCTGTCATTTATGTTAGTTTCCCGAGACGGGGGCCGTAGGAAATGGTTACCTAACCTTTGATCATGGTAAGACGCCAACCCTGCCACGTGGTTGCAGGCGTAACCACCGGCAAAGGTGCAGAATTGTGGTCCCGATGGGAAAAAATACTAAAATTTTAAAAAGCATTTTTTCTGGGGTAGAAAAATGCGATGATCACGAATCTGCTCAGATTTTGAAAAATCATTGATTTTGTCTATGCCTTTGTATCAAGTAATTGATTTTTTTTTAATTTTTAATCTTCTGTAAATGTTGTGACTGAGCAGTAGACCATTTAACCAAATGGTCTACTGCTCAGTCACAACAAAAAGGAACCAAGTTTTTTAGCTCTGAACTGAGCACTCAGTCACAAACGAATACCAGAATATGCCTCACCGCTGATTGGGGGTACTAATTGGGTTTATTTATTTATTTATTCGTGAATAAAAAGTCATCAGAAGGGCAAAAAACCACTTACTCTGACGACTGTTCAGATAGTATGTCGTAGAGTAAGTGATATAATATATATGGATGATCAAAAAAATAAAATCAAAATATATGAATAAAATGAGGTCAAAGTCAATTGAGATCGATAACACAAATGTCAAATCACTTAAAAAATTAATTCTGTTTTTGCTTTTCCGGTTATTACCCTAATGAATTTTTAATTTTAGTTTTAAATTGATTTAAAGAATTTATTTTAATGATTTCTTTATCCAGCTGATTCCACAATTTTGTAGCCCTCCCCGCAAAGGGAATAAATTTTTTGCCTAATTTATATTTTGTGTTAAACCTATAAAAGGGGACATTAAAGCGTTTAGAAGGTTTGAAAATTTTTAATATATCTAGATCTGTTCGGCCATAAACAATTTTATGCGCCATGAACAGATCAAATAGCTTTCGCCTATTCTCAAGTGTCGGCAGTTGCAGGTATTCTAATCGATTTTGGTATGGAATTGGTGGAAGGCTGCATTTAAAAAATACCCGTTTGGTGAAATATTTTTGACACTTTTCTATTTTTTTAATATTTTTTTGAAGAGACGGATTCCAAACCTCCGGAGCGTATTCCAATAAAGGCCTAATATAAGTTTTATATAACGTAATCCAAATCTTAGATGATTTGGATTTAATTATTCGAAACAAGGAACGCATACGTAAATACGCATTCCTTGTTATTTTGTTTACATGATCGGAAAATTGTAATTTATTATCAATGTTTACTCCTAAATCCCTAATTGTATCCACAGCATTTATTGTATTTCCATCAAATTTATATGTTTCTTTTGGGTTTTTTGAACCCAAATATAATACAAAAGTTTTTTGAACTGAAACTCTTATTTGCCATTTATTTGCCCATTCGAATAAATTATGCAATGCTTTATGCATAATTTCTGTATCTGCTCTTGCTTTATAGCATAACTCCTGAAAACAAGTATTATGGGGTTTTCGGGGTCGCTGATCACGAATATTCAGCTTATTGTTAAATTGGGGTTTCCAACAAAACAAATTCGAACAAAAAGTCGAAAATTCAAAATTTTCGAATTTCGGGTTTTTGGCCGAACAAGGTCTAAATACATTAAAATGAACTTTAATGTCATCAGTGCTTCAATAAAAGATTGTTTAAACCATTTTTAGCCTAAAAATCAAAATTCGAAATTTTTGAATTTTCGACTTTTTGTTCGAATTTGGTTTCGGAATCTCGAATTGGTCGAAATGGATGTCGTATTCGTGATCAGCGACCCCGAAACCCCCATAATACTTGTTTTCAGGAGTTTTTAAACAAAAAAAAAAAATTAGAAAAAATTTGACCAAAAAAGGGGACCTAAACCCAATTAGTACCTGATTGGGATATTGGCTCGACTTTTCAGTGCCGATGATTTTGCGCACCTACTTCCTCCCCTTACTACTTTGGTGCTTATCGGCACTACAATGCTGCCATTTTGGTCTTTTTGCAATGTGAGCCGTGGCGGCCTTGTGGAATTAGGAATAATTAATCCACCGCCAGGAGGAGTCGAACTTGAAGTTCCTTTTTGTTGTGACTGAGCAGTAGACCATTTAATCAAATGGTCTACTGCTCAGTCATAACAGTAAAAAAAATCTTAAATGAATTTGGGGTAAAAAATATGCTGATCACGAATTAAATACTTGACTTCTCAATAGATTATTCGAAAGCTTTTTTTAAGTTCTACAACATCTGTGTATTGAGTTTTTTACGCCCATTAATTTTCTTAAAATTTTTGGGAAAATCAGTACTTGAAAAAAGTCATAGACAAAATCAATGATTTTTCAAAATCTGAGTTCAGATTCGTGATTAGCGTATTTTTCAACCCCAGAAAAAATGCTTTTTAAAATTTTAGTATTTTTCCCATCGGGACCACAATTCTGCACCTTTGCCTAACCACCAACGTTTTCTGCCAAAAATCAGTGAAACAAGAAAAATTTCAACAGTTCAATTTCATTTTCTCATTATTAGGGACGTGAATTTTAGGTTTTAACTATTTTTTTTGCTCAATTGATTTGACACACCGAGTCAAAAAACGAGACATGTGTCAATAAAGAGAGAGTGCAGAGAAAAAAACATCTCTCTTTTTGGCGTACTATTTCTTTATCTGTGTTAATAGAGAAAAACTGAATTTACTTCGTGACGTTTAACTTTTTTTCCTAACGTTAAATCCGCTTCAAATTTTGCATAAAGACAGAGAAAAATATTCTGCATCTAATGATAGGTCAGGTTAATATTAAAATGGGTCAAATAGGAAAGTTATAAGAAAAACAAAATTTTAAAGCCTCATAACTTTTCTCTGGTACACCAAATCGCTTAGCATTTGCTTAGAAAAAGCTTCTCATTATCAAGAGCTTTTGAAAGATACCAAGATTATCCAATTTGGTTGGGAAAAACCTTCAAAAATAATTCCCAAAATTCGTCATTTTTTAATATTTTGGACAAAAATAAATAAAAATATTCATGTTGCACAACGGACTCGAACCACCACCCTTTGTCCCTTTACTATCTTACAAAAACCACTTCGCCACATATGCATTTACTTTTTGAACTAGGGGCTCAAAATTGACTCGGTGTGTTGAAGAAAGGAGCTCAAAAAACGCATTTCCGCATAAAAATTTTTCGATTCTGATGTCATTATCGGTCACTAGAAATCACTATTTTGGGATTTTGTCACTAAAATAGTGAAAATTCACTATTTTGGAGTTTTGTCACTATTTTTTCACTATTTTGACATTTTTGGGCAAAATTCCTTAACAAAAATGCAATAAAACCAAAAAATACACCCCTAAGAATCGACAAAAAAAATTTCAAAAAGCACTCCTAAGAAATGAAAAAAATTTTCTCAAAAAGGTATTTTCGTGGCAAGAATTTTAATTTTAAAAATTATTTTTTTTATGTACCTATTTTGTTTTTTTGCCCTTAAAAATCCCAGCCCTACTCATTTGCAATGCAATCAGTGAATAAAAATTATTTTTGCTCAATTTTTGGCTGAAAATTATGTCACTATTCGTCACTATTTCGGACTTTTTGACACTATTTTGTCACTATTTTGGCATTTTTACTCACTATTTTAGGGACCAGGTCGTTTTGGCGCCGACGTTTTGGCGCCAGGGTCGTTTTGGCGCCGACGTTTTGGCGCCGAGCTATAATAAAAAAAAGAAAACACCCAAATTTAAAAATTTTGTAAAACAACAAAAAAAACGTATTTTTCGCGAAGGTAATACTGCCGATGGTTGGTTGCCCCCCTTTTTTGAAGAAAATTTTTTTGTTTTCAAAAGTCATGAAAACATGCTTCCAATGGTTTTCAGGGTCGCTGCTCACGAACCAGGCATCCATTTCGACCAATTCGGAACCCGGAGCCGAAATTCGAACAAAAAATCGAAAATAAAAAATTTCAAAATTCTCTTTTTGTTTCTAAAATAGATTAAAACAACCAAAACGTTTTGGAGCAGACGATTTGGCGCCATGTAGGGAGGAGGTAGAAATGATGAAATCGTTATAATTTTTCTGACGAAGTCTATCAAAGAGCCGGATTTAATTCTTCATTTACTCTTTTTCGCTTTGGCTTATGTTCTCCTAATTTTGTATTTAGGTAATGAATCGTCAAATTGATACGAAAAAACAAAAGCCTAAAATAACGCATGAAGGCCAGCTTCGGCCGGTGGGCTGATCGAATGAAAGAATGTTTTGGAGACGGCACATTCTCATTGGCACCTCCAATGTTCTACCAAATAAATTGTTTCCATTTCTTCATTTTGTTAATTATTATATTTAACGAAAAATTTCATTTTTTATAATTTTTACAATTTCTTCCTGCCTTTTTTTTCATTTTTGGCTTGGCGCCAAAACGTCGGCGCCAAAACGACCCTGGCGCCAAAACGTCGGCGCCAAAACGATACGGACCCCTATTTTAGTTAACTATTTCGGGATTTTTCTTCACTAAAATTCACGTCCCTACTCGTTATACACAGCGTCCGGAAAATGAGCTCCTGTACCAAAAACTAAAATTCGGGTGGGGATCGTTTTAGTCTGGCAAGCTGTTTTTATTCCACATAGGTAGATTCTATTGTTTTTTTGGCATTTTCCGCCCCTCTTTTATACTCAATTTTTTTCAAATTCCTTCCAGCAGAATCGGATGTGTATAAAAGGAGCCGTCTTTCCCTCCGCTGTACATTTCTACTTCTTCTGTCACCACACTCCAACCACCGAACCGCTTCAGTGCCCAACGCAACGCAATGGCCACGTACCTATTCCTCGCTGCAGCTGCCTTCGGAGCGGGAATTGTAATGCTGCGCTTTCTTCATTTTTTTTCAAATTGCATTTCATAACATTTTTGTCCCTTTCAGTACTGTTGGAAGACGTACCTTGGCCCGATGCTCGACCAACCGAAGAGCGACGACGAGGAGAAGCCCAAGCCGGAAGGAGGCGAAGAAGCGACGACCGCCGGCGAGGAGGAGAAGAAGGCTGGCAGCAAGGGCGACAAGCACAAGAAGAAGGACAAGAAGGGCGAAGGCGCAGCAGCAGCACCAGCGGCGGACAAAAAGGAGGAGAAGCGCAAGGACAAACACAAATCCAAGGAGTCGGGGAAGAGCGACGACAGCAAAGCGGGCAAGAAGGACAAGCACGGAAAGAAGGACAAGAAGGGCAAGAAGAAGGACACCACCGATGCATCCACCGTGGACGAAGCCCTGGGAGAACAGAGCGCAGCGGAGACGAGCCAAGCAGAGCAATAGCCAGGCCGTGATGCGTGCAAATGACTGTGTTCGACGACGACGTCTCGCGACACCCACACATATCCCTTCGATCATTCCCGTCCCTTCCGATTGCTGTGTTTTGTCTGTTCCAATGCTTCCTAAATGTTCCCCTTGTGAACAGTGATCCTTCCTTATGTGATCTGAACATATATATGTTGTATGCCCATTAATATATTATGCTTCGCTTGTTCGATATTTGTGAAATCTCGTTCATATTCATCGTCGTTGTATACATATACACACCGTTTCAAAAAACGAGATGTGTACCAATAAATAGAGAGTGCCAGAGAAAAACATTATCTTTTTTTCTCTAATTTTTTGTCTCCTTTTGGCGTACTATCTAATATTTTCATTATTAGGAAAACCAACATTCACTTCGTGATGTTTAACTTTTTTTCTGCTGCATGTTAAATCTATACCAAATTTTGCATATCGATAGAGAAAAGAATTCTGCATCTTTCTATAATGAATTTAATTTTGTCTATGGTCAAACTCAAAAGTTACAAGTTTGGAACACCCATATCTTTTTTCTGATTCATCAAATTGCTTAGAATTTGCTTAGAAAAAGCTTCTCCTCAGCAAGAGCTTTCGAATGATATCAAGATGGACCAATTTGGTTGGTAAAAACCTCCAAAAATAATTTTTAAAAATCGTCATTTTTTTAATATTTTGGACAAAATAAATAAAAATATTCATGTTGCACAACGGACTCGAACCTCCGCTGAGACATTTGCGCCGCGCCATTTGCGCCGCACAGCAAAAGTCGACACTTGCGCCGCTCAATTTGCGCCGCGACATTTGCGCCGCACAGCAAAAATGGACACTTGCGCCGCTCCATTTGCGCCGCACAGCAAAAGTGGACTTTTGCGCCGCACTGTCAAAAATATTATATTCATAAAAATTCCACTATTATCAATAAGTAATACTAAAACTATAAGCCATCGACAAAAATAACTAATTGAAAATTCGAAAAAATTACTAGTCACAAAGATTGACATTCAATTTTTTAACCATTAAAATCTTAACATTGAATAGGTTCATCAAAGATATGAAAAAATGATTAAGAATACAAACTAACAAAAAACTGAAAAAAAGAATTTTCTGTAGAAACCCCAATTATTTTTTTGCTTCGAAAAAAGAATGAAATTCAATTCCTTTGTAATTAATTTTCTCAATAAGTTATTTTCATCGATTTTAATTTAATTTCATTGAAAAAACGCACTGATTTTCAAATTTTCGCTCCTATTTTACCATTTTTCGCATTATTTCGCAATTTTTATGCCCTTATTTATTTACCTATTTTTTCGCTTAAAATCCGCCGCTTAATGATCAGGCAATACGAAGGCTTGTTATCGCATATGGTCCCAATGAAAACCAAAATGATCAAGATTTGATCAATCATTACGTGCACTTCAATATGGAATTGACATGAAAGGCTTCGAAAAAGGAATTAATAATGAATATCTATCAATTCTTATTTTATAAAGCATATAAATTTATTTTAATCAGAGCGCAAATGTCTTTTTTCGCTGTACGGCGCAAAATGTCGCGGCGCAAATGTCGTTTTTGTTAGGCGGCGCAAGTGTCGCGGCGCAAATGGCACGGCGCAAATGTCCGCGGCGCAAGAGTCTTTTTTGCTGAGCGGCGCAAGTGTCGCGGCGCAAATGGCGCGGCGCAAAAGTCGGCTAACCAATTGAAACGGTGTGTATACACATTTGATATATTAATAAAATGGCATATCGGTTGTGTATTGGAGTTTAATTTTATATTATCATAAAGATAGACCTTTTTGCCTTTAAATTCTCCCCATGGAGTTGTTATGTATTCATGAATTTAGCATCCATCTCACTAGGACTGTAATCCTGACCCCGATGTTAGCCTTCTCCGTGTGTCCTATTTTAAAGCATATCCCGATTGAATGGGCGGTTAAATTTGAATTATGTGGTATTTTGAGCAAAATCGGTATCTGGAGGATTTCACATTGTTTTTAATTCCATTAAAAAAAACATCCGCCATTCGGCGGTATCGGTAGGCACGTCGGAAAAAATCTGTTTGTCATACATATTTAATAAAAAAATGCCAATTTTGCTCCAAAAAAATTGCGAAAAAACTGTACAATCCACAAAACCCTGGTTGTAAAAGCAAAAAACCAACACTCTTCTAGTGATTAATGCTTCCTTCTTTCTGGACAAAAATTGCATGAAAAGGCGCAATTCCTACGCATATATCGCATCTGAATGAATGAAGGGAAGGGAGAATTGAATGTGGCCTGTTGTGACTGAGTCGTAGACCATTTAGCCAAATGGTCTACGACTCAGTCACAACAAAAAGCGAACTTCAAGATTTAAGCTCAAACACAGAGCACTCAGTCACAAACAAACCCAAAATATGCCTCACTCAACTACTGGAGATATTGGCTCGACTTTTCAGTGCCAGTGCGACGACTTTGCACCTACTTCCTCCCCTTTATACACACTTCAGGTGGTTTCCACCGCCAGGAGGAGTCGAACTTGAAGTTCCCTTTTTGTTGTGACTGAGCAGTAGACCATTTGGTTAAATGGTCTACGACTCAGTCACAACATGGTCGTTTCCCCGTCTGTGATTTCTACCTGTTCTATGCACACCAAGGGATGTGCCCGTATCCAAAAGGCACACGAAGACCTCTCATCCCAGCACTTTTGTTGCTCTGGCGGAGCCGTCGCAGCGGCCGTCGTCGTCAGCTGTGCTTCCTCTTCCCCTTGTCCTTCCGCTTTACGTTCCGCTAACAATGCCCTCCAATAGTCTCCCAGCGAACCTCCGGTTTGCTTGCCCCTTCTGTTGCCTACCAACACTCTTCTCACCGTGCCATCGTCGCCCCTCTGATGAACATCGAATTCGGTGAAATTGTCCGAATTCAATTTAAAGGCGGTTATAATTCTTATTAAAGGAAAGGCAGTAGCTGCAGTCAGAGGAGAAGCATCTGTACTTTTGAAAAGAAAAGTGACTTTGGTATTGGCCTGAAAATGGACACAAAACGCATTTTCAAGGCGTCAGCACCCCGCCCACCGCCGCCGCCTCTGGCGACTTGGCAATGCCCCCTAATTCGGGAGATCCCCCCCCCCCCTCCGAACACGGACCAATCTCGCCAATTTGTTCATTTCTTTGCTCATGTTCATTGCCGGTGTCCAGCACAGTCGTTGAAAAGACATAAGGCGCCTCTGTTGTTGTCCTTTCTTCGTTTTTTGAAGTGTAATTATCGTCATTTTGACGAATATTTGCCACTGTCATTAAATTAAAAACACAATATTCACTTTAATTAATTAGCCCTTTACATTTAAACCTTACGGTTCAATTGCTTCTGTTGACGATCGACCGCTAGTGATTTTGGTGTTGTTGTTAAGCGCCGAGTTGAAAACGATGGAAGAGTGAAACGGAATTGTGTGGAGTGTATTTGGGAAGGGGGCGATGGAGTGGCGGATTGCTTCTCCGTGGAAACTGCCAGTGACGCAAAAGAATGGATAGAAATTGTGGATTCGATGTCCATCGGTAATTTCTTGGACAATGACACATTGTCCGCTTTTTTCGGCACAATGTTTTCCTCTCGTGACGATTCGGCCCCATTTTCTGTTGAATTTTCATTTTTCATTTTGGTCAATTTCTCTGGCGACTCTTTCGTCCTTTCATTTTCATTGGTTGCAGATGCCTTTCGTGTTGTTTCATCTTCCATTGTCTCCGTCCTCACTTCTGTTCTGTTCCTTCCTTTTGTCTTTTCATTTTCCGTTGGCACTGTAATTTTTGTCGCTTTGTTGGCATTTGTATTTGTCCTATTGTTAGCATTGACTTCATCGATTATTGCAGGCGCCACTCGTGTTGTTTCATTCATTTTTGCCATTGGCACCACTTTTGTCGTGTCATTTTCCACTGGCACCACTTTTAATGTTTTGGTGACATTAGTCGGCATTTGCTGTTCCCCCCTTTGTCCCCATTCGCTTCTGTCCACTTCCGCTAGCGCTTCTTCGTCTCCGCCACTTATCAATGCCGACACCCTTTCGCTGGACTTATTTTCCCATCTCTCTGTACCCATTGTTTCTTCTTTTGCTCTCTCTTTTGTCCCCCCATTCGGCACAATTCGCGTCGTCACTTTGTCCGGCATTATGAGAGATGTTTCAGCTGTTTCTTCCTTTGTTTTTGTTGTCGCTTGTGTTGGCTTTGTCGTTGTTGTGCTTTCACTCTCTTTTCCTTCTCTTCCACGTGATGGAGATCTGTTCCCGGGCCCACAAATATAGAAAAATTTTGAGGTGTAGGAACAAAACCGAAAAGTACCAAATCCTATATAAAATAACTAGGGTGGAGAAAACCTGTCATTTATGTTAGTCCCGAGACGGGGGCCGTAGGAAATGGTTACCTAACCTTTGATCATGGTAAGACGCCAACCCTGCCACGTGGTTGCAGGCGTAACCACCGGCAAAGGTGCAGAATTGTGGTCCCGATGGGAAAAAATACTAAAATTTTAAAAAGCATTTTTTCTGGGGTAGAAAAATGCGATGATCACGAATCTGCTCAGATTTTGAAAAATCATTGATTTTGTCTATGCCTTTGTATCAAGTAATTTTCCTTCTCTTCCTTTTTCTTCCACTGTAAATGTTGTGACTGAGCAGTAGTCTCTTCCTTTAAATGGTTTTACTTTTTCTTCCATTGCTTTTTCTTCTCTTCCTTTTTCTTCCAACTGAGCACTCAGTCACAAACGAATACCAGAATATGCCTCACCGCTGATTGGGGGTACTAATTGGGTTTATTTATTTATTTATTCGTGAATAAAAAGTCATCAGAAGGGTTTTTCTTCTCTTCCTTTTTCTTCCATTCAGATAGTATGTCGTAGAGTAAGTGATATAATATATATGGATTTTACTTTTTCTTCCATTGCTTTTTCTTCTCTTCCTTTTTCTTCCATCAATTGAGATCGATAACACAAATGTCAAATCACTTAAAAAATTAATTCTGTTTTTGCTTTTCCGGTTATTACCCTAATGAATTTTTAATTTTAGTTTTAAATTGATTTAAAGAATTTATTTTAATGATTTCTTTATCCAGCTGATTCCACAATTTTGTAGCCCTCCCCGCAAAGGGAATAAATTTTTTGCCTTTGCTTTTCCTTCTCTTCCTTTTCCTTCTCTCCCTTTTTCTTCCAATGCTTTTTCTTCAAATTTTTTTCATATCTAGATCTGTTCGGCCATAAACAATTTTATGCTTGCTTAACAGATCAAATAGCTTTCGCCTATTCTCAAGTGTCGGCAGTTGCAGGTATTCTAATCGATTTTGGTATGGAATTGGTGGAAGGCTGCATTTAAAAAATACCCGTTTGGTGAAATATTTTTGACACTTTTCTATTTTTTTAATATTTTTTTGAAGAGACGGATTCCAAACCTCCGGAGCGTATTCCAATAAAGGCCTAATATAAGTTTTATATAACGTAATCCAAATCTTAGATGATTTGGATTTAATTATTCGAAACAAGGAACGCATACGTAAATACGCATTCCTTGTTATCCTTTTTCTTCCATTGCTTTTTCTTCCCTTCCTTTTTCTTCTTTTACTTTTTCTTCCATTGCTTTTCCTTCTCTTCCTTTTTCTTGCATTTTTTGTGCTTCTTCTTCTTCCTTTCCTCCTTCCTCCTCTGCTGTTCCTCCTCCTTCTGTGGTTCCTTTTTTCATTTGTTCCGTTGTGCCAATTGTTATTTTCGCTGTGACAGTGCTTAAAAAACTTTTTGGTTGCGAATTTGCGGCGTTTTTCATCGATATTCCTGGAAATGATTGGTCAACAGAAAATGCGAATCCAAAAATGATTTACCAAAGGAGGGAAGAGGGACGGATGGAAGGACATTCTCCACGAGTACCCCCTGAATGACCACTTTGATCGCCTCGAAAGTTTCGATCGCCGTGGGCACGAGTTCCTCCTGGCGTAGAATGAATCCATTGGACACTGAAACGGCACAGATTCATTTTGGTATAAGGCGGTTTAAAAAGCCAAATTTGCAAGTATTCAGCCGAACTTACCCCTCAGTTGTGGTCTCAATTCCACCAAATAGACGAATTTGACTCCCAAAGTCTGCTTGGCCCAGTCGTCCGACCCTCCGGACGCTGGTGCTGTTTAAACAAATCATTCGCTTGCATTGTGCCCTTTTGCTTACACAAAAGGTCGGCTCCTGTGCCAACTTTGTAATTTGTGCCGTAAACCTCGCGAAGTCGAGCAGTCGCACTCAGTGCCAAACTTTTCACTTTGGCCACGTCATTGGGGAACTTTATGGGGAGGGGGGGGGGTGAGAAAAGGAAAAGCAATGCGTACGCTTTGGTATTCGTGAGAGAAGGGATGGATCCATAATTGGGCATAAGTGTGCAGAGTGATCTCAATTGGAATGATTTTGGCTCATTTGACGAACGGGGACCCACAAAGGCATCGACGCGTCCCTTTATTTCTTCATCCTGCAGGAAATCCGCAATTGCTTTCGCCTCCGGCTCACTGAAGGCCTTTTTGCCAGCGAACAAATTGGAGCAGGCGTTCAGAGAAGAGCCCGTCTCGGCCCAATGGAAGTCGAAGTTTCTGAACACGCAAAATGCCATGGGATAACTCATAATCGGCGCAGCCCTTCCGCGTGCCAAAGATCGTCCGTTCTTCGTTTACTCACCGGTTAAGGTCCACCCCTCGGCAGCAGTGAATTCCACCCCAAATTGTGCGCGAGCATTGTTCGGGCGAGCGGTTCTTGCGCCATAGGCGAATTTGGGGCTTTACGCTGCTCCGGGAGTATTCGAAACCATCCTGAAAAAGGCGGAAACGGACAAATCTGGTCACGGTCAAATTACGGGGTTTGTGCAGGGGACGATGACAAAGTCAATGTGATTGAGGGCATTGGTGAGGAAAGGGTCCTTTTCATAGGCCCAGACCAGCTGATTTATCTGAACAGTTGGCGTTTTGTGCCTCCATTCTTTGCCCAATTGAAGAAACAAACGATGAACAAAGCTGTGTGTCCACTTGCCCACTGACAAAGGGAGGGACGAAAAGCCTTTGGGGGCCAATCAAAGCAATTAATGAACCTCCCGCGCGTGCATATTCCCGTCAATCCAAAACACACGTTTGTTGCGCATTTTTCTCGAGTTTTTCGGTTTATGCTCCGAATTTGACGGCTGTGGGAAAATCTGTCCGTTATAGCCAATCTAAACGAATGGATGGAGGGGGGAGGGGGGGGGCAAAATGAGTGCGTTCGCTTCGCCCCTCCCAGGCGCACTTTGACTCCCTCAATGGAGCGTCCCTCGTGGGTGCTGCCCAATTGGACGAGTTGGACCTGTGATGGACCGGAGAAGGTGCAACGGGAAACAAAAGTGTCACAGCAAAACCAACCAGATTCGGGTAATAAAACTCCAAAGTTCGCATATAACGAACCTAAAATTACCAAAAGGCACCAACGGCTGATGGAAAGTCCCCTCCAGCGATTCCCTGCTCCCCCCCCCTTCCCCCACCATTTCGCTATAGCCCGTGTATTCGCCCCACGGGTAATCGACACCACGCAACTGTCCGATCTGATCAAATGCTGAAAGTTAAATAGCAGAATATTGGTTGAGAAAGAAACAGCGCTTTTGGGTGAGTCTTGCCACGGACCATAGGATTGTTTGTGGCCATTGTCCATGGCGGGCGATGGGTCCCTTCTCCAACTGCGAAGGAATGCCTCTTCCGCGTCCGCCCTTTTCGCGCCACCTTTTTGCGCTGTTCGCTTTGTTTCCGCTTGGAATTCGTCACGCATAATTAGCCTTTGTGGGGTTAATTAATGACCAATTAACTTTGCCGAGATTGTGGTCAATTAGTTGGCCTTCATAGACCATTCACTCACTTCTGTACGTCATCAACTGTCATCTCCACGTGAAGGTGAGGATATTCCGCCAGAAAACGTTGAAAGGTTTCCTTCCCCTCGGGGGAAACCATCACATCGGCGAATTGGCCCGGATGGGCCGATTCCAACCAAAAATCCACCTGAGGACCAATGAATGGGACAGTGATCAGTCAGTGATCACTCATCTCACTGATCATTCCCCTTAGTTCCCCGTTTCTTGCCTCGGCATTTTCCTTGGCAACTTCGCTCAGTTTTCGCACTGCCTTAACGTCTGACCAATTTTCAGTGAATATTCTGAACACTCGGAAAACGTCTCCATTTCTGAACTTGGCAATGCTCAATAACCCGGGAAGTGTTCTTTCTCCCTCACTTTTGCAGATTTTGACCATTTTCGCTGAAGGCATTGCCAAAATTTCCTTCCAATGGAGAGACGGAGGCATTGAAATTGGAAAAGGGAGAAGAAAAGAGGGGAAGGACCAGCAACAAAAAGAGAGTGGGGAGAAAGGACGAGGGAAAAGGACGACGGAAAAGCATAGGAAAAGCCTAAAATGAATGGCAAACGCATGGAAAAGGCACTATGAACAATCAGACAGACAAAGAGGGGCTGATTGCAAACAAACAGATTATTAATTAACGGATGCTAATTAGTGGAGGTGACGCCACGAAGTTGGAGGAAACGACCGGCGGAGAAGGGGGTAAAAAATAATAATTTTAAAATAATTGAAAATTTGGGAGGGATTTTGGTCCGGTGAGTGTTTAATTGGTAAATGAATCAATCAAATCAGTGGAGACAATTAGTCAACACACGTAAGCTGCTGCAGATCAATTTCCGCAGATAAACGCCGGATTTGCGACGGATCCATGGAAAACGGAGGGCACACATTCCCCCCCCCCTCCTCCTTCACTAATGAAATGTCAAAGCAGACGAGACACATCGTAATGGAGAAACAATCAATGAAAAAAGTAAATAGAACATCAACAATATACAATACAATATAATAAAAGAAAATACAAAATGAGATCTTTTTCAATCATCGCCATCTTTCGACATTTGCCCTTCGCTCTCATTTTTCTTAGCTGCCGACAATTTATCCGAATTCACTCTGCCAAATAACATTTTGTTATAGAGGTGAATGATGCGGGCCTTTGCTCTGCGTGGAAATATTAAGCCAGGCACAAAAAGCAGCACAAATCGCTGGACAACGAAATTGAGGAACACCTGAAAAGGAAGAGAAAGTGCCAAAGGGGGCAACCCAAATCAGACGGACCTGCAGCAGAAACATCACAGGCAATGGGACCATGAGATACCACGTGTTGAAAGTCCAATTGGGCGCGCTCGGCTGACTCAGACAATGCAAATTGTCCAAGTGTTTGGTGATATTCTCGGCGTATTCGAACTGCAACACTTTGCGAAGAAGTTCAGCAACTGCGCCAGAGCCATTCACAACCTGTGGATAGAAAGAATTGCAAAACGTATCCCAAGACAGAAAAAGCACACAATGTTCAGACTGGCGCCTCCCTGCTGACTGCGGATGGTCTTTCCATGGATGACGACAATTTGAAGCATTTTAAAGAAAAAGTGGTCGACCACAATCACAATAATGACGACAAATACCAAAACGGACAGACGCACAGAGGAACTGACCATTTTCTTTCTCTCTTCGCTGTGTGGCAAACTAAAAGCAAAAATTTAAATAAACAATGAAAAGCGGACAAATAGTGATTCGTACCCGTAAGGACTGATCACTTTGTTTTGCTTTTTCTCGGACTTTCGCAATTTGCCGAGAAAAACTTTTCCCATTTCATTTCTTTTTGCATCGATGCGCCTTAAATTCGAAAAAATGCAATAATGAAAGAATGGAGGGACCAAAAGTAAGGCGTGGTGAAGAAATTTTGAAATTCGATGTCGTTCAAATAGCAAAGAGTTGTTTGCACACAATTTTTGAACAGGAGATAGGTGAGCAGCACCACAACGAAATCCAACACAAGGCTGAACGAGCCCAAGAAGACCTTCAAAAGACAAAAGGATTAATTAACATTACGATTCATTTAAATGCATTGTATTGTTCTTTTCCTCCTGGAATTTGCCTGAAGAATCTTCACGTCGTGCTCCAACTCATTGTGCAGCTGACTCGTCGAATATCCCCGCTCAATTTCGGGTTGTTCCACCGCTTGGAAATGCAACTGAAAGTGTTCAAATGGAACGGAGCAAACCAACGAAGAAAACCGACGTTCAGTTGCAGTTGACGTTCGATCTGTTTGCTCACATTCTGAAGGCCGTACATTTGGCCGTCCAACTCAGGCGTAAAGAGCATTTCGTGCTCTTCTTTGCCCGAGTCAGTGCTCTTTCCGAGTTCACAAAATTTGACGGACATTTCGCCGACTTTTTTGGCCTTAAAATGGGAGGAAATACGGCGTTCGGAAGGACAAAAGGAAAAGCACTTGACATAAGCTGAGCGCATTTATGCGAGAACAAGCGAAGGAATCGAGTGGCCATGGGATGGCGTCGTAACAGAGACTCTGAAAAAACAAACAAAAACAATAGCGAACTTTTCACACTCGGCCAACCTGCGATTGTTGCAGCCTTTTGTGACACGATTCTACCGAACTGGCGAAAATATATTTGCAACGGCGTTCAAAACGGCGCACAATGGCGCGGCCGAGTTGCGATTTAAGCCTTTTCCATGCCGGCTTCGCCGCTCGGTCCAACGTCCCGACGGAAGGGTCCTCGCCTTCGGTAAGCAGTTGACGGTCGGCAATTTTCTTAAAATTCTTTAGTAACGTTGCCACAAAAAGGAACCATTTAACACCCCTCGCCCGTGAATCCTCACAATCAAAAGCAATCACTTGGGCCGTGTCAATAATCGCTGCCAAATGGGAATCTTCTTCACTGTCCTCCTCAACGTCGTCGTCAAAGGGCTGAAGCAAAGACTTCAGCGTATGGACGACTTTGTTTCCAATCGTTGTAACTTTTCCTAATTGATGGAAAAAATATTGTCAGCGATAAAATTATACAAATACCAAAATTTTTCTCAAAAAGTGCTTCGATTGGACCCGCTTGCAATTCCATTCGACTTTTGGTTATCCGCGCTTGAAGTTGCAAATGACAGACTGTTATCATCGTGGAAATGTTGAAATTTTGAATGATATTTTCAATGGGTCCTTTGAAGAAAAAAAACGAATGTATTAACAAAAAACAATGTTGGATGGGGAGAATGTGCTCACCTTTGTTTAGGTTTTCGACCACAAAAACTGAGAGTAATCTGCAAATTGAATCGTTCACTGATTGTGCCGACCAATGCCAAAACCGACCCCTGCCCGGTGCTGCCCAAACTGGCGAACAGGGCACAGCCGAGAGAAGCACGGACCAACTGAAAACGAACATCATTCAGCGTGGAAGCATCCGTTGGAGACCACCAACAGGATTAAGCGTATAGGACAGGGCGGAAGAGACGATCATCAGCCATTTGACAAAGTCCTTCCAGAACGGGTTGATCAGAATGGAATCGGCGAAGTTGATGCGATACCAAGCCAAGTCGTAAATGAGAAGCGCAATTCCGAATCCGACGGGCAAATTGTACAGCAAACGAAGCGCATAATAATCATCGGAACTGCTGAAAAGGAATATTTGTTAGAAGAGAAGCAACATAAGTTGATCTTCTGTGCCTGTGCAAGAAGATGTCCGCTAATTTTGTCCTTTTCTTCTGAATGCGAAGTTTTTCGCGCTTTTCTTCGACAAAAAACATTTCAAATAAACCGCCTCTTTTGAACTTCCACCACTGTTGACGGACTTTAGTCAAATAATACATTTTTAAAATTACTGTACCTAAAATGTTATACAGTAAGAAGCTGATTGGGTTTTTAAGACGCGGAAAGCGGGGATTGATGAAATTTCATAAAAAAAGAAAGAAAGGGCAGATTTATAAAAAAGTGCGTCGCAGTAAATTTACCATTTAAAAAAAACGCGTTGTAGAAAATAAAAAATAAATTGAATTAATGATTTTTAATAAAATTTACTAAATATAAATTCAAATTAATAACAAAAAGATAAAAATAAATGTGAAAAGTTGAGAAAATATGTAAAAGGTAAGTTTAGTCCCCAGATTTAACTCCAGAATAAATAATTATTTTTAAAAAAAGCAAAATGATTTTTAAGCAGTAATTCTTTTAAGACTAAACTCCAAAAACATTGGCACCACCGGACCATCCCTTCCTATTTATGAAAAACAGCCTAATAAATGCCCAATTTGTTCAAAATTTATTTTCAAATGGTTTCTTTGCTGAACATTTAAATTCTTGAGCATTTTTTGACATTTTGTCCGTCCGTTTGTCACTTTGTCTTTCTTTTGCCGTCCCTTTCGTTCGTCCGTTCTTCGGTCCTTTTCTTTTCCTTCTCTCATTGCATTTTCCTCTCTCGGACTTCCCTGACACTGAAAATCACTTTGTAGCGAATGTCAAAGAAGGCACAGCAATGATAAGCGATGGTCAAAAACACGTCGATATATTCGGCGACTGCGAAAACATCGTACACTGAAAAGCATTTGAAAAGCATTGTTTTATGAAGGGCGAAAATGAGAAAGAAATGAAATGAAAAACTGACTGATGGTGATGCATTTTCGCCAATAAAGCACAAAAGCGCCGAACAGAACGGGCACGGAGATGACGTAACTTTAAAAATACTGAGTTAAGCTAACGACGAATGCCAATCTCTTACAGAATGGTCACCACAATTTTGAAATGGTACGAAATTCGACCCTGCGTAATTAAATGTAAAAAAATGGACAACAAAGAAAATTGGCAATACATAAGGGTTCAAATAATAAAGGGACTGCGAGTGACAGATGACATTGGTCAGAAAGAAGCCAATGGCGAAGGCACCGAAGGCGTAAAAGAAGATCACATGGTAAGCTTAAGGAAAGATGGCGGCTAAAGGAGATCAAAAAGCCAAACCAACAGATGAACTCACGCTCCCCGACCACCGACAGAGCGACCTTTGAAAATGGGGGGGGGGGTAATTAACAAAAAGCAACGAATGGGACAAAGTGTCCACATTTGGGGTAATGTGACAAAGTGTCCACATTTGGGGTAATGTGACAAAGTGTCCACATTTGGGGTAATGTTGGAAAACAGAGAAAGTATTTTAAAATGGCTAAGATTAGGACAACTCAAAAAACAATTAATTTAATTTTATAATAAAATTAAAATCGAAAAAGAAAAGTTCGTTAAACCCTTGTACCAAATGTAGTATATTTTTTGAAGTGTTTTATTCTATCCTTACAATTTACATTCTTGCCAGTGATTGTTTGGTCCATTGTTTACCCCCGAACCCAAATGTTTGGACCAGGAAAACCTTGGAAAAACCAGACCAAATCCCAAAAAAGCTGTTTTTTTGAGCCCAGCCCGGTCATGTGCCATCCTCGGATAGCCTAATCACTACGAAATTTACGACCAGAAAAATCAATTCCAAAGAGCCGAGCCAAAGGTAAAAGTGTCGGCACAGCGAATAGAGACGCGGCCAATTGCAGTGGACACTCCGTAAACGGCCATAACGGAAAACTGAAAGGAAATGACCAAGGGACCATCAAATAAGTCTTCGACTGGAGAGAAACTCACATCCCACTGCAATTTCGACTGCTCTCAGCGGAATGTGGAAAAGGAAAGTGATTTGCCAGAAAATCCCTTGGTTAATCGTCGACTTTAATTGGTCATTTATTTTGCAAATTCCACTCACTTTCCATCGGAAGGTTTATTATTCGCGAAAGCGAAGGGAGCCGAGCTCTCTGCAGTTTTAAAATTAGCTTAAAAGTTAATTGCTCAACGTTTACCCCGCACTGCCAATTGTAATTACTGAAATTAAAATTATAGGACGAATTTTGAATGAATTTCAAATTTGCCTTATTTCATCATTGTGCAGAAGCAGTGCCGTCACAATTGACCCAATCGCCCCCAAAAAGGGAGGGACAAAGCCTAGGAAAAAGCTGCAAAAGGAAAAGCATTCGTTTTTTGTTGACCGATTGAAAGACACTGACAGATGCAATGGGTTCATTCTGATCAGCTCCTTCACAGACCACTCGGGCTCAGAACGCCGCTTATGAGAGGAGGGAAATCGGCCGCGCCAGCCCGGGTAATGGCCGGAAACAGCATTCGGCATAAACGAAGCCATCGATGGCAAAAAGGGACGGAGGAGGGGGCAATTAGGAAAACAACAGTTAATTATAATTGGACGCTTTTTCTTCTCTTCCTTTTTCTTCTTTTAGGGCAATTAGGAAAAGAACAATTAATTAGTACAGGAACGGATGACGAAAGATTGGAGGGTCAGCACAAAGCATTGCTTTGGCACTTTTTTGCGTTCATTTTACTAATTTTTGTCAATATGAGGCGAATGGTTCCGCTTTTTCATAGCGGCCAATGCCCTCCCCACCCGTCCCTTCTCCGAAATGCAGCATTCCAATGCTTTTTCTTCCATTGCTTTTTCTTCTCTTCCTTTTTATAAGAAGGATTTGGAGGGAGGGGAAAATGAGAAAAGCGAAGGCAAAGGAAGGGAAGGGAGAGAAGAAGAGGAAGGATTCAATTTGATCGGTTAGAGTGCGACGGAGGGAGGGAAGTGGGGGGGGGGGAGCGATGTGCTCGCCTTCCCCCGCCCTTCCGCAACTATCCGCTTCTTCTCCCCCCACTGCCCATTCCCCGTGTCCAGTGAAATGATTTGCATTTAAAAGGCGTGGACAAACCGGACAAACATGTACAAAAACAACACATTTATCCTGGAGCAGCAGAAGCATGAGTTATCACAGATTACAAAAGAGGAAATGAGATCAGCTAAATGGCAGAGGCAATTCATTGGTTCTCCAACATTTCTCCCATTTGTTTTTGCACCATTGAGTAATAAAGGCCGTCCTTCAGTTTCATCAGTTCCGCATGATTTCCGTCCTATTTGGAAGTGCGCTAATTCTCACAACAACCGTTTCCTATTTCGGACCTGCACAATTTGGCCATGTTCCATCACCAAAATACGGTCGGCACGTCTTACGGTGGAAAGGCGATGAGCGATCATCAGAACGGTCCGACCCTTCGCACAAGCGGACAACGACTCCCTTATCAGCTGTTCGTTGCGCGCATCCAACGCGGAAGTCGCCTCGTCCAGCAAAAGGACTTTCGGTTGTCTCACCAATGCGCGAGCGATGGCAATTCGCTGCTTTTGACCGCCTTAAAGGGAAACAGAAATACCTAAATATTTCCTTTAAATTTTTGGCTAATCCCGAGTTTTGCCATAATCCTGAAATTGTTTTTAAGATCAAATATAATTGTTTTTACGTTAATTTTTTTGATTTGGTGAAGGTTTTTACTGCATATAAATGCATATTTTGACATTTTAAAGCAAATTTCGGCCATTTTTTGGAAATTTTCACAAAAATGCAAAATAAAAAAAACACTCCTAAGGATCGAATTTTTGGCGAATTAAAAAAATACATCTTTAAAAATCGAAAAATTGTGAATACAAACTGAATGCACCCCAACCCCTTCGCCAAAAAAACGAAACAATTATAGGATTTGATTCAGAATGCCAAAATCACCGCTTAGCTGGATGCCCTTCTCGCCGCATTTCGTGTCGTAGCCCTTCTCCGTCTCATGCGCCACATATTCGTGAATGTTGGCCATTTTCGCGGCATTAACCGCCGCATCACCGCCATCTTCATCTTCCGCCGAAGGATTGTCGAAACCGTAAAGAATGTTGTCGCGGATTGAACAGCTGTACAAAATCGGTTCTTGCGGCACCAGTGAAACCTAAAATTGAAAGGCAAAATTAAACCCTCCTTGAAAAGGACCTTATGGTGGTAATAAATATGTTCCCATCGCGTTATTGGAATGCCATCGAGCAAAATTTGGCCTTGCGTTGGCTCGTAAAAACGTTCCAATAGAGAAAAAACCGTCGATTTCCCCGCACCGCTTGGGCCCACCAAAGCGACCATTTCACCGGGGCGAACAATAAACGAAACATTCTGAAAAGTTCGTTGTTCAAAACATGGACACATTCATTAGGAGGCACCTTCAAAACGAAAATGTTCGGCCGTGTCGGATAAACGAAAGTCACACAACGAAATTCCAAAGTGCCCGTCACGGGTGTGGGCCGCACTTTGCCAATTTCAAAAGAATTAATTGGTTGCCGCGACAAATAATCAAAGACTTTACGGGAAGCACCGATACTTTCCATCAGCCGATTTGCAACACTAAACGAAAAAGAAAAACTTTTTTAATGGAAAATTTTGTTTTGTTTTTTGAGAATCTGTATAATTTATACCCAAAAAATATCACAAAATGGCCATTTTTAGGCGATAAGTTCACAAAGCCTAAGGAAAAGAATATTCGTATTCTCCTCTCTAAATGACCTGCTCAATTGGTAAAAGTTCCCGCCAAGTTTCAGCTGATAGAGAAGAAAAGCAAATATTTGTTCGTTTGTCATTTTCTTCTTCAGCACCAAATAACCGCCGAATAAAAGCACAGCCACCGAAAATTGGGAAAATGCAAAAGGAAACGCAACTAATCAACCCAACCAAAATGAGATTGTTGGCGAATTCGTTCAACCAATGGGAACCGACCAAAGCGAAGGATTTGGTCTAAAATTGAAAAATAAGGTAATAAATAAGGACGAAAGGACAGTTGGTCATTCAGCATTTACATATATATAGTACAATAAATGGTTCAAAAGCGCACTCTGTCCACCCGAAGAGTGGCGTCCAATTCGGCTTCAAATCTTTGCCGCTCCCGCCGCTCGGCTGCGAACGCGCGGACACTTCGCATGCTGCTGATCGTTTCCTCCGCGATTCGATTGGCATTCGCTTTGGACATTTGGGAACGTTCGGCGATATTCTAAAAGTAATTGCACTGAATTGGCGTCGCTTTTCTTCCCTCACATCGTAATAAACGCTGTACACTTTGATGAACACGGCAAGTATGGGAATGAGTAAAAGAGTGATCAGAGAAAGCTGCCAACTACTCTCCACCATGAGCACCAAGGAGCCGAGGACCATCAAACCATTGCTGAAAAAGACATCGACGGAGGACGAAAGAGTCGAAGAAACGCTCTAAATTAGCCAAAATTAGAGGGCCGAAAAGAGAAGGGAAAGGAACTTCGCAGTCCGAAATAAGTCGAGACAGAATTTCGCCTAAATAGGCAAAGTTTAGCAAACTCAGCCTTTCGTGGAACTAATGACCAGTCGGAGAATTGTCAAAGAAATCGATTCCCTGAGCAGTGATCGAATGGAACAGATCATGACGCATCTGGCGATTGAGTTTAGCGGTCACAAAATGGAAAGTGCCAACTCTGAATTTAAGATTCACAATCACTGACGAAATTCCTGAAGACAAACATTTAAATTGGGTTTTGTTTGAATTCGTTTTGATTGCGAGATTTTGTTAAATACAAAGTCTTCATCGCCATTCACAATCAGCCCCGGCCATGTTAAGGGCGTATAAAAATTACCGTAATCCCCCAGCCACAGTAGCGACCACAGTCGTACCAGTCAATATCAAAACGGAATTGACCAACTCGCTCATTTGGCTTGCCCGAACCATAACAGAGATAACTCGCGCAATAAACAAAGGCATACAAACTTGAGCTAAATGGGCATTTTGGAAAGAAAATCAAAAAGAAACACAGACCGATGGACTCAGTTAAAAGAAAAAGGAATGCCAATGCCAACCACCGCCAATAAAGCTCACAGTAACGCGAAAGGCACAAAATGAGCGACCAACGGGAAATGTTGGGTGTTTTTCGGGAAGAATTTCCAACGAACCCTTGGCATTCCTTTTCAGATGAAGCATCGCCCACTCTGAAAAATTTATTACTCGCAATTATTGTATTTATTATAACCTTTTTAATCCCCTTGAAAAATGTCTCTTTCCTTTTGCATCTCCCCGCGCAAGCATTTCAGTCTTTTTATTGTACAGAATTAAAAAGGGTATTATTTTAAGCACATTTAAAAATAAAAAAGTGAGCGAGCTTTTTAATCAAAATCAAAATTGCAAAAAATTTTAAATGTTTACGGATAATTTTGTCAGAATCAACCATTTTCATCAAAAGGTAGATATTTTGTGGACCAGCAACAAAAAGAGACTTGATAGAAAGGACGAGGGAAAAGGACGACGGAAAGCATAGGAAAAGCCTAAAATGAATGGCAAACGCATGGAAAAGGCACTATGAACAATCAGACAGAGGGGGGTAATTACTGAAACCGATTATTCATCTCTCCATTAACACCCCGATTAATAAAAAGCCCAATCTTCATCAATTTTTATTATGTTTAATATGTATGATTCTTATATTTTCGTGAGCAATGACTTGGAAGTTTGAAAACGATTTTTAATTTAATTTTTGCCGACTCAATTTTTCTTTAGCGAATAAGTTATGATGAAGAAGACTTTGCCGATTAATGATGAAATGATTTCGGAAAGAATAGAAGCGGAAAGGGAACGACTTCAGCAGGACAAATTGCGAAAACGCTATGCATATGAAGCAATTTGTGCTTTGACCGACACTGTGAACGAATCGGAACTGCAACGACATGTGAGGGAAACGGAAAGCATTTATAGGGGGGGGGGGGGGGTAAAATTAAATGTTAATGTTTAATCTTTAAAAACTGTCGTTTGCGTAAACGAACTTATAGCTGTGTGATTGTCTGCAGTAATTGCTCTCTTTCTTTTTCAAGCTGTCCGTTTTGGATCCAACTTCCTGGTGTGAAGTGGTCGAGGAACGTTTTCTGGGCCGTTTGTGCGGTTTTCCCCTTTGTGCCAAAACAATCACTGTCGACTTCCGCAAAAAGCATACAATTGTGAGGCGGTTGAATGAATCCACAAGAAAGGAACACAAAATGGTAAAAATATGGTGAGGACAACGGTTGGCATTCGTTCATTTGTTAACAGATTGTGCCCACTGAATCGGAGCCCGTGAAATTCTGTTCTGATCGATGCATGGGAAAGTCGAGGGCAATTTCTGCACAATTAACGGAGCAGCAGAAACATTTTGTAATTCCGAACGACGAAAGCCAATGGATGAAATTTTTGATGGAGGAAAGAGCGGAGAAACCGGCTGAAGGGGGAGAAGTAATTAACACCGATTTTTAAAAAAATGCCAGAAAAAATAGTCCAACGGCACAACCTCATCGGTTCAAAGACCGAAATTCGGAGTTGAATTGGTGACAAAGCTGCACGATTTGAAATTGGCTGATGCTGAACCGAATGACGAAAAGGACGAGGCGAAAGAGGAGTCACCCGAAGTAATATAATAAACAATAGTTGGCCTAAGAAACGGGATGGTAATTGATTTTCAAGATTAAAAGTTTGTGCAAATTAAACGTTGCATTAATTACTAGTAATTTTGGGTTTTTAATTTCAGGATTCGGAGTCGGAAGAGAAACAGTTTTTGAAACAGATAAAGGAATTCGTGACTACGAAAAATAAGAAAGATTCATCCAATAATGCCAAAGCCGACCAAATGAGCGATTGTTCAAAGAATGCCGTCAAATTGGAGCTCAAAGAATGGAAGCGCGGGTTTCTGCTGGGTAAACCGAGTGAAAATGCTCAATTAGTTGTTAATGATGCAATTTCTTCTGTCAGTCCCTCCATCGTCAGCCAATGAAATTGGCACAGATTCAATCGAATGCCTACGGAAAGAGCGAAAAACGACTAAAAATTTGACCATTTGTGAGGTCAAAGAACGAAATGGCAAAGTCGGAAAGGGAAATGCTTTAGTGGGAGAAGTAATCGAAAGGAAGGCATTGGAAAATGTGAAAGAGCGGCTGAGGGGGCAGAGGGACACGAAGAAGCCGAAAGTGGTGGAGGCACCGCGAATCAACCCGGAGCAAGTCCGACAGACATTTTGATGAACCAATCCGGGAATGAAACACTCAATTGCCTAATGACATATTCGAATTGTCGTTCTTTTTTTTGCGAGATAAATTATTAATTTATAATTAAAAGCTGATAAACTACAAGGGGGAATTAGCAATCTCGGGCATCTTTTCACCACCCCACTTTATATCAGTGTACAACCAGCTTTTATGCAGAAAAGCTTGACAAAATAAGGCCACTTAAGAAGTGAAGCTTATTTCGAAAGGCAAATTGACATAATTTCAGCGGTCGGAAATCCAAATCTATTAATGTACTAAAATTGAAAATTAAGTACATCTATAAATGGTATATTTTTAGATGTATTTTTCTCTTTATTAAACAATAAAGGAAAAATGGCAAACATTGGCATGCGCGAACCTGTCCGAAGAAAAAGTCTATTTTTCAGGCCCTATGGGGAAATGAAATGAAGTTTTTGTTCTTATGCAACTTTATTCAACTATTTAAAAATTGAAAATTTGTTTTATTTTCTCGATTGGTCCTGCCTTTGTCGGTTCATCTTCTCCCGGAGATTTTTGCCGTTGTTCGCCGACTAAGGAATGGTAAACACCGCGTCTGTTTCTCACCAATTGGTCATGCGTGCCTTTCTTAAAATTGTAATGCTTTTCGCTCACTCCAACCAAACGATTCGCAAATTCTCTCCGGCGGCGTTTGACCGACCTCAACCATTTGTCCATTTTTCAGGACGTAAATTTGGTCGGCGTTTCGAATGGTGCTCAGTCGGTGTGCGATGATAATCACCGTTCGACCGCGCATTACGCGGCCCAATGCGAGTTGAACCTTAAGCGAACGGAGAAGCGAAAAGTGCACCCAAAGGGCACAACGAACGGCTCTTTCGCTTTCGGCGTCCAATGCTGAGGTTGCCTCGTCCAAAATCAAAATCGGAGGGTCTTTGATCAGAGCACGAGCAATTGCGATCCTTTTCGTGTTTCGGGGCAATTCTTTTTGCATTTATTTCAAGCACCTTTGCTTCTGTCCCCCACTCAAAGTCGCGCCCCTCTCGCCCACCAAAGTGTCGTAACCATTGGCAAAGTTTTCGATAAATTCGGCGGCATTTGCCAATTCGGCGGCAGATCGAATCTTTAAATGCATTTGTTTTTCCTTTAGTAGTCCGTCCCTTTCACTTCTTCTTCGGTTGCGTTTGGTCTTCCGTAACGAATGTTCTCTCTAATGGACGTCGAAAAGAGAATGGGCTCTTGAGAGATCACTCCGATCGCTTTTTGGCGTAACCAAAGGGGGTCCAACGAGCGGATGTCGCGACCGTCCAAAGTAACCTAAACCAAAGCAGCGAAATTCGGCAACACCAATTACCATCCTTTCAGACTTTGCCATTCTGTGGCTCATATAAACGCTCGACCAATGCGGCAATTGTACTTTTCCCTTAATGTGAATTTAATTTGTGGGAATAGTATTTAATTGCGTTTAAATTCGATCAGACGGCGCCCACCTGCACCCGACGGGCCACAAATGGCCGTTGTCTGTCCACCGGCGAAATGCAAATCGATTCCGTTGAGCACGGCCTTTTCAGGACGAGTTGGGTAAGAAAAACAAATGTTGTGCAGATGAATGTCACCGATCAGCGAATGCCTTGGGATTTGTTCATTACCGTTCAAGTGATTATGGCAATTCGGATCAATGCGCAAGAATTGGAGAATTCGGGCGCAAGAAGTCCAAGCCTAACAGAGAGATGGAAGGAAGGAGTCACAAACAAAGAAAGACCAAACAAATGGCATCACCTTTATTCCATTTCCGAAAATTAACGAAAATTGGGACACCGAACGTTGGATTATCTGAGCAGTGGCCATAAAGGACATCAAATCGCCCGCGGAGAGTTGCTGATCAGCCACGAGTTGTCCCCCGCCATATAAAACACCCAATACAATTCCTCAACAATGGAAAAAACTATTTAACAACGGACATATCGGTGATTAGACGGACCATTGAGGAAGAAATTGCTCAAAGCCTGGAAGAGACCGATGCCAACGCCGAGCCGTTCGCCGAGGGAACACGCCGTTTGCACCTCTTTACGATAGAGTCTGATAAAGAAAGCGCAAAATATTCCTTTGATCTGCATTTTGCATTCATTCGTTCGACTGACTCCGTTTCTGCCTCTTCCATGGCGAACACTTTGACCGTTCGAATGTTTTGTAAAGCTTCGCCGGACACTCCGGCGGCGAGCGCACTTTGGGACTGCGATTGGAACGAAAGCCGACGGAGCAATGAGCCGAACAAAGCGCCGACCAAAATGACCGAATGGACGACTCCCAAAGTGAGCAGAGTCATTTGGGGGGAGACGGACCAAAGAGAAACGGCACAACCGACGGTCTTATGGGGAGGGGGGGAGCGGGGGAATCGGCAGTAAGAGCATCTGGCACCTGTGCCAAAGTACGAAGCCCTTGGACGGCACAGAGTTTAAAGCTGCTCTTAAACTCTTGCACGTCATTGTTGAGACAATCGCCGAGTTCGCCACTTCGATGCGTGTCAAAAAAGTGCATCGGAAAGCGGAGCAGATGGGAAAATCTGAACAGCAGCCCTTTTAAACGGCACAAGACCCGCGGGATACGCTTACAGTTGGGTCCGCAGGTCGGCACTCATCCGCTCGCCCATCCAAAAAAGTGCCGTAACACAGACGAAAGTGGCAAACGCCTGAAGGAAGTGTCGCTTCACCGATGGTGAAACCATCGCACAACAGAACCTGCCCCAATTGTGCCCTCAGAAGACGAAGGGCTAACGGACGCAACGCTTGGAAATCCAACGCGGCAGAGAGAGGCCGAACATCGCGCAAATGGGCCACAATTTGGTTGACGAGTTGGCCAAGCAGAACTGGGATTCGGATATTCATGTAAGCGACAACAGCAGAAGCCTTAAGAATGAAAGTGGCATTTTTGGCACCCAAAAATGGGGGATGCTAACAATAAGTGAAAGGATAAGCCATCCCAAGTAAGGGCGGACGATTGCCCACAATTCGGCCAATGTTGGAGCAGTCGGAGTGCCATTCCCAGAAACAGTTGAAATTGCATTCTGTCGGTTCGTTTTGACTACCGGAACAGACTGCTGCTGCTGGCATTTGGCATGCCTTAACTCAAGAAACAGGAAAATTTAAAAACGGAGAAAAACCTAAGCAAACGCGCGACAAAGGGCAGAGAAAAGGCACTGATTTGGATGGTTTTGAGGAATTTGGTCGCTTTGTCATTTTTAGCGAATGGCCCAGTGCGAAGAAATGCCAAATGATAGCGCGACAAAAAAGAAAAACAACGGAGTGAACCAAATCGAATAGTTTTAAATGTAAAGGAACCGACGATCGGCTTTGAAATGGAAGACGATTGGCAGTTGAACACAATTTTAGTTAGAGGCCAAATGAAAGGACTCATAATTTTCACCAAAAATTGAATGAAAACTGCTAAATAAATTAATTTAAAAAGATAAATATTCGAAAATTAAAGAGGTAGATATATATCTTTAATTGAAAAGATTACTCATATCCAACAAAAAATTCATTGGTTATAACAAAAGCAAAATAGAAACAAAAATGAATGAAAGAAACTGTTACTTATTTGGATCAGTACTGTAAACAATCAGTTGTAAATGTTCAATACCGTAACCTGAGACAAAACAATCGATTTGTTGAGATGTAAACGTATGGGGAAGGAAAGAGGAATCCGACGGCGAATGACCACCAGTGAAAGGAAGGACAAGGAGAGAAGCAGGGTCCGACACGCACAAAGGGAAGAGACGGAGAGGCCGAATCTGTGAAAAGGGGGACGATGGATTAACGGACGGAATGTACTGTTGCTGAATGAGAGAACCTCGTGACGGAGAGTGTCGTAGAGACCGAGTCCAAGCCGACAGTCGAGAGAAACGCTGAGAATGAAAAACGACGAGGGAGGGGAAGGGACTGCTCGGAGAGCTTAAAGAAAACACAGTAAAAGGGAAGAAGCTCATTCCACCTGTTATGGTGGAAGCATGCCAATCTCCGCGTGTTAACAGCACAACCCCCGGCGCCTCTTCTTGTGGCGTTTTCCGACCCAATTTCCATTCCAAAATGCTAATGCTTCCAGTTTCAGAGCCAATCAGAATGCTGCTGTTGTCCTAATGTGGAAAAGTGAATTCAATTTTGAAAATATGTGAACAAAGGCAAAATACCTCATATACTGTGGCTGTGGCAAGTGAGGAAAGGCCACACTTTTCAACGAGAAAAGGAGAAAAATGCAATTTTAAAAAAGAGTTCAAATGCGACGATTGGCTGTTGTCATTGTCAACGGATTCCATGGTTTCGCAATCGCCAAAATGTTTTTGAAGCATTGACTCGGAAATTGCAAATGCATATAAATGACCATCCGTGGCTGTGCAAAGCAACGCTTTGCTATGTTTGAGCAGCTCCAAAGCAGTGAACATGGCAAGCGAAGGAATGCGAATGGTCCATTTGGAAGAAATGAGGGAAAAAGTGGGAAAACGATGACGAAAAGAACAGAGCATTTTAGCAATTCTGAAAGCAAATAATAAAAGCATATAATCGAGTCAGAAATGGGACAGCAGTAAAACCAACCGCAGAGAACCATCAGAACAAAGAAGCGCCAAAAAAGGGCCGTACAAAAGGTGACGAACGGCCAACAGACGACAGTCCTGGGGAGGAGAAGCACCCGAAGAGTGGGCGGAAATGTCAGTGGACGAGAGAAAGTGCAGCAGAGGAAGGCATTCTTAACAGCCCATCATTCATGGCACATTTCACCGCCCTTCTTACTCCTTCCTGGTTCATTGTCAGAATTTCCATTGTCGACTTGCAATTTCCATGCACAAATCTCAGAACGCCCGCCCACACTCAAAATTAATCTGTCCCTTTTGCCGGAATCGGTTGTTTCATTGTGCCAAGGCCAATCGTCAACGACATAAACGCATTCCAAATTTGAACGGTGGACAATTGACGAATCGAGACAAAAGAACGAAGAAGCAAAACAATTTGCTAAAATTGGGGGGGGGTAAAGAAAAGAAAAAAGACACTCATTGTCAGTGATTACGTCCGTTAATGCTTTCAGTGGCCAATGGCTTAAAAAGTGAGAGAGCTAAGCGCCGATCGGTGCCCCCACTGAGCAAAAGGACGTGTCCATTTTGTTCCAAAGAAGTCATTGTGACGATATCATCAGAGTGAAGGAAAGGCTAAATTAAGAGAGAAATTTGACATAAAATACAACGGGAAAAACACCCGAATGGGACAAAACTCGACGACATCGAGCAGAACACGACGCAGGACACCTTTGCAAATGTAAGCCAAACTGAAAGTGCCAAAATCACCGCTTAGCTGGATGCCCTTCTCGCCGCATTTCGTGTCGTAGCCCTTCTCCGTCTCATGCGCCACATATTCGTGAATGTTGGCCATTTTCGCGGCATTAACCGCCGCATCACCGCCATCTTCATCTTCCGCCGAAGGATTGTCGAAACCGTAAAGAATGTTGTCGCGGATTGAACAGCTGTACAAAATCGGTTTGCCATTTCCGATTTCCACCACCACACCGAAAAGTAGACAAAATGAAAAAGGTTTTGAAATCCATTACGACAAATTCGTCCTAAATATACTCAGATCAGTGGTTGTTTTAGGTGCAAAAAATGCACACGCTATGAAATCCGACGATAAAAACGGCAGAATTGTCCAGGGAAACAATTTTACAGGGCCACTCCATCGAAAGATGACGGACGGAAAAGGGCTCCAAGGAAAATGTCTCCTTTACTCCTGCAAAAATATTTTAGATAATAAACGAAAAAATGAATTAAAATAATCCGATTGGCACTATTTTTTCCTGTCGCGGTTCACCATTTTCACTCGGGTTTCTTCGCTCCCATTGAAAATGCCATCGCTTCAGAATGCCGTCTCTGCCAATGCTTATCAAATTCCCCTTCAGCGCCGCTCTTTCCGAATGATTTATGGTCTCAATGCACAAATCGGTCACTGTCTTTTCATAATCATTTGTTCCGTGTGCCATTCGATTAAACAAAAGCAACTGAAAAGAGCATTCATTCAATAAATGGACTCGTCACATTACGATAATGTAAAGTGATAAATCATCTACAGTTCATTTCTGTATTTAATTTTGATGTTTCATTTTTCATACCTTTCCGGAATGAATTGAGAATGCCAAAAGTGTTCCGGATCGTGTGCCCAATAGGAAAACGCCACCCATTGGAAGGTCAGTTTCTGTCTCATTGTCAGTGATCAGAAGAACAACTTGCACTTTTCCCAGTTTCTTTTCAGAATGTAAGCGACTGATTTCCTGGAGATTTCCATCGACTGACGTACAGATACGATAAACAATCTGAAGAGATCAAATCAAAATTCAAAACCGTATTAAAATGTTTTGTTGATTATTGCCCTCCCCACAGACCATTTGCCCGTTTTGTGCAATGGCCAATAACATTCGGCTGGATTCGGGCTGAAGCCAAATGAGCTGCTCCGTTTGTGTAAAATTGGACTGGCGAATGGAACGAAAAGAACACTCACCGACTAAAGAAAAAGAAACAAAAAACGAAAGGAAATGAAAGAAATGGAAAATCAAACAAAGAGCAAAGTGAAGAGAGCGATCGAATTCAGCACAGAGAGCGAGACAACGAGCGAACTCCGAAAAACAGAACAAATCGGAACGGAAAGCCATCGGACGACCATTTGAATCAGAAAAGTTTGTCCGAATTTGATCAACAAAAGCAATCGAATGTTCATTTTCACCGCCAATTTGTTCAACAGAGAGCATTCTGAAAAAAACTAAATGCAACAGAAAAACCATTAAATTAGAGAATATTTTACTTTTTTTCGTCCAGAAATATCAAAAAAGGCATCCCGCGAAGGCGAACAAATGCAAATGCACTCATTTTTTTGAATCCAACCGAAGAAGCGAATTGTGTCGCATTGAGAGACAGCGAAAGGGAAGAGAGAGAACCGCGATCGGAACCGATCAGCGAAAATTGAAAAGATTCGAAATGAAATAGCAAAAGTACCATTTCAAAACCAGGAAAACCAATTCTTCCGCCAGTGTCCCTTCGCGTAGTTTCCAATAGCAAAATGGTTTTGATTGTTCCTCCTCCGCCCGTCGCCGCAGAAATGTCAATTTTACGTTGCAAAAACAGTCGGTTAATTACTGGAAATGAAACGCTATTGTTAAACAGAAAAATAACAATTAATTATAGTAGTAATTTTCTTTCCCAAGGTAAGATTCAAAATGACATCAATTTTAAAACGGAACAGGACGAAACACAGCCGCCGAAACACAGTCGAGACATACACAGCCGGGAATAAATTTTTAAAAAATTTTTTCAAACAGAAATTTTTCAAGAAAAGTCTTAGAAAATTCGATGAAAAATTCAAAAATTTTCCAGCGATTTTTTCAAAATTTACTGATGAATTACTGAGTTTTTCAAAAAAAATTCAAAAAAATCGCTGGAAAATAAAAAAAAGAATAATTCACATTTATTTTTCAATTTTAGAGCAGAAAATGTTTTTGATGGCACCTTTTTTCTCATCCATCGACCAACGCCAAATGCATATGTAATTGTCCACCCCAGCGGTGAAAATCATTCGCTCGCCCTCACAAATTTCCAATGCAAATGGCCTGGCCCCATGTCCAAATTTGCTGAAAAGCTAAAGAGAAGGAAAAGTAAAAAAAGAAATTGGCACACTCATTCTGACTTGGGCACCCTTTTGAATGTCCCAAATGCGAAGTGAGCGATCGTCGCCGACGGAAAAAAGCCAACGGAAATTGGAATCGCAACGAATGGCAAAAGGCTTTCCCTAAAAAGAAAGTTAAAGGCGGAAAAAGCGATTAATTGAACTTCGTTTCCCGCAAAAGTACGCAAAATTTGAGGCCCAATTGCGGGTTGAAAGAAATGAATGGCACCGAACGAAGTGCCGGAAAAAACGCACAGCGATGGCCAAGAATTTCCATAAAGGAAGGAGGAGGTCCTTAGTTTCTTTAAAATTATGGGAGGAATTTAAGACAATGCCAAATTCTTCTGATAGGTCCCCTTCTGAAATTGGTATTAAAAGATAATGTAAAAAGCACCTGAAATTGCACTAATAAATTACATGTATTTTTCAAAGTAGCGATGTATGTTTTCAAACAAGTTTTTGGCACTTTTTCGAGATTAAGTCGTTTAGAGACTCAGTGAAAATGCGGCGCTTCGATTAGCTTATTTAAAATAAAATAAAAGAAATAAATAAAATGTTTGCTTACACAAGTGCTTGACATCCCAAACGAACAGAGAAAACTTCCGCAGGCGATGAAACATTTACACCAATTTCTCCCTCAGGCAATGCCATCGTTTTGATCCAATTATTGGCAAAATGAAAGGTTAAAAAGAGCTGTAAAAAATATTACTGACAATGAGATTATTTTCGTCCTTTCTTCCACCCTTTTGCTTTTGCAAGTGGACTCGTCCTTCTTTTCCTCGTTAAGTATTTTAGCACTTAAAATCCAATCATAAAATGTTCCAAATGCCATTCGCTTCCAATCCCAGCATTTCCCTTTCCGTGCATTGTCCAACTGTGCATTTTTGAATTTTGTCGCAGTGAAAAATGCGAATTCACATTCACCAACACATAGAAGAGCTAAAATAGAATAGAATAAAATGATTTGAAAAGAAACTATCGTAGTACTAGTAATAATGTGAGAAATAATACTTGTCTAAAAATAGGCAATGGTCTAGAATTGGTGTCCCGACGAAAAAAAGTTAAAAATTTTCCAGGTATTTTTTCTAGGCTTAAAAAATATGCTGATCACGAATCTGAGCTCATATTTTGAAAATCATTGATTTTTATCTATGATTTTTCATCAAACATCATAAAAAATAATCCGCAGCCAAGCGGATTCGAACCCCAGACCCAGTTTATGTGCACGATCAAAAATAAATGCGTAAATATTTTTGGTACTTTTCCATTATGCTGCCACACCCCAAAATTTTAAAAAAAGAAGGGGAAAGCGCCAATTATTTAGGAGGCATAAAAGCCGCAATTTTAGCTAAAATGTCATCGAATGTATCGTCATCGTCCTTTAAAGCACCGCAAAAAATATTTAGGAGGCATAAAAGCGGGAATTTGAGCTTGGCGCTTTCCCCTTCTTTTTTTAAAATTTTGGGGTGTGGCAGCATAATGGAAAAGTACCATATTTTTGATGACACAAATCAACAATAGTCGTAACAATTGATGTTGAAATCCTAATCAATCTTTTCATTGCTGTGCAAAAACGATCTCTTTGGGGCCTTATGAGGCGGGGGTCTGGGGTCCGAATCCGCTTGGATACGGATTATTTTTTATGATGTTTGATGAAAAATTTAGATAAAAGTAAATGATTTTTAAAATCTGAGTTCATATTCGTGACGAGCGTATTTTTTAACCCCAAATTCATTGCTAAACTTTTTTAAAAAATAATTCAAAAAATTTAAAAAATCAATTAGTTGACAAAAAATCTTGGATAATCAAGGATTTTCAAAATCTAAGCTCAGATTCGTGATCAGCGCATTTTTTAAGCCTAGAAAAAATACTTGGAAAATTTTTAACATTTTTTTTCGTCGGGACACCAATTCTAGACCATTGCCTAAAAATACATGTTTACAAAGTTCTTCATTTCGAGTAAATTATTGCAGTTCAAACAAAATAAACTCACAAAATTTCCTCTCGCAAGAGCCAAATGGAAATAATTGGTGTATAGTATTTTTGGTATTTGGAAAAGCATCGAAAGCATCGATCAATTTATAAGATCCACTACAGTCGGAGAATATTTCGACGTAAGAACCATGACCTGAAAAGAAATTGCCAAGAATTCTTTTCAATCCTCAATTCTGAAAAACGAACTTGAAAAACTCAATGTGAACTCAGTTCCACAGGAAAGTGTGAATGACAGAGAAGCAAAACTGAGACGGGGCAAAGAAATCGGAATGGAATGGAAGCGAACATGGGAATTGGACACAGAAATACCAACCATTTGAAACCAAACCTGGGATTGGACACCAAAAAGTTATTAAGATGGTAATAAATTAAAACAAAACTAATTAAAAAGATCAGTAAAAGTTTGACAAACAATTTCGTCAATAGAAAAAGGGCTAAAAGCATTAAAATTGTTTATTTTTTTTCATCAACACAAACATAACATTTGGGAAAAGTCCGAGTCAGCGCATCCAATTGATCATGTAAAAATACCAATGCTTTTGAATCAAGCAAAATTGTCTGCTTTCCTCCATCTGTTGTATTTATTTCCATGAGAATTTCGTATTTGTTATTCAAATGCGACTCGTCACGAGTTGAGACCTACAAAAAAAAAGGTTAAATGAGAAAGCTGCACAATTTACATTTATGTCAACGCGAAATTTCGAAGCAGCGTAAACAGAAATTTGATTTGAATTCGTCGTTACATTAACATTAATTCTTTTTTGTGCCATGATAATGACTGAAAAAGTGTAAATTTAGGGTGTGGAATCGGCTAAAAAATTAGAGTCAACAGAAAAAAAATCATTTGACAAAATTCCCAGCTCAAGTTATGGCCTAAGAAACTGAGGATGATCAGTTTACGGGGTTGTTCGAAGCTAGATTGCCCAATTCCGAACCCCGCACCGAATTCGGACAAAAATTCAAAATCTAAATTTTTTCTAAAATTGCATTTAAATTGAGCAAACTTAATCTTTGATCATTAAGCTCCGAATGTTCCATCATTTGTTGTTTACTGCTAATCTGACGTTTAATCATTTAATAGGAAGAGTTTTTGGTAATAGTTTAGATGGTACCCCCCCTTTTTTTAAAAAATTTTTTCAACTTTCAAAAAATCATAAAAACATGTTTCTAGGGGTTTTCGGGGTCGCTGATCACGAACCCGACATCCATTTCGACCGATTCCGAACCCCTGACCCGGATTCGAACAAAATAAAAAAATTGATTTTTTAACAAAATTCTTGTGAACCCAGCCAATCGCCTTGCCCATACCCAGAATGTTGAATCGATGTGGAAGAAATTGAAAAGGAATTTCAAACAGCAGTTTGGGAACAAGACTGAAACATACGACACCTATTTCCCAGAATTTATTTGGCGTCAGCGTTTTGGAGACCGTGAAAATGCGTTTTACAATTTTTGGTTGCATGTCTCTGAGTTTTATCCATGCGAACATTGATTATTTTCTTTTTCGTGCATTTGAATCGATTTTTAGCAATAAATGTGAATTTTGTTAAAAAATCAATTTTTTTATTTTGTTCGAATCCGGGTCAGGGGTTCGGAATCGGTCGAAATGGATGTCGGGTTCGTGATCAGCGACCCCGAAAACCCCTAGAAACATGTTTTTATGATTTTTTGAAAGTTGAAAAAAAATTTTAAAAAAGGGGGGGGGGTACCATCTAAACTATTACCGAGTTTTTGTTTCGAGTCCGGAAATTTGCTAACGATAACCAAAATGGACTTTTGACTAAATCAACTAAAAAAAGAAACAGTTGCCGCTTTTTTTCTTTTTTACCTTCCATTTTTGGTTTTCATTCCTTATAATTTTGATTTTTCAACTCCTTTTGTCTACCCTATTCTATTCTATAAAAAGTATCCATTTCTTATTAATCACTCTACTATGAAATACAGCACTTTTCGGTTCTCAGCTGTGAAAGGTGGCATGGCTCTATTATGCTGGTAAAAAATAATCTCTAAGATCATTTTCGCCTTGTCGTTGTGGGCGGCGGAACAGCTGGATGTGCCGTTGTGTCGAAGTTCGCGAGAATATTACCCAAACAACAAATTGCTGTGATTGAACATCAAAATGTGAATTAAATTAAATGTAAAATATGTTCAGATTTTTATTGACCAACTCAACGACCACCAAAAAGTCCATTTCGCCTATTTCCGAGTAAACTCTCGGAAAGTTGGTTTGACAAAATTAGATTCAAAAATTCCGGGCGACGCCTAAGTCAACTGACCATAAACTCCTTAATTTTTTTTTAAATGCTCAAAGTCGTAAAAAAATTTTTTTTAATTTATTGAGGCGCTTACCGGTTTTTCAATCCCGTTTCGGGATTCAAATCCTGGCAAAAACGGGATTGAATCCCGGTAATCCTATCCCGGCCTGATGCCAACCCCTCCTAACATTTTAACCGGCTAATAATTTGTCCGAAAAAAATTCAATTAGACTCTTACTATAATGCCATCAATTTCAGATTCATTACTATCAACCCGGCTTAACATTAGCTGCGGCCGGTCTGATGGATTTTGAACAGCTCCATCGTGACGAAAGTTCCATTTTGCCACACGGCGTGAAATGGTTTATCAACATTTCCGAATAATTCACCATGTTTTCACATTATAATCATTTTAGGTTTCAAAAGCCAGTTCACCGTCTCCATCCCGATTCAAATGAACTTTTCCTAAAAAACGGTCAAGCCATTTCCTATGATTTTTTAGTTTTGGCTACGGGGCTTGAACTTCGTTTTGATTTAGTAAGTTTTTGAGACAAAATTCGGCTTAATTTTTTTTCAGATTGAAGGTCTTCCATCCGGGACAGAATCTGTTCTTCTTTCTCCTTCCATCAGTTCCATTTATTTTCCCGATGGAGCAAAAAAGACATTAGAAGAGCTCAAAAATTTTTCAACCGGCGAGGCAGTTTTTACCTTTCCATCAACGCATATAAAATGCGCTGGAGCTCCACTGAAGATTTGCTTTTTGGCGGAAGAAGTATGAGTAATTACTGTCTTTTAAAGGGGAAAATGAATTGAATTTCAGATTTTACGAAGGAAGGGAGTCCGGTCGAATTGTTCCGTGCATTATTACACCGCACTTGGTCGGATATTCGGCGTACCAAAGTAAAGCGACGAACAACAATTATCAGCAAATCAACCAAATGCCTTTCAGATATGCCGCTTCCCTTGAGCGCATTGTGAAAGAACGTGGGGTTGAGCTTCACCCGCGCCACAATTTAGTGAAAGTGAACCCCGAAAAACACGAGGCGGAGTTCGAATTGCTCGACGAAAAAGGGAAAGGCACGGGGCAACGGCAAATTGTCGAGGTGAGTTTTGTATCTATTGTCGAGGGGTGCACAAACGTGCCCCCCCCCCTCCCGCCGTTTCCTCCGCATCGTTTCCCCCCCCCCAAGAAATTTTTGAATTTTGCCAAAATAAATTGCTTAAAATTCTCTCGATTTTTTTTCTTAGAATTTTCTTAAGAAAAACTAAATTTTAAGTTAGTAAATTTTAAAAAAACGGGGGAGGGGGTGGAACGAGCTGCCCCCATTGCCCAGATAAAAAGACCAGATTAATTAAGTTGGCTTTTTTCTACTACTGTTTCTTTTCAAAGGAAGGACCTGGAGAGAGGGCCTCCATGTTCCGCACAAAGGGAAAGACGGAGAGGCCGAATCTGTGAAAAAGGGGACGATGGATTAACGGACGGAATGTACTGTTGCTGAATGAGAGAACCTCGTGACGGAGAGTGTCATAGAGACCGAGTCCAAGCCGACAGTCGAGAGAAACGCTGAGAATGAAAAACGACGAGGGAGGGGAAGGGACTGCTCGGAGAGCTTAAAGAAAACACAGTAAAAGGGAAGAAGCTCATTCCACCTGTTATGGTGGAAGCATTGTTTCTAGCGCGTGTTAACAGCACAAAATGGAATTTTCATTCCAATCGATTTCAGTGGACCCCGGCACTTTACAGTCCCCTGCTTTTCAAAATATCTTCGCTATCGGTGATTGTGCTAACACACCTAATTCGAAAACAGCGGCCGCTGTGTCCAGCCAATTTAAAGCACTTTCAAAAAATTTGAAAAATGCGATGGACAATAAAAAACCGACGGAAAAGGTATTTTTGGAGTCATTACTAGGAATGGGAATTTTATGTAAGAAAATTTGTAAAGTATCTAAATAAAAATGTATTAAAAAAACTTCGAAATACATAACAAAAACCAGAAATATGTACGAAAAGAAATTTTAAAATGATTGTTTTTTGGGAAAAAATTATTCGTAAACAGTTAATAGGCACAAAATGCCATAAAAATGACCTAAATAGGCTTAAATCACCTTTAGTATTTTAAAAATTAATTTTGGGTATTTATTTTACCAACTTTTTGGCGTACTTTTTCAAAAAAAAAAAGTTTTTGACAAGAAATTTCCTATAAATTCTCAAAATAAGTTATTAAAAAAATATGACACGAAAATATGTAAATAAATTCCCAGCTTTTGTTCGCAACCACAAAAAACAAAGTGTTTTTCCTACTATCAAAGCATTGAAATATTCAGGAACGAAATGTTTTACATTGGTAGATCAACAAAAATTTACAGTACGATGGTTACGCCTCGTGTCCATTGGTGGTCGACCGTCGCCACGTTATTCTTGCTGAATTTTCACCAGACGGTCCGTTGGAAACTTTTCCGTATGACCAAAGTCGGCCGACAATGTGCGAAGGCTGTGGGAATTTAAAGCCGTTTTTTCTTTTTTTAAATTCAGATTTGCCTATCTGATGAAGCGCTATTTGATGCCTTCACTTTATTGGATGTTTTTGCTCAATGGCTATTGGGAGGGGCCCGCTAACTTAAGGAAAGCCTTCGGATTATTCTCAAGAAGACCAAGTGGAAAATGAGGAACCGTGAAATCAGATTAAAATGATATTTCGAACCAAAAATTATTTAAAAAACGCATCAAGATTTCATTTTTTAAATGATTGATAAATTTTTTAAAGTTTCTGTTGTGCTGCTGCTGCAACTTGCCACTTTAGAGCATTGGAATGCGATTAGTATTAATACATTGTGATCTGTGATTTTACTTCTTTTTACTTTCCTCTCCTCATTTTTTGTGTGGGCTTTTGATTTGCATTTCCAAAATGTTCAATTGTCAAATTTGCATCAGTGAGTGCGTTGCCAATGCCTCCAATTCGCCGGTAAATTTCCGCTGTCAATTGGCCATTTTTGCTTGGTCTTTTAGCGATTTTCTTCGTTTGATCAGTTGGAAGCGCATCTCGCGGCTGATCACTTCAGTCTGTTGCCCTATGAGTGCGAACATTGCCAATTCGCAAAGTTTCCCACCGAATTCGCTGTGATGAAACACAATGAATTGGACCACGACAGTCGTAATTATTCTGTAATTTTTGGCTTCAATCGCTCAATAATTAACTTTTGTTTAGTTTCGGTGTCGAATTACGCCAGAAGTGAAGGAAAAACGCAGCAAAATGCGAGAATTTTTGACCAGGGAAAAACATTTAAATGAGAGGTGAGGAAACGAAAATTGTGGGGGGAGGGAGGGGCTTTGAGGCGAGAATTACGCTTTTTAAATAAGTCAGCCCCATAAAACTTCAGTAATTTTCAAAGTTTCAGAGCGGAAAAAGAACAGTTCGCTTCTTCACCAATGGAAGTGGAAAAGAAGCGAAAAGCAAAAGATGGGCAGACAAAAAATGCCCAAATCAAAGGCAATGACGGAAAGGAGGAGGAAAAGCCAAAGCGTAGGCAATGCCAAGCAAACGGCGAACCTTATGAATCAGCAAAAAATAAATTAAATAAATTGCCCATTTGCGCATTGTTGTTCCTTTCCTCAATGTGTTTGGATTTTGGTTTTGGTCAAGATTAATTTTAGGAATGTGCCTTCGTCCGCGTCCATTCAATTCTGATGGTAATACGACAGCGAAGAATTTCGAAAGTGCGAATGAAACGACCGTCGTTTCATTTGGAGGGGAAGAGGAGGACGACGACGAGGATGAGGACATGGAGGGCGAGGGGAGCAGTCTAACGGACGAGCTGAAGGAACAACAGGCAATTGGAGACGGACAGACCGAAAACCGAACCAAAATTCAGGCCAACGTCCAAGAGATTCTCAGGGCCACTGCGGCGGCGGTGTCCCAATTTGGTGGACCTAAAAAGCAAGTCATTCCCCCGACAAATAAGCGACGATCTGCCAACAATGTTTGTCCCTTTGCTCGCCAATTTATGTGCGCCTTTCCTTCCCGTTCAGAGTTATTCTCTTCGTCCCAACCGCTTCAAACCGTACGCTTTGCTTCACAATGGTATTCCCATTCTCACTGATTGTGAGAATGACGTCCTCCAAAATGCTGAAGACTCGCCCGAAATGGAACCATCGCCGGTCAATTAACCAACCATTTATTCGCTACTAAATAAATTCAAACCCGCGTTGTTCAGTCAAAAAGTGAACGGAAACGAAGCAAAAGTAAAACGGTTGGTCGAATTCGGTGCAAAAAGTGCAAAGAAATGGTGAACGCGAGCGGCGGGTGTCTCAGCCACCACACCAACGCACGGTCGGCACTTTTAAAAACGGGCAATTCCTCCCCCACCCTATTTCTTTTATCCCTTTGTTTTAATTTCTTAGGCATTTGCGTTTGCCGATGTTCTTTGTTCAACAGAGAGCATTCTGAAAAAAACTAAATGCAACAGAAAACCCATTAAATTAGAGAATATTTTACTTTTTTTCGTCCAGAAATATCAAAAAAGGCATCCCGCGAAGGCGAACAAATGCAAATGCACTCATTTTTTTGAATCCAACCGAAGAAGCGAATTGTGTCGCATTGAGAGACAGCGAAAGGGAAGAGAGAGAACCGCGATCGGAACCGATCAGCGAAAATTGAAAAGATTCGAAATGAAATAGCAAAAGTACCATTTCCGAATGTTTTGGAGGGAAAGGGCAGCGAAATGAAAATGGAAAAGCGGACAGAAAATCGACGCCAAAAAGTGTTAATGGCAAGGATTTGAATGGGAAACCGCTGGAAAAGGAAGGGAAGAAAAATGGACGGAAAGGTGAGAAGGAATCATTCATTGGTCGAACAACAAAATACGGGGACGGGACAAAATACCGCCGCCTGAAATATCGCCGAGACAAAATATTGCCGCAGAAATTTTTAAAATTTTTTTTTCAAATCTAGAAATTTTTCATAAAAAAATTCTTAGGAAATTTATTAAAATTTTCTTTTTAAATTTCTGCGGCGATATTTTGGGGTGCACCCCAAAATAAAACGAAGGCACCAAAAAGGGACATCGAACTGAGAGCAAAAAAAATACAAAAATAAAATGATCAAAAAATGCAAGGGTTGGGAAGTAGGCTTAAAAGAATCCATATGGTAATTCGTTTTAATAACAATATGAAGAAAAACTCACAATTTTTGACCAAATTTCAGAAAGCCAATGTAAAGGAAAAGTGGCCTTGAAAAACGATTTCAAACTGAATTTGAGCAGCAATGAGGTGAAAACAACAGAATTTAGTTGCAAAATAAAAGCAATCAGCGACCGTTTAGAACGATTGTCGCCCTAAAAAGGAAGGAGAAAAAGGGAACGGTGCGGCAATGCCTCCGATCGACAAATATTCATGTTAGGAGAAGGCTCTGAAGATAAATTCCTTTACTTTTAAGTTTTGGTTTCGTGCCCAGACAGACATTTTGCGGAATTCGAGCGGCAAATTCAAAACGGCGAAGAACAAAATTCGATAAAGGTACGACAGAAAAATGAGTAATTAATATGGGAAGAACGATGAAATTGAAAGGAGAAACGGCAGAACGGCGACAATCAGCGCATTCCGTGCAAAAAGTGTGGGGAAATGGTGTGGAATCAGACGGTCAACCGACTCAACCACGTCAACGTTCGGTAATTGAATAATCCCTCTGTCCTTTGTTAGCAATGCCTTTGCCTTCCTTAAGCCATCTCCAACTTCCTCTCCACCAATGCGCCGTCTGCCAAAAGTCTTTCACTTCTTACAGCCGTTCGGCCTGCTCTTCGCACATTCAATTCGCGCATAAAGCGGAGATTGACTCGGGAAAGTGCAGCAAAGTCATTGAGGAACACATCATTTACAGAAAAGTAATGGGGGAGGGCCTCACAATCAGTGTCTCAGAAGAAGCATCGTAACATTGTTTCAAATTGTCGAAAAATTAATGATCACTAATTGGGACATTTTAATCCCTCGTTTTAAGGATGCTTACGATGGGCAGTTGTTGGAAGCGGTGAAAGACTTCTTTTAGCTGTGTCGGCACCGTCGTGATGTCTTCTGCCTTTGGAATGGAACATTCGATATTTTCAAATTTCCACGCCTTCGTGACCATTTTCTTGCTTAATTCGCCAGCAGAAGTTTTCTCTTCACATTGCTGTCACAGATCTCATTTTGCATATTTGATTCACTTTATAAATTTGTGGCGTTAATTTGAGGGGATGGGGTCAATTGGCGTATTACTCGATGGCAAACGAATGGATTTTCCGAACCCAGGAACCGAATCGAACATAAAGCCGAAAAATTGAAATTAAAATTTCCCTTTTATATTCAACATTAGAAATTACTAGAGATCGACATTTTGAAAAAAGCCTGGACCTGGACAAAAATCCAGGTCCAGGAAAAATCCAGGCTCCTCGGGACCTGGATCCAGGTCGATCTCTAGAAATTACCCATCCCTGAAATTGTATATTTTATGACGAATTTTCACACATATAATTGTTTGGTCCTAAAATTAAATTTTAAAATTTACTCTGTCCGAATTTGAATATTGGAATTCAGGTCAAGCTCGCTATCAGAAGCCTCAAAACCTCTCGTCATAAGTCCAAAATAACAAACCCCCTCATTAATTCAATGCCAAATTTCAGAACGCTGCCCCCTTTTTAACTGATAGAATATGCAAGCAAATCTGGTCCTTTTCACTTTTATCAGTAAATGGCCTCTGCAAAGGTACAATGGTGAAACGATGTGATTAGTTTGAAGGGTTGGAGATAATCAATCACTGTTGGAGGTGTAATGAAATCATTACGCGCATGACAAGTAAAAAAAGAATAACATTTGGCTGTTAAATAAATAAAGACAAAGGGATCAGGTACAATAAGACAGAATCGGTCAAAGGAAAGGGAATGGTGAAAGGAACTGGGAATGGTAATGAGGCGTGAGATGACCACAAAATAAATTATTTAGCTTATAAATGAGTGTATTTCAATTTCCAAATTCTGCCAATTCTCCAATAATAAATAATTTGTCCCTCCGTTTACTTTTTCTTTTTCGATGTTGTTGTTATTTAAAATTGTTACTGCTTTTATAATATTAGTCCATCAGTTTCATTATCTGATTTTTGGATTAAGCCGTTGTTCGCGTTTCACTGAGAGGACTGTCGTTGTAAGAGAGCAACTCGGATAATTGTTCGCACATCACTTGTCCGTCAGCACTCCGTGGAATTCGTTCGGGCGCCATTCTTTGTGAGAGGGGTCAATTTGGTTTTTTCGGGAAGAATACCTCCTCAGCTCCATGTAATTGGACCTTCCACGCTTCGCAAGTTCGTGGGCCTGGTAAACGGGGACCGGCAGTGACGTCGCCGCCTTCACAATTTGCCATGAGTGACAGAGTCCGTTGATAAATGCCTCCAACTCCTCCTTGGTAGCACACACTTCGTTACATGGGAAAATAAACTCGGGAATCTTCGCTGTCCCCTAAACAAATTGTTTTTTGCAACTTCTAGCCATTTTATTCACTTACGCGTACGGGATGATGGGCTTGAACGTAGAGGTTGAGAACACCCGAACGGGTCAACTTGCGATCGACCGCGGAACCCGGTTGCGGGTTGCACACATTGCGCGGCTGGGCCGCGTCCGGCAGCCGTTCCTCGACCTCGAAAAAGCGTCTGTTGTGTCGTTTGTCCGCCAAACAATAAACAAATTTCGGCTTCCACGATTGGCTGATCTGAGAACAGCTTTCGCGAAACAGCCCAATCTCACTGGACAACGCCTGTGAGAAAACAATACAAAATGCAACTTTCATTTACAAAAAGAGGGGGAATTTCTCCCGTCCTCACATTGTCCACTTTTCCTTCGTCCAGTCCATCGCGAATAATGAACTTAAAACAAATTTAATAAGCAATTTGTAATCAGTCCCTCTTTTATTTAATACGATTAGTGAAGGCGGGCGTTCACGATTGGCTTTTAACTTGCGCAGCATCCACAGAACTTTCGCCTTGAAATGTTCCGGATGGCAAATGTCCTGCTTTGCAGGCTGAAAGAAATAATCGCCACAGAAATTGTTCGGCTCCTTCAGGTAATTGGCGCAAAACTAGAAAAGAAAGGGGAAGCGTTTTACAGAAAATAAATTGCCGGAACAGTCAATCTCCCGGTTAATTGTTTAATTTGTCGTAACTGACCCCTATCACGTCCGGCTCCATCGATGTCGCCTGAATGCCCTTCCTGCGCATCATCGACAATTCTTCCGTGGTCGCCCTTGGGGCATGGCTGGCGTCGTATCCGACCACGAGGACATTGCCCGTGCCAAGTTTGAACTTCTTCTCCCTGGAGAGAAACCCAATTTTAACTGCTCGCCCCCTTTGAGTCCGCCCTACGCAATTGGCTCAAAAATTGGGATGTGATTGAGCCCGAACAGTTTCATGTTCATTTTGTTGACGATGTTGCTCAGCGTCACTTGGCCAGCAACGGCCGCCACTTCCGAAGTCACTTGCTGAGTAATCAGCCGATGGATTTGTTCGTACAATTTCAACGGGGCTAAATAAAGAATTGAGCAAAAAATAAAAATGAGGAAACAAAAACCGTGTGAGGGCGACTCTTTCTTGTCAATGTACAAGAAAAACTGTTTGCCATCAGCCGCAAGTTTTCCCATTGTTTCTGCCATTTGCGGAATCTCGACTTTCATCAATTGAGGCAATGGCAGAAGAAAACCGAGGTTACGTGAGCAGTCAATCAAATTTTTGGTGAATTTACTAAATGAATGAGTTGGGATTATTCTTATTTGTTTGTTTTAACTGACATTCCTTTCCCAACTTCCGAGACTTACTTTACAATTGCCTCATCGACGGACGAAGGAAAGCCAACGGCCCAACTTTTGAGTTCGCCCGATCGGTAGAATTTGCAAAATCGGCCTTGGTCGAACTTTCCCTGATAGTGAGATGATGTTTTTGTTTATCTCATTCATTTTGCTGGTTGAACCTGTTCTGTCCCGATCATTCTGTGCTCGCCAAAACGGACGACTGCTCCTCCGTGGAAGTTCAGTGGCACGACATTGTTACGACCGCTCATTTTCACACCAAAACTCTTCAGAAATTCACCAAAGCCTTTCGCGTGGCCAATTTGAAGCGCCACACACTCAATAGCTTTGAAGCGCATGTTAGGAGAGATCACATTGGCCTAAATACCGTATTTCCTTAAGCGCCTCACCCCGCCTCCATTAGAGCCCCCTTCTAGAGAAAACCTGGTAAAAAATTTTGAAAATTTAGAGTAATTTCCTTAACAGATCAAGATTAAAAAAATACCCTCCCGAAGTTAATTAACTGAAAATTTTTAATTTTCTAATTTTAGATTTTTTTTTTTCTAAATAGGTTTTAAAACAGTATTGAAATTTGGGTTCCAGTTTATAAAAAAAATTTCTGGGGGTGCTTAATAAGTTTCCCTCCAAATGGATCGAAAAAGACCCCACCCCCGGGGGGGGTCTATTAAGGGAAATACTGTAACAAAAATAAAATGAGAACGGACAAAAGGCTCTTTGACTGACAGAGATCAGCTGAGTGGAAAGGTAATTGTTGAACTTCGACTGGGGCACTCTCTGGTTGCCCATTATGCTGATCTGCTCAAGAGGGAACACGCCCATTTCGGTCGGAGACTTTGGAATCACAGCGGGCCAATTGGGACATTGCAAATTGATCTTTTTTCGCTCACGGAAAAACTCGGCCAAGGACATTTCAATCCGATTGTCCACCGTTAGTCTGAAAAAAGCGAGAATAAACGTGTGCACGCCAAAAAGGCATTTTCCAACTTTTTTTCGCGCGCACTCTCTTGGGTAAGGCCTCCGATGACGAGTGTTCGACCGGGTTCATAGCAGAGGAAAGCACGAACTCCCTGGTACATTTCGGCCCACTTTTCCCAAAATTTTCCGCCCAAATTTCCTTTCCAACGCTGTGCCATTTGTCGCACACATTCCCCGCCTGTAGCCGTGTTGAAGAACAAACATTGCTTAACTGAAAATGAAATGTCGACCAATAAAATTTGCCTTCCAAAAACCGTCGATGAACAAAGCCGCGGTTGGTTTTCCCTCGTTGTTGACGACCATCACACTTTTGCGAAGCCCTTTGTGCAGAACAATAGCGTCTCCGAGCTCCTTTTCCGCCGCGTTTTCGAAGAGTTCGCCGTTTCCGGCGAAGAAATGTGTTCCGCTTAACAAAAACGCTAAATTATTAAAATCAAAGGGGGGCCTATTTGCAATTTTTTTTTTTTGTAATTGTTTAAGTTAGGGATTCAAAATTCGTAGAATTGATTTCAGACTCGTGACACCTGAAAATTCTCTAATAATTTGTTACACGATTTGAAAGGAAATTGCACAAAGTCCCCTCCTTAATATTTTTCTGATCTGTTAACGTTTTTCAAGTCCCAGTGGACCACCTGACCATTCCGCTCAAAAACAATAAACGTCAATAGAAAAAATTCTTGGTCGGATATTCGGCGTACCAAAGTAAAGCGACGAACAACAATTATTTACGCATTGATGAAAGGCTGTGAAGTGAGCAGTTCAAGAAAAGTGCGGAGGGAGCGTTCAGAAGAAGTCGAGTTTTGTAAGAGAGTGGGGCCAAAGGGTTGACCGTTGGCGCCGTCCGCCGGAGGGGCTGGTCCAGACTCAGTTTGAGCACGTGCGCTTCGGTCCGGCAAGCCTGGATGTCCACCGTAAGATTGCCCTTCTGCAAAAGCACGCGCAAATCGTCGGAAAACACTGCCGCGTCCAATTCCAACGAAATCTGAAAGTGACATCACTCAGTCTGTCGGTCTTTTGTTATCGTTGCTGAACAACACGCGCTTACTTCCTCCACCTGCGCATTTGTGTAAAGTGTGCTCATGCAGTCGTACACATACAAACACCCGCCCTCCGCCTGCTTCCCAAACATCCCCGTCATGTCGAACACCTTCCTCACAATGTTGTGGTTGACTCTCTGAGCCCGGGACCGCTGAGCCGCGTCCCCTCCTCCCCGCGTGTACACCCAGCGACCTCCCACTTGCATTATCTTCACATCGTAGCGATAAACAACAGAACCCGGCCTGAACTCGAAAAGGTATGCGTTGCTGCACCCGTCATGAAGTTTGTCGCACTGCGAAGCACTTCTGCCCTTAATAGGATGAACGTTGCAAACTCGGTACTTTCCTGTTATGTGTCCGCACGAAATTATGAAGGACCAAAATATTAGCATTGACAAATGAATAAATTATCTGTTTGCAAATGGTTGCCCTTTTGCTCCTCTCTCAAGGGTAAAATGTCGCCTTACCTGGCCAGCCTCTGTCCCTCTCACCGCCAAATGCTTGACTCCTATTTGTGCGAGTTTCTTTGGCGCGAGGCTGTTAAAAACCGTGAAGTTGATCCATTTGAAAACATTTTGGAGCAAATTGTGGCTTTTATGCCTCCTTCATAATTTCGGCGCGCTGCCTTTGCAATTTGCGTGCCCTTTGTTGCTTTTTTTAAAAAATTTATTTTGCGGACACATAACAGGAAAGTACCGCAAACTCTCACAAGGCAATTTGTTAAATAAACACACCTTCTCGTAAATCTTCGGTTGCCCGTTGGTGCCGTTTGAGTTCATTTTCAGTGTGTCAAGCGAAGTTTCTACCCGATGAAATAGAATAGATGGAATTGTGAATTAATTATGAATTTAAAATAGAATAAAAATATGGACAACGGTCAGTCACATCCTTAACAAAAGTTGCACCAATTAGGGAGCAAAATTTCCAATCGATGTGAAATGTCTGCGGTAGAGGGGCACTGACTGCACCGATCATTCTCTCCCGAATGAAGTGAAGTGATCGCCTCTTTCGCCCGTCCGTCCGTTCACTTATCAGTGTAACATTCACATTAATTCAATCATAAATTATTCCTAATTCCGTTGGTACACATTAACCAAAAGGCCGCCACTCCCCCCCCATCCGCCCTCCCTCCGAAATAAACCTATTTTTCAGTTGGGTAATGGAAATCAGATGATACGTACGTATTTGATGTTAATGGTGTGGAATATAGAAAAAATTCTTACAAAAGTGTAAAGCAAATGAAAGAAAGAAAGATTTGTCAATGTGATGAAGCTCAGCTGCTAAAATGGGCAGCCAATAGCATAAAATGAAGCGTCACCGAAGAGGAGGCTTACCCAAATTGAATGAACGCAGCAGTGTATTCGTTGCCCAATCGAGTGACGTGTCCCCCCCCCCTCCTTCCCTTTTTTGGAAAAAAAAATGTGAACGCAAAATTTTTATTAATTTGGAATATTTAAATTTAAAAGGACATTTTTTAAAACACGCTTCCAAAACTTTGAATCGCTTTTTTATTCAACAAAATCAAGCATTACTCACCGCCAACTATTTTCTGAGCAATTTCAGCTTAGAAATGAGAAATTTATACATTTCCGAAAATCAATTATAAGATTTTAACAATTTTGTCGAAACATAAGCAATTGGTAAATTTCAGTGCATTTAAAATTTAAAAAAACATATTTTTAACAATTTTTTCGTTGCATTTTTCCGAAAAATTTTTGGGTATGGATGAGGGAAGAGAGTTCGACGGTGCCGATAGGCGCCGCCGAGGGAAATTTTTTTAAAATTTAATGCAATTTGTTAACAAGTTCTGTCAAAAAATGACCAAAATTTGCGATCTTGGGCTAATTTTTAAGAAAAAATAGGAGTTTTGGGGGGCCGGCGGTGCCGATAGGCGCCGCTGGGGGAAAATTTTAAGAATTTTTAATGAATTTTGTTAGGAATTAGCCAAATTTTTCAGAAATTTCCTCTTTTAAATGAAAATAAGACACTACCCCAAATCAGAACAAGGAAAAACGCAGCAAAATGCGAGAATTTTTGACCAGGGAAAAAGCCGGAAAAATTTTTGTAATTTTTAATGCGATTTCTTAACGATTTTGTTCAAAAAGACAAAATTACGATTTTGAGCTAATTTTTTTAAGAGAATAAGAAACCGCCGAGAGAAAAATTTGAATATTTAACTGAATCTTGTCAACATTTTGCATATTAATTCGCTTCAAAAAACATTTCTTTCAAAAATTATCATTAAAAATCTAAATTTCTCCCTGAATCCAAAAAATAAGATGAAAATAAGGACAAAGAGCTTAAATAAGGACAAATCTTACAAATAAGGACATTTCAAATTTGTAAGATTTGGACCCTCAAAATAAGGACAAATCTTACAAATAAGGACATTTCAAATTTGTAAGATTTGGACCCTCAAAATAAGGACAAATCTTACAAATAAGGACAAAGGGTAACCCTGGTTTAATCGTTTCAAATTTTGAGCTTCTCATCACCACGAGCTTTTGATTAATCCGGCCGGATCCGGTACTGCAAAAATTTTTGAATTCCAATCCTGCAACAGGATCCGCAAATTTGAAATTTCCGGGCTCTAGTTGTAATATCATTAATTTTGCTCCTAATTTCCAATGTCTTAATTCCGCAAATGTTTAACCGTTCTTCGTACGGCATGGGAACAAGCCCACATTTTTTGAAGGCTTTTCTTGTAAAAAGTTTTTGAACTGCTTCAATTTTGCGCACATTGAAAGGCATGGTCAATAAAAAAAGGCTCGGTTTTCGTTTTAGATTTGTGATTAATCTGGGAAAGATGATTCTTTACATTAATTTTGAAGGCTATTAGGTCTAAATATGATATTTTAATCGGTCTAAATCGTGGATAGTAATTTAAATATAAATTAATTAAAATTCCAACATAAAATGATAAGAACTTTTACAACGTAATCGTAATCAATTTAACAATTCAAAACTCGTTCCATCCGATTCTTTAAAGCTCCTCAAGGCAATTGTCAATTGAAATACTCTTAAATGAATGGCTGACAAAAAACGTGAGGTGTTTTATGCCTGAAGACAATCATTGTCCCGAAGCTCCAATTCGTCGGCCGTTTGATTGTCCGTCACCATCTTGGCATTGAACAAAAGGCCAATTTCGTTCTGCTGTACTCGAGAATATAACAATATTAAATTTTTATTGCATATTTAATCCTAACATTTTACCACCCCAATTAAATTACCTCGATATTAAGACGTTCTGCAATTTTGAGACGAAGCATACCCAATGGTTTGCTTCTAGCGATTTTAAAAAAGAGGCCGGAAGATTTCTAAAAATAAATCTCTTTTAGTGTCACGTTCTTTAGGGCCTTACGTCCAAGGTCAACACCATCAGTCGGACAATTCGTCCCTCGTCCGCCTCCCTCGCCCCTCCTCCGACTCGAATTTTTTCCATCCAATTCGAAAGCGAGTCCTCCTCATCCTCCTCGTGGTTGCTGCTGCTTCTCGACAAAGCTCCCCTCCATTTTCGCACATTTTTGTGTTGCTTCCGATGTTCATCTCCAAAAAATGGTCTTTGTCCATTCCCAATCTCCGACGAAGACGGCGTCTGACAAGAAGGAATCATTCATTGGTCGAACAACAAAATACGGGGACGGGACAAAATACCGCCGCCTGAAATATCGCCTCATGCACAAATTTGCATTCGTCTCCTCTCAAACATTCACCCCGCTGGAAAAAGCGACAATTGGATCCACTGAAAAAAGCGATGAATCTATTTAAAAATGCGAGACTCACTTGTCTTTGTTTTTGTTACTGCTGCTGCTGCTGAAGTTTTCTAATTCGATCAGCGACAGTCGAAGTTCATTAATTCCATGGGCGTACAGACACGTCTCCGCACGGAGACAATGCCCTTGCATCAGCCAAATATTGCAAAGTGCGCTTTTCTTTGACGAATGTTTGAGTGAAGTGACAGTCCTCATTTTTCTAGAAAAAAGCACAAAATCATTCAAAAAAGTAGAAGGAAAAACAAATTTATTTACAAACCAGAGTTATGCGGTTTTATTTTTATTAGAATTGGTATATGTTTTTAAAAGCAGCCCTTGACCGGGTTTCATGTTGAACCTAGAACCGTTTTCTGACAAAAATCCAGGTCCATGAAAAATCCTCGCTTGTCATCAAAGGTTGGATCCAGGCTTGGATTCTTGATTTTTTAATTTGTTTAAAACACTTCAATAAAAAAACATTTAAATCATTTTTATATAAAAATGCGAAATTCAAAACATTTGAACTTCGACTTTTTGTTCGAATTCGGGTTCCTAGATAGGAAATGGTGAAATAGACGCCATATTCGTGATCAGCGGCCCTGAAAACCCTTGGAAATATATTTTCATGATTTTTGAAAATAAACATTTTTCAAAAGATTGGTACTATCGGACAGTATTACCGTATATTGATTTAATATTTATGGGCCAAAATGAATTCCAATCAGTGACCCCAATATCTCGCCTAGTAACCTTAAGTTTAAAAATGTTATGCCCCTTGGTGCCAGAAAAAGCGCTCCTTTGCTTGGTAGTTCCCCCATAGAAGAACATAGCTAACATATAACAGAAGACTCAAATCACAATTTGTCGAGTTTGAATGAAAATTTTTTGTTAATAAAATTTCTTCGGCCATTCTCCCGCCTTCCCCCATTTTACACCTTTCTTTTTTACTTTTTTCCTATCAATTAATCAATCAATTAATTAATTACATAATCGTTATCCATCCGATGATTTGCCAATTGTTTTCCCAAATCAATTGGCTATATCAAATTAAAAAAAGAACAATATTTGGTCTTAAACACTTTGAAGCCATGATAGTGAATGATTCCCAACTCGTCAAATTTTTATTTTTATGTGTCTATTTGTACATCAGATACAATTTTACTTGCGAATTAAGGACTATCCTTGTATTCAAGAACAAAATCGCAAATGTATAACCTTTTCTTAACGGTAGAAATGTTTTTTTAATTTATTTTTAATATAATAATATTTTTTAAATAATGAAGAGAATTATGCATTTATTAAAGACTGTCTATGGACCGGATTTTGCGGGACCCAATCCTCTATTCCGATCCCTCTTTATAGTGACGAAAAAGTGCCAAAATAGTGACAAAATAGTGAAAAAAGTCCAAAATAGTGCCGAATAGTGACATAATTTTCAGCCAAAAATTGAGCAAAAATAATTTTTATTCACTATTTGCAGTTGCAAATGAGTAGGACTGGGATTTTTATGAGCAAAAAAAATAGTTACCTAAAAAAAGTTTTTAAAATTAAAAATTTTTGCCAAGAAAGTAAGTTTTTCAAAAAAATTTTTTTCATTTCATAGGAGTATATTTTGAAAAATTTTAGCTCGATTCTTAGGGGTGTATTTCTTTTAAATTTTTAGGTCGATTCTTAGGGGTGTATTTTTTGGTTTTATTGCATTTTTGTTAAGGAATTTTCCAAAAAATGTCGAAATAGTGAAAAAAATAGTGACAAAACGCCAAAATAGTGAATTTTCACTATTTTAGTGACAAAATCCCAAAATAGTGATTTCTAGTGACCGATAATGACCTCAGAATCGAAAATTTTTAATGCAGAAATGCGTTTTTTGAGCTCCTTTCTTCAAAACAATTGAGCAGAAAAATTAGGTAAAACCTAAAAATATCATCCCTAATAATCAATTAAAAAATTTTAACAAAATTTAAAAATTTTCGACGGCATTTGTCGGCACCACCGGATCAAATTTCTTTATCAGATCATTCCATCACGCTGATCTTGGCGCCCCAATACACTGGAAAATTAAAAATTGGAAAAATTATGCAAAAATTCAGCTTCTTAAAATTTAATTTTTTCTACTTTTAGAAAGAAAGTTTAAAATTTTACCAAAAAATAAAAAACCCCGAGACTTTTCTCGAGTCGAGTCTCTCTAGTAAAAACTGTTCGCATCTGTCGGGACTAGGGTTCGGACCCCGCTTGTCCGTCAGCACTCCGTGGAATTCGTTCGGGCGCCATTCTTTGTGAGAGGGGTCAATTTGGTTTTTTCGGGAAGAATACCTCCTCAGCTCCATGTAATTGGACCTTCCACGCTTCGCAAGTTCGTGGGCCTGGTAAACGGGGACCGGCAGTGACGTCGCCGCCTTCACAATTTGCCATGAGTGACAGAGTCCGTTGATAAATGCCTCCAACTCCTCCTTGGTAGCACACACTTCGTTACATGGGAAAATAAACTCGGGAATCTTCGCTGTCCCCTAAACAAATTGTTTTTTGCAACTTCTAGCCATTTTATTCACTTACGCGTACGGGATGTATTTTCACCCCCGTGCCCCCGCGGGGGCGAAGGTCGCGGGGGCGGGGATTGCGGGGGTCAGAGTCGCTGGGACGGGGACGGGGGTGAGGCCAAAAAACCTGTCCCGCCCCCAGCGGGGTCCGAACCCTACTCGGGACATTTATATTTTATGTTCATTTTTTAAAATTCTCCGCTGCTTCTCTTCATTTGGTCCTTCCCTTTTCCATCTGTTGTTGATTAAGCTGTGATTCGATTCATTTTGATCGTTTATTATCCCTTTTTGTCTTTATCCTTTTTTCTCCCAGTGCAAATGCCAACAGAATGTTTGTTTTGGCTCACAAAATTTGGGTTTTCTTTTTCCATAATAAATAAATTAATTGTTTCTCTTTGATTTCCTTTATATTTCGCCTGCGTTTCGTTCATTCCATTGTTACTTTTGTTTTGTTCAAATAACATATGATTTTTGCTCAATTTAAAACGATTTACTCGGGACCGAGTCGGGAGGGAATTCTTTGTTCTCCCAGGGTCCCGGTTTTCGAAAAGTTCATTTGCCGGACCAACCGGGAAAATAAGCACTATAATTTATCTTATTGTTGTTAGTGGTTAAGTCTTTTGTGCTTCTTCTTCTTCTTTTTTGCTTGTATTCTATCCCCTAATAGAATAGGAAATTTATTAAACAATTTAAATAATAATAAATTTCTTCTTTTTTATTTAAACAACCGAAACCATTGAAAAAATGAATTATTTGGAAATAATTTAAATTTAAATTTGATACTAAATTTAAAAATTGTTTTAACTTTTGGCTTTATGAATTAAAAACAAAAGAAATTGGTTTTCATAAAAAAATAATTAATAAAAATCTTTTTTCCTTGAAAATTCCCGATTGATCCCGGTTGAAAATCCAGCAGGTCCCAGTCCCGGCTTTTCTATTCCAAGAAGCATTGGTAAATATCAGAAAAATTTGTCAATTATTTATGAGTTTTAAAATGCTATATTAAGAATTAATGTAAAAGATTATTAATTATTGTGGATTGATTATTTATGAATTTATAAAAGGAGGAATGGGAGATGATAAACAATGGGCTGGGAAATTTCCCAAAAATTAATTCCAATTTTGGCGTGGGGAATTAATTACAAAATATGACAACGTTCAGATTGATTTTCCATTAGATTTCTGCTGATCAGTCCCCCCCCCCCATTCAAAAGCATTGTTTGTTCCCAAAAAGCCACGTCTTTGATAGTTTAACAACAGAAATATATTTGGATTTTAACCCCACTTTTTATTGAATATTTATTTTTTAATTGCCTTTATTTTGAGATTTTCGTCTAATGTCAGTCCTTTTCATCGCTTTTCCACCACTTTTCTCCAAAGTGACTTTATGATCCGCTTGAAGCTGGCCAACTCGACCCACTAACAACTTAATCGCCTCATACTATCTCATTCATTTTGCTGGTTGAACCTGTTCTGTCCCGATCATTCTGTGCTCGCCAAAACGAACGACTGCTCCTCCGTGGAAGTTCAGTGGCACGACATTGTTACGACCGCTCATTTTCACACCAAAACTCTTCAGAAATTCACCAAAGCCTTTCGCGTGGCCAATTTGAAGCGCCACACACTCAATAGCTTTGAAGCGCATGTTAGGAGAGATCACATTGGCCTAAATACCGTATTTCCTTAAGCGCCTCACCCCGCCTCCATTAGAGCCCCCTTCTAGAGAAAACCTGGTAAAAAATTTTGAAAATTTAGAGTAATTATTCGGTGCTTTTGTGTATTTTTGGTCTTTTCAATTTTCCTCCGACCGACCACTCATCCTTTGCTATTTTCAATTTCATTTTTACCCATTTAAAAGACGAACCTTTGCAAATAATCCTATTGCACATTCGTTCTGCAGCATTTTCCCCTTTTCAGCTCAATTTCCCAACGGAATGGCCTTTTCCGCGGACGAAGACAGTGACGTGGAAACGGACGCAAAACGGAGACTAACGGACGCAAATCAAACAAAGGCACAGCAACGCAATGGGAACAGCGGCACAACGCAGACAGAAGACGGAGGAGGCGGAGAGCAGCAGACGGAGCAAAGCGGGGAAGGGCGGACGCGGATGTACGCGAAGAGATACGCCATTTTGGGGATGTGAGCGCATTTGGGGGGGGGGAGCAAAATGAGTGATTGGCATGCCTTGGACAGGTTCGTCATGCTTTCAGCCTCAAATGCCATGCAATGGATCGAATACAGGTGAGACCCAACCAACAATCGCACATGCGTTTTGTCCTACAACCCTTTCTCCAACCGCTGCAGTATCATCGCCCACATTATCTCCGCCTATTACGGTGTTTCTTATTCCGCCGTCGATTGGACTTCGATGGTTTACATGCTCACTTACATGGTGCTGATGTTCCCCGGAAGGTCCGTTTGAACGAAGGACAGCTAAAGAATGTTTTTTGTTAAGTTGGTTTCTTGAGAAATTTGGCCTTCGGAAGTCCATTCTGATCGGTGCCTTCGGCAATTGTTTCGGCGCCTGGTTGAAAATGCTCTCCACAGCCCCGGGCACTACCAAAATGTCATTGCCACTAATTACCTCCCTTTCAGATCGATTTTGGCTTACATTTATTGCCCAAACAGTTAAATCGAAGTTCATCCAACCCATCGCTAATTGCCCTTTTAAATTCAGATCGTCGGTTCTTCCCAAGTGTTTATTCTTGGAATTCCCCCGAGGCTTGCGGCGGTTTGGTTTGGACCTGAACAAGTCCTTCCATTGTCCTTTTCCACTTGGGTTTTATTTGGGATTTTAAGGTTTCCACCGCTTGTGCTGCCGGTGTTTTTGGGAATCAGGCAAATGTTTTTGGCATTTGATTGACAACAATTGTCACCTTTAGCTCGGAATTGCCATTGGCTTTGTGCTTCCCCCGTGGCTTGTCCATGAAAAGCACGTCGCGTGCGTTCCTTTTTTTGTTTTGTGGTATCTCCCATAAATGCTTTTTTTATTTTTCCTTCCCAATTTATGACTGTCCTGTTTCTGGTTTCCGCCCTCTCCAACACCGTCATCTTCCTCCTGACCATTCTATTCTTCGATGAACGTCCCCACGTCCCTCCGTCCGTCGCCCAAATCCGAGCATTGGACCAATCTTTGGACCAAAACTTTTCCCAATCAGTGCAAAAACTGATGTCCAACTCCAATTTTGTGCTTCTCGTCATCACTTATGGTCGGACATTCGTTTTTGCGTTTCTTTCATCCGCTCTTTAGGCATAAATGTCGGCGTTTTCTATGCCATTTCGACTTTGTTGAGGTCGTCGTTCCTCAAATGGGTCATTAATATTTCCGTTTTGTTAGCCAAATGATTCTCCACTTCAATCCGTCCGCGCAGGAAGCGGCCGGCACTTGCGGCGTTTTAATTGTGCTCAGCGGAATGCTCGGCTCCGTCACCTGTGGCTATCTGCTGGACAAATTCCATCATTTTAAGTGTGTCCCCGGCTTTTGCTCATTTATCCGTTTTCCCAAGGGCGACCACTCTCGTCGTCTACCTCACATCGTAGCGATAAACAACAGAACCCGGCCTGAACTCGAAAAGGTATGCGTTGCTGTGCTCTTCACTTTGACTCTCGCCCAAGTGCCAATTTGGGGCCTTTTCATCAATTCCGTTCTGCTCGGGTCTCTCTCCCCACTTTCCTTCGTTCGTTCACTTCTCTCCCTTTCTCAGTTTCTTTATGACCGGCTATTTGCCGTTGGGCTTTGAATTTGCCGCCGAATTGACCTTTCCAATTGCCGAAGGCACCACTTCGGGACTGTTAAACGGTTCTGCTCAGGCATTTGGCATCGGAATGACTTTTGGCATGGGCTTGGTAAGTGTTGGCATCGGTTTTCTTCCCATTGGCACTTTCGCTGGCTGGCCTTTCAAGGTGATGCATTCCCTGTCGATCCTTTGGTGCAATTTGATCATGTCCGCATTCCTTCTGATCGGCTTCTTTCTCACCGGTTTTGCCCTCACATCCTTCCATTTAATCTTACCCAATAAATCCCTCTCAATAGCAATTATCAAATCGGATTTGAGAAGGCAAAGGGCACACAACCAACAGCAGGCATTTTTATTGGGGGGGGGGCAAAGAATTCTTTTGTTTATTTTAGCGAACGGAAACTCAAGACACAACGCAACCTGATCAGTGATCAGACCGAGGGCCGATAAAATTCTCTCTAAGTCAAATTCGCCAAAGGAAATGATCTCCCACAAACCCAATGAATTAATAAAGATACCAATTAACTCTCATTCGACCATAATAATTAGAGCTCGGCGCGGGATGGGACCCGCGCGGGATTTTGTGGGATCACAGTCCGCAATTCCGCATTTTTAAGAATTGCGGGATTAATCCCTAGGATAACTTCACTCAAAACTTTTTCGGGCTCAATCTCGCAACGGAACCCGCAACTTTTGTTTTTGTGCGGGATCCCACGGGATCCGCAATGTATTTTTTTGAAGGATTTCAAAGATAAAAATCTGGCTTCTATTCTTAGATTTATCCATTTAGTAAATAAGCTTGAACAATTTGTTAATTTATCTTTTTGAATATTTCAATTTAATTTTTTGCAATTCCTTGCGGGACCCGCAAATTTGAAATGCGGGATTAATCCCGCGGGATCCTTTCCCGCAAAATTTAATTCAAAATTCGCATTGGAATCTGCAAATTTGAAATTGCTGAGCTCTATTAACATACTATGTTTCCTGTAATAGTATGAAACGGGTTTATCATTCCCCTTGAAAATGTCTTTTAATGAGGGGGGGGGGGGTTCTATTAGGGAAAATGGCAAAAAACACTTATTTTTTTTCTCACTTTGTCAACGCTTTTACAAAATGTTTCTTTCCCAACCTTTCCCTCATTCATTTATTGTTTTTATTTTGACAAAATTGGCTCCAACAGTGACGACCCCTAACTTTTTCAATTCGGGTAATTGTAATTTTGAAAAGTGCAATTAGAAATAAACTCCAATTGTTTTTTATTTGTTAATTGATTATTGCTAATTGACTATCACATTTTAATTTGTTTGATTGCCTTTTTTCCTTTTTCCTCCAATTGTTGTTTCACACACCGTCCGAAAAAACGAGATGTGTACCAATAAATCGGTCAAAAAATGACCAAAATTTGCGATCTTGGGCTAATTTTTAAGAAAAAATAGGAGTTTTGGGGGGCCGGCGGTGCCGATAGGCGCCGCTGGGGAAAATTTTAAGAATTTTTAATGAATTTTGTTAGGAATTAGCCAAATAAAAAAAAAAAAATATTTAATAAATGAAAATAAGACACTACCCCAAATCAGAACATTTCTTAGAAATAAGAACAGATACACCCTGCTCTAATAGGCGCCGCCGGAAAAATTTTTGTAATTTTAAATGCGATTTCTTAACGATTTTGTTCAAAATGACAAAATTACGATTTTGAGCTAATTTTTTTAAGAGAATAAGAAACCGCCGAGAAAAATTTGAATATTTAACTGAATCTTGTTAAGATTTTGCATATTAATTCGCTTCAAAAAACATTTCTTTCAAAAATTATCATTAAAAATCTAAATTTCTCCCTGAATCCAAAAAATAAGATGAAAATAAGGACAAAGAGCTTAAATAAGGACAAATCTTACAAATAAGGACATTTCAAATTCAAATGTCGAGGGCGCATTCACACAACGCTCAATGACGTCGTTCTGAAGACAATTGGTATACACACGTGCAACCTCAGCGCGGCAAATGTCGTCGCACAAAAAATCACCACCGGCATTAAACTCACGTGAGAATTTTTTAAAATTAATTTTTAAATTCTCAAATTTAGCGTTTCAAAACAGACGCAGCCTTTGCACGAGCAGCCAAAATGGTCACTTCGCTGGCGTTCGTGCCGCTGGCGGACCTTACACCCGCGTTGGCAGCACTAGAAGACTATCTACCAAATGAGCTTGAGGGCGTTCTCGATTGGTCGGTTGTTTAATTTTTTTGAATTTCATTAGTAAATTTTTAAAGGTTTGTAATCAACTACGTTGGACGTCTTCGAAACAACCGCACATTGAAAGGCATGGTCAATAAAAAAAGGCTCGGTTTTCGTTTTAGATTTGTGATTAATCTGGGAAAGATGATTCTTTACATTAATTTTGAAGGCTATTAGGTCTAAATATGATATTTTAATCGGTCTAAATCGTGGATAGTAATTTAAATATAAATTAATTAAAATTCCAACATAAAATGATAAGAACTTTTACAACGTAATCGTAATCAATTTAACAATTCAAAACTCGTTCCATCCGATTCTTTAAAGCTCCTCAAGGCAATTGTCAATTGAAATACTCTTAAATGAATGGCTGACAAAAAACGTGAGGTGTTTTATGCCTGAAGACAATCATTGTCCCGAAGCTCCAATTCGTCGGCCGTTTGATTGTCCGTCACCATCTTGGCATTGAACAAAAGGCCAATTTCGTTCTGCTGTACTCGAGAATATAACAATATTAAATTTTTATTGCATATTTAATCCTAACATTTTACCACCCCAATTAAATTACCTCGATATTAAGACGTTCTGCAATTTAGAGATAGGAAAAACAACATTCACTTCGTGATGTTTAACTTTTTTTCTGCATGTTAAATCCACACCAAATTTTGCAAATCGATAGAGAAAAAAATTCTGCATCGGTTAATAGGTCAAGTTAATATTAAAATAGGTCGAATTAGAGTTTTTTTTATGCTAATAAATAAAAATATAGATTCTTTAAGTATTTATGGCAAAAAGAAAATTATTAAGTAAGCTAATCGGCAGAGAATCTGTAAAAAAGCGCTGGAACAAGCGAGAGGAGAGAAAAGCGCAGACGGCCAAGGCGATACAAGCTCGCCTGGCCAAGAAAAGTGAGTTTTTTCACCATTTTTACTCAAAAATTTTTTTTTTAATTTCAGCCGCTAGATGGACGAGGAAATTTTGGAATTTGGCTTTCCGCTGCCATCGACATCTGTCACACCTATCGGCGATTTGGTGCCGTTTTCGACAACACCAACTGCGCCAATGGACACCGGAGAGACGACCCCGCCGACGAATTGAAGCTGGTGAGTTGATGGAAGGGGCTTTAAAATCTTATCCAACTAATTAAGAGGGAGGAGGAACAACGGGAGCAAGCGGAGGAAGACAAAACGAATGAAGAAAGTGATCAAGAAGCTGACGCCGATGTCGTTGACTGATCGAGGATTAATGGTTTTTATTTTCATTACAAGCGGTAGATAATTTTTTTAAAATTTGTAAACAATTTTTAAATCATTTTGGTCACTTTTCCTTTTATTTATTCATTAAAATCATCGAAATACATCAATAGCATGCACTGGGAATCGAACCTGGGACCCACCCCCCCTTTGGTGACCTTCTCACAGACCACTTCTTTTTTGGTACAGCAGCTCAGTTTCCGGACGCCGTGTTCATTAATTAGCTGTGTTTCTTCGCTTTTCATTGTTTGCCTTTCGCTTCATTTTGTCCCCTGCCGTCTCCGCCCCTTCGGCGTTTCTCCCATTTCCTCCCCATTGGCGCCGCTTGCGCCCGCTTTCGTACTCAATGAACGGACATCAGCAGCAGCAGCGGAAGAAACGCTTTGCATTTGTTCATTGTCCTCCTAAGATTTAAACGGCTAAAATTAAGCAAAACGACATAAAGGGAACAGAGAAGAAGTGAAAAGGAAGGGAGAGAAAGGAATGGAGAGGGAGGAAAAGGAAGAGAAAGGAATAGAGAGGGAGGAAAAAGAAGGGAGAGGGAAGAAAGGAATGGAGAGTGAGGAAAACGAAGAGAAAGGAGGGAAAGGAAGAGAAAGGGAAGGGAGAGAAAGGAATGGAGAGGGAGGAAAAAAGAAGAGGAAGAAAGGGGGAGAGGGAGGAAAAGGAAGAGAAAGGAGGGAAAGGAAGAGAAAGGGAAGGGAGAGAACGGAATGGAGAGGGAGGAAAAGGAAGAGAAAGGGAAGGGAGAGGGAGGAAAAAAGAAGAGAAAGAAAGGGGGAGGGGGAGGAAAAGGAAGGGAGAGGGAAGAAAAATCAGAGAAAGTGAAGAAAGAGAAAGGAATGGAGAGGGAGGACCTGCTCAAACGACGAAAAGACCTGCGAATCCCTCCGCGAATCATACGAAAAGTCGTAAATGAGTCTAAACATAAATGTAGAAAATTACTACTCAATAGAGCCCGGAATTTTGAAAAAATCGGGATTGGCATCAGGCCAAGATAGGACTAAGTACATGTTAGTTTAATTGGACCCCGAAATTCAATTCCTGCTGGTGCCATCAGATCACTTACGAGAGACTTGGCGTGAAAGAGTTTTGCCGTTCGATGTTTCGAAGAATGCCTTCGACAGTGGCGGGGTTTGTGTTTTCTGTATGGACCGGATTTTGCGGGACCCAATCCTCTATTCCGATCCCTCTTTATAGTGACGAAAAAGTGCCAAAATAGTGACAAAATAGTGAAAAAAGTCCAAAATAGTGCCGAATAGTGACATAATTTTCAGCCAAAAATTGAGCAAAAATAATTTTTATTCACTATTTGCAGTTGCAAATGAGTAGGACTGGGAATGTTTTGTCATTGCACTCACTGTAAAGAGTGGTTACGCACTGAAACGGCGTTGTTTGGGATCAGAATGTGTGGCGACGATTGCCAAAGTTTCGCCCCGTTTCCTCGGCACAGCCAAGCGGTCACCTAACAAAAGATCCGATGGCTTTTCTCTCTTTGCTCCTTCGGCCAACTTTTCGCTTCGCCTTCCTCAGCCGATGCTTTTGCCTCAGCTGAATGTCCAATTCCTCTCGGAAACGCATGGCATCCAAAAGCGTCTCCAATTCGGCGGATGAACGCGAACGACTAATGGAACGGACCATAAGGGCGAAAATGACGAAGGAAAACTGAGGGAGAGAGGGGGAAAGATCAATCGGACGAACGAACGGCGGAGGGACGGACCATCAGCAGAATGGCGATGGTGTACAGCTAAAGTGATCGGGGTTAGCAAGGAGCAACGGGACGAAGGCCATGATGATCAGACCATTCGGCCGACGTCGGAATGAAAGTCCATCGAATTGATCGGCCAAAACTCTGCCTTTGCTTCCAAAGGCCGACTTCTGACAAATGTATTTGCCCGATCAAAACATTTTGCATTTCCTTCCAAACCCATTAATAGCACAAAATGACTCCAATTTTGCCATACATTGGCAAACATTTGCTCCAATTTTGTCGCTTTCGTTTCTTCGACTTCCATTTTGGCTCAAAAACGCATTTTTATGTGATAATGATAAAAACGTTGTTGATAAATTGTGGAAAGAGCCGAATAGAAATTGTTTTACTGTGTCGTTGTTGGGAGAGAAAAGCTTCATTTGGCAAATTTTGAGAATAAATTTTGAAAGGGAGAAGAGAGGAGAACGGCACACCTTCAGGGCAAACGAAGGAAAAGAAATCAATGGACGAGAGATAATGACAGATAATGAGGTATTTAGGAGGAGGGGGGAGAGGGAACGAGGCAGACGAGGGAATGGCGGGCGGAGAAACGATGGCACGGCACATCCCCCGGGGCGAACTCTGTAGCATTTGACAATGAAGCCAATAGAAAATACAATAATTGAAAGCGAAGGCAGTAATTAAAAAATGAAAGAAAAGAAAAAAAATGGGTTGGCAAAATTATTAGCGAATTGAACACCAAAAATGGCAAAAAATTGCAAATTGGCACAGCGGGAAATTTACAAAGTGACAGCAAAACAAATCAAACGAACGCAACATTTATTTTATTTTATTTATTTTTTACCGTTCCCAACAAAAAATCAGAGAAACAAACGGCCAAAAGAGAGAAAAGGGACGGCGACAGCAAAAGCAAAACCCAAAAAAACATTGAGAAAAGAACCAAAGGGCGGCGGATCGGACAAATAAAAGCGATGCCTTTTCAGGTGCCGAAATGGCAGGCGAAAGAGTGAATAGGCCCATTCACATTGTGCTCCCCCCTCAGCAAATAGAACCTTGCAAATTGCCATCAATTAACAAAATGAAAATGGCAAATGCTCTTGGAAAAGTCAAAAGGTTTTTGGCTCGGCAAACGAAAGGACGGAAAGATCAAAGGCAACATAAGAAGGTCACTATAAAAGAGAGGTAATTAACAGGGCGTTGCCTTTGTTCGGTCCATTTCAACCAGCAGAATCCACCCGCGCTACTTGGAGTTGGAGCCGTTGTGCTGTGTGTCGTCCTGTTTGGTGCGCATGGGTTGCTGCGCAGTTGCCGTTTTCCAATTGGCATTCGTTGCCAGCACCGCATTTGTTGTCGGCTTTAAAATTTACGCTGGTGTGTCCATTTGGCATGGGATAGGCCTGGACAGACAATCAATGCCAATTTCAGCAGGGGGCCGGCCCGACGCGTGGCACAAATCGGAATTGGAGGAGTTTGGCCCCAATGCCATGGTCTGTCCCCTCCCCCCTCCGATTCGCCTCCCCCCCAATCTCCCGTCCCTCATTTGTCAGATCACTCATCGGTTTTCGCTGTATTTGCTCGGCCTTTTCGACCTGATCACTTTGTTCATGTCTTTCTGCCTCTTCTATGGCATTTATTCTTTTAAAAGAATATTTGTTAAAATGCATTGGCGCTTCGACTTTTTCGCCCTCGGATTCAATGCCATCGTTTTTTTCCTCTTTCTGTTCGCCTTAGGAATGGGAGATGATAAACAATGGGCTGGGAAATTTCCCAAAAATTAATTCCAATTTTGGCGGGGGAATTAATTACAAAATATGACAACGTTCAGATTGATTTTCCATTAGATTCTCTTCAAATTTGGGCAATTTCTGTGTTGAAGGCGTGCTATGTAAGCAAGAGATTTTTTAGAAATCCCAAAAAATTTTCAGGATTTTTATGTGCTTCTTAGAGAAGAAAAAGCAATGGAAGAAAAAGTAAAAGAAGAAAAAGTAAAAGAAGAAAAAGGAAGAGAAGAAAAAGCAATGGAAGAAAAAGTAAAAGAAGAAAAAGGGAGAGAAGGAAAAGAGAGTGAAAGCACAACAACGACAAAGCCAACACAAGCGACAACAAAAACAAAGGAAGAAACAGCTGAAACATCTCTCATAATGCCGGACAAAGTGACGACGCGAATTGTGCCGAATGGGGGGACAAAAGAGAGAGCAAAAGAAGAAACAATGGGTACAGAGAGATGGGAAAATAAGTCCAGCGAAAGGGTGTCGGCATTGATAAGTGGCGGAGACGAAGAAGCGCTAGCGGAAGTGGACAGAAGCGAATGGGGACAAAGGGGGGAACAGCAAATGCCGACTAATGTCACCAAAACATTAAAAGTGGTGCCAGTGGAAAATGACACGACAAAAGTGGTGCCAATGGCAAAAATGAATGAAACAACACGAGTGGCGCCTGCAATAATCGATGAAGTCAATGCTAACAATAGGACAAATACAAATGCCAACAAAGCGACAAAAATTACAGTGCCAACTGAAAATGAAAAGACAAAAGGAAGGAACAGAACAGAAGTGAGGACGGCAGCATTTTCCCCTTTTCAGCTCAATTTCCCAACGGAATGGCCTTTTCCGCGGACGAAGACAGTGACGTGGAAACGGACGCAAAACGGAGACTAACGGACGCAAATCAAACAAAGGCACAGCAACGCAATGGGAACAGCGGCACAACGCGGACAGAAGACGGAGGAGGCGGAGAGCAGCAGACGGAGCAAAGCGGGGAAGGGCGGACGCGGATGTACGCGAAGAGATACGCCATTTTGGGGATGTGAGCGCATTTGGGGGGGGGGAGCAAAATGAGTGATTGGCATGCCTTGGACAGGTTCGTCATGCTTTCAGCCTCAAATGCCATGCAATGGATCGAATACAGGTGAGACCCAACCAACAATCGCACATGCGTTTTGTCCTACAACCCTTTCTCCAACCGCTGCAGTATCATCGCCCACATTATCTCCGCCTTTTAATTTAATGACAGTGCCGCAATAGTTTAGATGGTATCACACCTTTTTTGAAAAATTTTTCAGCTGATGTTCCCCGGAAGGTCCGTTTGAACGAAGGACAGCTAAAGAATGTTTTTTGTTAAGTTGGTTTCTTGAGAAATTTGGCCTTCGGAAGTCCATTCTGATCGGTGCCTTCGGCAATTGTTTCGGCGCCAAATTTCACATTCATGCAACTAAAGCAATACAAATGCACGAAAAGACGCATAAAGAAAATAAGACAGACTATTCGCATGGGTAAAACTCAGAAATATGCAACCAAAGATTGTAAAACACATTTTCGCAATCGCCGAAACGTTGGCGCCAAATGAATTCAGGGAAGTAAGTGTCGTATGTCTCAGTTTTGTTGCCAAACTGCTGTTTAAAATTTCTTTTCAATTTCTTCCACATTGATTCGACACGAGAAATTCCGAAACGCTTCCAACGCAGCCATATTAATTAATAAGCTGGAAACATAAAAGAGAACGCAAAATATATCTTTATGCGTCTTTTCGTTGAATAATGTTAAAGTTGGACCTCCATTCGGGAATAGTGATCATAATGCAATTCAATTCAGCATAAATTTGCAGGTTAATAGTGAGGCCTCTAAAAAATTTTATAACTTCAAAAAAGCAAATTATTTGGAAATAAATGCCATACTCTCAATGGTTGATTGGAATTTATTTTTTTCTGATTGCCCGGACATAGAGCTTATTTACCAAAAATTTATGTTTTTCCTAAATAATTTGATAAGGAATTATGTTCCCATACAAACAACGAAAAAAGTTGAAAAACTACCAGAACATATTTTGAAACTAATCATCTATCGTAAACAGCTTTGGAAGGACATTCACAAAGACCATATAAAAATAAAATTCTTAGAAGTTTCGAAAAAAATCGATGTAGAAATAAATAAATTTTATAAAAATCGCGAAAATAAGTTTTTGCGGACCTTGGACTCTAAAAAACGTTTCCAATTTATAAATTCTTTCCTTAAGACTAAAAATACTATGATACCTGCATTTACTGATAAAAATAGTCTGATTCTCTTCTCAGATAAGGAAAAGTCGAATGCATTAGCGCAACAATTTTTTTCCGTTTTTACAGATCAAAATCTAGAACAATTTCAATGCATAGAAAATCCTGAAAAAAATATCGAATATTTTAACATAACTCCATATGAAATTTATTTTTCTCTTTCCAAACTTTCAAATTCTAACAACACTAGTATTGATGGAATTCCCAATATTTTTTTGAAAAATTGTAAAGAAAATTTAGTCCGACCTCTTTTCCATATTTTTAGTTTCTCATTGATGACTGCCAAAATTCCAGAAATATGGAAAAAGTCAATTATTTGCCCTGTCCCAAAAATTCAAAATCCGGTAAACCCAGTCGACTTTCGTCCGATTTCCCTGCTATGTTCTGTTTCCAAAATTTTGGAAGAAAATATAGCAGGAAAAATAAAAAATTTTGTTGAAAAAAATAATTTGTTACCAAATTGTCAGCATGGTTTTCGTAAAGCACATTCTGTTACTACTCAACTTCTTGAAGTGGTGGATGATTTCAGTTTTGCTTTAGAAAATAGAAAATCAATTGATGTAATTTATTTTGATTTAGCTAAAGCATTCGACACGGTTCCACATAACCGGCTAATATCTAAGCTCCAAAACATTGGTATAAATAATTCCTTATTAAAATGGATTCAGAATTACTTAGAAAACCGAAAGTTTTTCGTCAAAATCGGGTCTTATTTCTCTGACGAATATCCCTGTCTCAGTGGTGTTCCGCAAGGCTCAATATTGGGACCACTGTTATTTCTTATTTACATTTACGATTTACCAAAATTCTGCGAAACTGAAAATGTTAAAATTAAACTATTTGCCGATGATCTTAATGCCTATCATGTTCTTTCAAATATTTCCTTTTCTCCACTCCAAAATTTTATTAACAAATTTAATCGATACTGTAAATTAAACGGCCTTAAAATCGCTTCAAATAAATGTTTAACTTTACATTTAGGACACAAAAACCAAAAAATAAATTATTTTATTGATGACTTTCCAATTCCTAAAAATCCCGGAAACGAACCAGTCAGAGACCTTGGCATTTATTTTACTAATGATTTGAAATGGGCACAACATATTGAAATTATCTCGAAAAAAGCAATATTAAAGTCAATCAAAACTGGTGATACGAAAATACTTGTAAATTTGTTTAATATTTATTGCAGACCAATTTTAGAATTCGGATCTCCAATTTTCAATCCTTATTTAAAAAAGGATATTGAAAAACTGGAGAATGTCCAAAAAACTTTTTTGAGAGTAATATTTAGACGTAACAATTATGCTGCTGATTTACCTAATTATGCTGAATTGTTAAACATTTATGATCAAAAGTCGCTTGAGAGTCGTAGGTTAAAAATAGACTTAAAACTTTTTCATGAAATAATTTTAGGTAAAATAAATGGAAATTTAGTATTAAATAAAAATTGCCATATATTTTGTTTAAATTTTTACATGGATAAAACCAAATGCCATAGAGATTAGATGACAATTGTTTGCAGATATATTGAAAGGTATTTAATATAAAAAAAATGACAACATGTTTTGTGAAAAGTGCAATTAGAAATAAACTCCAATTGTTTTTTATTTGTTAATTGATTATTGCTAATTGACTATCACATTTTAATTTGTTTGATTGCCTTTTTTCCTTTTTCCTCCAATTGTTGTTTCACACACCGTCCGAAAAAACGAGATGTGTACCAATAAATAGAGCGGTAGGGGTCAACTCCGTCTTGCCAACTCCGTCTCGCCAACTCCGTCTGGGCCAACTCCGTCTTGGGCCAACTCCGTCTCAGCCAACTCCGTCTCGCCAACTCCGTCTTAGTGTATAAGGGGCCAACTCCGTCTCTATTGATTAAATTCATCGACTATAAAAAATTTAATTCCGAATTTTTGAAATTGGAAGATGAGTTGTTGACACAACACACAAACGAATTCATCTGCAAAGATAACTAGGGTTAATATTTATAGTTGCTAAAAACTGCCAAAATAATTAGTTTTTAGTTTCTAAAAAATCCCCAAAATAGTTGCTAAAAATGGGTAAATAGTTGCTAAAAAGTTCCGAATTTAGGAGTGTAAAATCGAAAATTTTCTTAAAAAACAAAAATATTTTGCCAATGAAATTAAATCTCAACGAAAAATAAAAATCTCGAACATGAAGGCTGCCTGAAATATATAAATTTGTAGGTGAACGATGGTGACGTAAAATTTTGGCGCTGTGAACATCAGCACGGCGAATTCAAATGTCGAGGGCGCATTCACACAACGCTCAATGACGTCGTTCTGAAGACAATTGGTATACACACGTGCAACCTCAGCGCGGCAAATGTCGTCGCACAAAAAATCACCACCGGCATTAAACTCACGTGAGAATTTTTTAAAAAATTAATTTTTAAATTCTCAAATTTAGCGTTTCAAAACAGACGCAGCCTTTGCACGAGCAGCCAAAATGGTCACTTCGCTGGCGTTCGTGCCGCTGGCGGACCTTACACCCGCGTTGGCAGCACTAGAAGACTATCTACCAAATGAGCTTGAGGGCGTTCTCGATTGGTCGGGTTGTTTAATTTTTTTGAATTTCATTAGGTAAATTTTAAAGGTTTGTAATCAACTACGTTGGACGTCTTCGAAACAACGGCACACGCACTCGTCCATTATTCCGTCCCGAAGAATGGAGTGTGTACGAGCGCACAATGAACGGCACCGACCGCACAAACAACTTCGCCGAAGCGTACCATCGCTCAAATGGATTGTTAATTTTTTTGTTAATTTTATTTGTTATTACATTTTGGATAAAACGGAGATTTTTAAAAATTGAGCTGAGCCAAAGCGATATTTTGATGAATAATTTTAAAAATCAGAACATGAAAATAAATAAATAGATTTGCAGATGAATTTTTGAGAAAATTTTTAATTTCTTAGGGGTATATTTTTTGAAAAATTCGTCGAAAAAAATTTTTAAATATTTTTTTTTGTCTGAGACGGAGTTGGCCCCTTATACACTAAGACGGAGTTGGCGAGACGGAGTTGGCCCCAAGACGGAGTTAGCCAGACGGAGTTGGCCCGTTCCGAATAGAGAGTGCCAAAGAAAAACATTATCTTTTTTTTCTCTAATTTTTTGTCTCCTTTTGGCGTACTATCTAATATTTTTTATTATTAGGAAAAACAACATTCACTTCGTGATGTTTAACTTTTTTTCTGCATGTTAAATCCACACCAAATTTTGCAAATCGATAGAGAAAAAAATTCTGCATCGGTTAATAGGTCAAGTTAATATTAAAATAGGTCGAATTAGAGTTTTTTTTTATGCTAATAAATAAAAAATATAGATTCTTTAAGTATTTATGGCAAAAAGAAAATTATTAAGTAAGCTAATCGGCAGTTAACTTAAAAATTCAGTATCAAAATAAAAACAGAAAATACCATATCAAGTTTAAACACAGCTCAATTAAAAAAATATTTCAAAAGTGATTTTTAAAAGTAATACTTTTTATAAAACTTTGAAAACATTAATTTAATTCAATAATATTTGAAGAATGAAAAGATGGATTTAAAAAATATTATATGTTTTATATAATATAAAAATTGATTATTGTATCTGCTATGGGCCAGTGTTTGTCAAATATTTGTAAGAAATTTGATTTCGCTAATGACTAAAGAAAAGTGAAAATATATTAATTATTTTATATTATAATAAAAAAAATGATTTACTTCACAGTTCTGGTTTAATATTTATAATTTATTTTCTCCAAAACTAAATTAATATAGTAATTGTAATAAATGCATATTTTACCAAGTAATTAATTGGTGTTATTTTCATTACAAGCGGTAGATAATTTTTTTAAAATTTGTAAACAATTTTTAAATCATTTTGGTCACTTTTCCTTTTATTTATTCATTAAAATCATCGAAATACATCAATAGCATGCACTGGGAATCGAACCTGGGACCCACCCCCCCTTTGGTGAGAGTCTCACAGAATATAATTTTTTTGGTACAGCAGCTCAGTTTCCGGACGCCGTGTTCATTTTTTTCTTTATTTCTAGTTATTAGCAGTGGGGAAATTTTGTAGGTTTTATATCAATTGTAAGAGAATTTAAACCAAAATCGCAAAATTTGAGCGTTTGGGGTCATTTGATAAAAAAATTTTTTGGTTTTCAACATCCACAAAATTTTTCATAAAAAAAGGTGGCACAAAATTATAGTTTACTTTCAAAAATTTAGCGATTATTTATTATTTATTTTATATAAATTATGTTTTCTATCATTTCAGTTATAAATATAAGTAAAAAATTTTAAATGTTTATTATCAATTTTATTTCCTTTATTATTCTATTTTTAATAATTAAAATTTTCTTTTTTGTAATAATTTAATTATTTCTTTAAATTTTCATTTATATGAAATTTGTGTTATAATTTTAGATGGTTTAATTTAAAAAATATTTAAGTCTTTAAATTTAATTGCAAAATAATTTTTAAAGACTAAAAAAATTATATCACTTTCTTTTTAAATCTTTTTTTTCTATCTTTATTTATACAAAACAAATAAGAACAATTTTCTTATTTGAATGTAAATTTTACAAAATGTGCTTAAAACGTATCTAAATGTGGAGAGGGAATGTCTTTTCTCAACTGCTATTCTCATTGATTTTTAAAAGGAAACATAGGATAAATTCTTTAAATCATTCTATTATTTAATAGATTTTATTCAAATCTAATCGTTAATTTCGAATTAAGGATTATAAAATTTTTTAACTTATTTCTTTAACCATTTGATGTATAAATTTTTTTCTCTTAATTTTTTTGAGACTTTTTTATCTATGAAATTCTTCAACGATTAGTTTTACTTCATAAACAGCAAATGTTCGGTATTTAAATGCCGTTTTATTTAATAAATTTTATGGGAATCTTCTACATTTAAACTATCGAATGAATATTTATTTCATTTAAAATTAAATTGCTATTATAATGTTTTATTTAATTCTTTACATCATTTTTAAATAAAACAAATTTTAAAAACTATAATTGCTTGCTATTTTAAAGGTATTTAGCAAACAAACAGAGAGAAGAGAGAGAGAGAGAGAGAGAGAGAGAGAGAGACAAACAGAATCCAAATGAATGGACTTAAATAGATAATTTTTCGTTTTTAATAATAAAAATTTTCATTGTTGTAAAGAAATCTCAAGTAATTGTTTGACTATTAGTTTCAGTCATATCACTTATTTTAAATAATGCAATTCAGCTTATGTAGTTTTGGGTTCTGTTTAAGAAACCCTAAAAATTTTGAAAATTAATAAAAAAAATATGGTGCAAAATTAAACTCCCATTTTCTGATTTACATAAAATATTTGGCTAATTTATATAAATCTTTTATTTTCAACAACCAATCATGCATTTGCTTTTTAATTTTTTATTTTAATTACTTATTTTAAAGAATAAATAATCAATTAATTTTCTAAAATAATTATATTTTTAAAATTAAATTTGATTGGCAGACCACTGGAAAAAATCCTAACAAATAAAAATAGAAAACAGCATGCAAAATAAAATTAATTCACACTGCTCGCAATAAAAAAAGAAAATAAAAAATGCAAATAGCCAAAGCAATAAAAATGAAGAAAAAATTAAAACCTATTTATATTTAAAAACGGGTCAGAGGCTATGTATGGTGTACAACGATTTACGAAAACAAGAGGTAAAAAAGAGCAACATTAAATAAATGATATGAAATTAATTTTTTTTCTAATCAACAAAAAAAACAAATTTTAAATACATATTTTTATTATCAAAGCCAATTTTGTCGCTTTCGTTTTACTTTATATAAATTTAATGAATTTATTCCCTAGCAGATTAAAACGAACAAAATTCTGTTGATAAATTGTGGAAAGAGCCGAATAGAAATTGTTTTACTGTGTCGTTGTTGGGAGAGAAAAGCTTCATTTGGCAAATTTTGAGAATAAATTACATCAATTATCAAATAAATTATTTAATTAAAATGCATATTGTTACTAAAGCTGCAAATTTTTATTGTAATAAAAATAATTTATATTTGGTATTTAGGAGGGGGGAGAGGGAACGAGGCAGACGAGGGAATGGCGGGCGGAGAAACGATGGCACGGCACATCCCCCGTTAATGAATAATGAATATTTGACAATGAAGCCAATAGAAAATACAATAATTGAAAAGCGAAGGCAGTAATTAAAGATTTTTTAAATTTTTTGGAATAAATTATTTTTTATGGAAATTACAATTAATATTCACTTATGTATTAAATGATTATTTTTCTCAAATTTTTGTGAATAATTTTCTATAACATATAAACTTTTAATACAAATTAGTGATAAATTGATTTTAAAATTTCAAAAAACACAATCCAAAGAAATAATAATAAAAAAAATTCGTGCTGGCGCGTTTGTTAAAAACTGCCAATGGGTTTGAAAACAAAAAATGGGTAAAATNATTAAATTAATAGCTTGGCTCAAATTCAACCAAATTAATATTTCGTGGTATCATTCAATAGCTTTAATTGTTCTCTTTCAGAATATAATTTTCTTATATTTTTAACTTAAGTATAAAAAAAGTTATGGTCACAAAATTGCAAAAAATCTTAAGTCAGCATTTATTGTTCAGAACTTTTTTGAAACTCAATGAAATTTTCTAAAATTTTAAATATAAATAGAGAATTCTTAGGGCTATCGAAATATAAATTAATTTTGGTTAAATTTCATTTTAAAGACTTTAAAATTTTAAATGTTTATTATTATATATGCATTACCATTGCAAAAAACATAGCCTGTTCAATGCTTTATAACTTCTTTTATACTTAAGTTAAAAATTTAGGAAAATTATATTCTGAAAGAGAACAATTAAAGCTATTGAATGATACCACGAAATATTAATTTGGTTGAATTTGAGCCAAGCTATTAATTTAATTATTTTACCCATTTTTTGTTTTCAAACCCATTGGCAGTTTTAACAAACGCGCATGGGTGGCAGTTTTTAACAAACGCGCTAGCACCAAAAAAATTCATCGCAAAATATTTGCTTTATGAATAATTTTTATACTATAATAAATAAAATTAAATGTAATATGAATTTTTTATAACTTTTTTGTTTCAAATAATGTTTTTTACAATTAATTGACTGTTTCAAAAGCGTTATGAATGATTACAGAAATATTTTCATACATTTGCATAATTTCTCTTATTCATTTATTTACTTGTGTTTTTACGTTGCTATTTTGAGTGAATGTTTTTAAATAAATAAAAAAGTTTAACATTTATTTTATTATATATTAACGCCATCCTTTTAAAAATTGGGGTCTTTTCATTCATTTTATTATTTAGGTATCAATAAATTGTATGATTTATTTAAACTTATATTTATTTTATTTTCACGATGAGATGCGTAGATGATTTGTCATCTGTCGTGGTAAGCGTTTTCTTATTACTAAATGCATTTTTAATTTCTCTCTTCCCTAATAATTATTTGCAAATATAAATTTACTTTTATTTAATGTTTTTGTTACAATTTTATTTAGTCATTAGCGAAAATTAAATTTAAAATTCGTTCAATTTTGTTTTCTATATATTCAACAATTGCTAAAAATTAAAGAATATTATTAAAAGAATTGAATTTTTTGAAACATAAAATATTTTTTTGATTTCAAATCGATTTGCAAAATAATTTTTTCTCGTTTTTTTTCATTTATTTTAAGAGTATTTAATTTTTTAAATTATTACAATAATATTTTGCTCTATTATTTAAATTATAAATGAACTTTTTGTTATGTTATATTTTGTTTACTGAGATCTTTTATTAGGTTTATTATCTTATTTTTATAAAAGTAATTCATTTTTTGTTGAATTTGTTGGTGTTGTTGAACTGCTAGCAAACTCTGCGATGCCCTGGCTGATATTTGCCGCCTTTGCGTTATTTTTGTGCTTTTTCCGTTGATATGTGTCGAATAATTGCGTTTTTTCCTGCTGCTCCGAGTGAGATGTCCACATTGCATGAAATACAATGAAATTCGTCAGCATTTTTGGCACGTTTAATAACGAAGATTTATTTAAATTATTTGCTGGTTTATTCCTCCATTTTCTTTTCCCTCCCTATTCTTGCCACTTTTCACTTAATTATGGTGGAAAAGTGTATGCTTAATGGAGGAAAATTGTTTGTTCGAGAAACCTTCGGTGTCCGGCCATTTTCCCCTGGCTGTGCTTCCATCCTCTGTCTCGAAGACAGTTTAATTTCATTTTTAAATGTTTTTTCCTTGTAATATTCATTTTTGACCGTAAAATCGTTGCTTTCTCTCCCAGTCTGTTTGACCTGTGCCGCCGGTCGGAATGGCTTCGGATGTGAGCAGAGTTGCCCCAAGGCATTTTGGGGCGTCGGCTGTTCAGAAAAGTGCCTTTGTGATGCGAATGGTGGCTTTTGTAACCCCAACGATGGCACATGCGGTAGGTAAAACTGCCGATTCGATTGCCTAAAATTCCGTGTCTGACAGAGTGTGCGCTCGGATTCACCGGCAAAAATTGTGACCAAAGTGAATAAATTTTTAATACACAAATTGCATAAACAATGTATTTTTTACTAATAATGTCAATTTTAAATTTCCCACTTAATAATGCGTCGTTTTGTTTTCTTTTTCAGAATGTCCTTTGGGCACTTGGGGTTTCAATTGTTCCCAAAATTGTCGCCTTTGTTTGAACGGAAAAATTCACATTCATGCAACTAAAGCAATACAAATGCACGAAAAGACGCATAAAGAAAATAAGACAGACTATTCGCATGGGTAAAACTCAGAAATATGCAACCAAAGATTGTAAAACACATTTTCGCAATCGCCGAAACGTTGGCGCCAAATGAATTCAGGGAAGTAAGTGTCGTATGTCTCAGTTTTGTTGCCAAACTGCTGTTTAAAATTTCTTTTCAATTTCTTCCACATTGATTCGACACGAGAAATTCCGAAACGCTTCCAACGCAGCCATATTTTACGAACCGAATTATAAACGTAGTTTGGGTTCAATTTAGGACTGAAAGGCGACAAATGCGACGAGTATTGCGATGACGGATTTTGGGGGCCTGACTGTGTGAAGAAATGCTCTTGTCGAGAAGGGACTTCTGCTTGCCAATCAGTCACAGGGCAATGGTAAGGACAGAAGGCAGTGAATGCTTTACAATTTGAGCAATTTCAGTGTTTGCAACACCGGATATTTGGGGAAACGCTGCGAGAGAAGTATTTTCAATTTTCAATGCTTTCGAGTACAAAGCGAAACGCGCCTTTTGTTCAGCATGTCCTGCTGGGACCTTTGGCAAGGAGTGCAAACAAACATGTTCAAAGTGTTCCGAGGGTCAAATCTGTGACCCGGCGGTCGGCTGCTGCTCTCTCAACTCGGGACTTTGCGGCATTGCCTGTACATTTTGATTTATTATTCCATTTGGCAAATGACTGTTCAAATAACACTTTTTCAGATGCTGAACAGCAAGGCGTCCAACGCTCCTCCGTCTCCGCTTATCTTTTGCCGGGCCTTTTGCTTTTACTGGTTACTTCCGTCACTTTGATCGCTTTTGCGCTTTATTATCGCCACAAATACCAAAGGGCGCGCGACCCTCCGCTTCCGACTGTTAGGTAAAAATCAGTCCAAAAAATAAAGTGGAAATGTGAAAATCCGACAGTTACAATGGCGGAGATTACGCATCGGTGAACGATGCCAACACAAATAAAGACGGAAATGGCCACACAGAACCGAAAAACCAATTCGAAAATCGACTCTTTGATGAGCCCGACTTTGAAGATAATTTGGCAATTAATCCTCACAAAGAAAAGGCACTGTTCAGAAATGTGCCGACGCGAACAGAAAGTGATTTCCAAGCCAAAAAGGGGGATTTGATTGATCCTCACAATCAGATGAATTTAATATAATTAATTTTATATTTATAAAATTCTGTTCATTGTAAATATATTGTATGTTTGTTGTTTGATAGATAAATTTTACTTTATATTTTAAGTAATAAAATTATAAATAGAATAATTTCAAATATAATTTGTGCATTATCATTTTTTTACTAAAATTATAAAATTTTATTTTTATTTTTCTTGATATCTACGAAATATTCAGTTCCATCCTGCAATGTAATTTATTTTGATTTAGCTAAAGCATTCGACACGGTTCCACATAACCGGCTAATATCTAAGCTCCAAAACATTGGTATAAATAATTCCTTATTAAAATGGATTCAGAATTACTTAGAAAACCGAAAGTTTTTCGTCAAAATCGGGTCTGATTTCTCTGACGAATATCCCTGTCTCAGTGGTGTGCCGCAAGGCTCAATATTGGGACCACTGTTATTTCTTATTTACATTTACGATTTACCAAAATTCTGCGAAACTGAAAATGTTAAAATTAAACTATTTGCCGATGATCTTAAGGCCTATCATGTTCTTTCAAATATTTCCTTTTCTCCACTCCAAAATTTTATTAACAAATTTAATCGATACTGTAAATTAAACGGCCTTAAAATCGCTTCAAATAAATGTTTAACTTTACATTTAGGACACAAAAACCAAAAAATAAATTATTTTATTGATGACTTTCCAATTCCTAAAAATCCCGGAAACGAACCAGTCAGAGACCTTGGCATTTATTTTACTAATGATTTGAAATGGGCACAACATATTGAAATTATCTCGAAAAAAGCAATATTAAAGTCAAAAATCGCGGCTTTAAATATTATAAATTTATTTTTATTTTATAAGTGAATAATTATATAAATGATTAATTAGCTTTTTCTTTCTTTAATTAGTAATCAATAAAAATTTAAAGAAAATAATGTTTGTATACTTTATTTATTAAATTTATTTTATTATAATAACAATTAGTAACTATAAATAACAATTTAAGATAACTAAAATAATATTTATTGTTTTTGAAATAAATTTAAATTTCTCTTTGAGTTTTAATACTTTTCAATAGTTTTAAAAAATATTTGTATTTTCAAAAATGTGTTCGTTAATAAATTAAATAATTTTTGCTATTTACATGTTTGTACCATTACCAATTATTTTTTATTTTACATTTCACTTCATTTCCTCTTTTTTTACATTCATATAAATAAATTATAAAAAAAATGACAACATGTTTTGTTAGATAAATATAATAATATATATCAACAATTTCTAAAAAATTTTTTATGTGAATATTTTTAATAAAAGAAATGCAATGGTTAAATTTTGCTAGAAAAATATATTGAATTTTATTATAATAAAAAAAACTAATCAATATTCGTCAATATATTTTAAAGAATGTTACACATGAAAACACAACGTAGTAAGTGAAACTCTATTATTAAAATAAACGAAAAATTATCATCATATAAATATTAATATTAGAAAGAAGATAATAAAGGAATTTATATTTAACAAAATAAATATTTAATGAAAGAGCTATTGATTAAATTCATCGACTATAAAAAATTTAATTCCGAATTTTTGAAATTGGAAGATGAGTTGTTGACACAACACACAAACGAATCTACGCTTTATGATAACTAGGGTTAATATTTATAGTTGCTAAAAACTGCCAAAATAATTAGTTTTTAGTTTCTAAAAAATCCATAATATGAATTTTAAAAATCAGTAGCTAGTTGCTAAAAAGTTCCGAATTCACCGAAAATGTTTCTCTGCGATTATTTAATTATTTTGTAATTGAATCAATTTAAACTTTATCAAAATGGCATTTTATTTATCTTATGAGAATACTGATTTAATCTGCCTCTTTAAACAATTCTTATTTAAAATATAGAATAAACGAAAAGAATATCATATTTTTTATATTTTTGTTACTTTTGCTTTAAGTAATCAATAAGATTTAAGAAAAATAAATTAGAAAAAAATTTTTTTTTATAATAGTAAGTTCAGGAGTAATTTATTATTATTATTTTTATTATTTCTCTTGTCTAGATGCACATCTTTTTTGATAAGATACAAAATTTGGATTTTCTAAATATTTCAAATACTCGTTATTTTTCAGTAATACTATAAATTTAATTATGCTTATTTTCTTCAATTTTTTAGGTTTTTAAATATTTTTTATGGGCTTTTTATAAATTTTCTAAAAGTATATTTTCACATTTTAATTAGCCTTTCTTTTATTTTTATAAATTTTTATTTTTGTATTTACAGTTAGTTTAATATTTTACTAATTAAAATATTATAATTAAGTATACATTAATAAAGAAAATTATTAAAATCAAAAATTTACAATTTAAATATAGTATATTTTGCGACGGACAAAAATTATAATTTATATTTTAATAAAACATTTTGAAATAATACTAAAAAACTATTTGTTTTTTTTTTTTAAAAAAACTAAAAAAAAAAACGATTTTTTTCATTTAATTATTCTTTTCTGTAATTTTAATCTTCCCATCAGTTCATTATTGCAAAATTTTATGGCCTTCATATTTTTTAAACAATTTTTTTATGTTTAAAGCAATTTGTAAATCGTTAACAGTTAATTAAATGGATTATTAATAATTTAAGATATAAAAATTAGTGAACAAAAGATTAGAAAATTCTCAAATTCTAACTAAATTGACTAATTTTAATTTTCTTAAAATATTTATTTTATTATTATATAAAAGAATAACAATTAAATTTCAAAATAAGAACTAATTGAATATTGTTGATAAGGAAATCTGTGAGCGAATAATATATTAAATTTAAATGTTTTAATAAAATTTGAAAAAAATATTATTGCTTTCATGCCAAATATAAATAAAACCACTCAAAGTTCTTTGTATTATTGAAATGAATATAAAAAAAATATTATTTTAAATATGATTTAAATTCAAACAAATCAAATATTGAAACTTCAAACGCTATATACATAGACATCAGCGCAAGTCATATATAGAACAATTTTTTTAACAAAGCAATTAAGTTAAACTGCATATTGTGAAAAAATTATTATTATTTATTCATTATTTCAATTTTAGAAATTTCTAATAAAACAGAAAATACCATATCAATAAGTTTTAGAACCTAAGAAAATTTAGTTTAGTAATTTTATTTTTAAAAGTAATACTTTTTATAAAACTTTGAAAACATTAATTTAATTCAATAATATTTGAAGAATGAAAAGATGGATTTAAAAAATATTATATGTTTTATATAATATAAAAATTGATTATTGTATCTGCTATGATCCAGTGTTTGTCAAATATTTGTAAGAAATTTGATTTCGCTAATGACTAAAGAAAAGTGAAAATATATTAATTATTTTATATTATAATAAAAAAAATGATTTACTTCACAGTTCTGGTTTAATATTTATAATTTATTTTCTCCAAAACTAAATTAATATAGTAATTGTAATAAATGCATATTTTACCAAGTAATTAATTGGTGACTTTATAATCTTTGAATTTAAAATAATCTATTTTTTAATAAAAGATTGTTAAGAATTTATTCTTTTTTTATGAAATTATTCATTTTACTGTAAAGTACTTTTAAACCATTTTAAATGCATTTTACCATAATATTTTTTAAAATTATTATTTAACTACGAGAGGATATTTATATAATGATTCTTTAAAGTTTTATATGTATTAGGTGATAATGTGTATTTTTTTCTTTATTTCTAGTTATTAGCAGTGGGGAAATTTTGTAGGTTTTATATCAATTGTAAGATTTTAAAGGCCATATAATTCTTATTAACAGTAATTTAAATTTATGCGGAAATTTAAAAAAAATGCTGTTGATACCTAAATTAATTTCGAATAATTCAATAAATAAATCTGCGGAAATCAATTTATACATAAATTAGTATTAATTTTTAGATTTAATATTGACTTTGCAGATTTAATTTCATTTATTTTTAATTTTTCATTTTAAAATATAAAACTCCTTTTATTATTTCCTTTATTATTCTATTTTTAATAATTAAAATTTTCTTTTTTGTAATAATTTAATTATTTCTTTAAATTTTCATTTATATGAAATTTGTGTTATAATTTTAGATGGTTTAATTTAAAAAAATATTTAGTCTTTAAATTTAATTGCAAAATAATTTTTAAAGACTAAAAAAATTATATCACTTTCTTTTTAAATCTTTTTTTTCTATCTTTATTTATACAAAACAAATAAGAACAATTTTCTTATTTGAATGTAAATTTTACAAAATGTGCTTAAAACGTATCTAAATGTTACGGTTAATTGTCTTTTCTCAACTGCTATTCTCATTGATTTTTAAAAGGAAACATAGGATAAATTCTTTAAATCATTCTATTATTTAATAGATTTTATTCAAATCTAATCGTTAATTTCGAATTAAGGATTATAAAATTTTTTAACTTATTTCTTTAACCATTTGATGTATAAATTTTTTTCTCTTAATTTTTTTGAGACTTTTTTATCTATGAAATTCTTCAACGATTAGTTTTACTTCATAAACAGCAAATGTTCGGTATTTAAATGCCGTTTTATTTAATAAATTTTATGGGAATCTTCTACATTTATATGAAAATTTATTAACAATGATAGATCCATGAATATAATTACTATCAAACTGGAAGACAGCATGAGATTTAAAGATAAAAAAAAGCAAAAAGATAAAACCTATATTATTTATAATTATTAAAATTAAAAATCTTAATTTAAAAAATCAAAAAATGTAATCATTAATTTTAAAAGGATGATTTAAAAAAAGAAAGACATTTATAGTAGTATGGAAAATAAATATTATTAGTAATTTAAGTTGGAAAAATGTAAATTTAAATAGTGATATTTCAATAATAAAATGTTATTGACTAATTAAACCTTTATGTGAAACAATTAAACATATTTTTGATAAATTATGTCTTATTTAATTAGAAATTATCAGAACAAATATACAGGAAGGAATCAAATTTTTATTAAATTTAAAAAAATAATTATAAAGAACTGAAATAAAAATAGTTAATTAATACTCAGTAAACATTTCACGGTGTTTTGAGTACGAAAATACAAAAAAATTCAAAGTAAATTCTGTATAAAATGTTGAAAATCAATATGGCAAAAAGAAAATGAAAAGAAAAAATTAATTTGATTGATAAAAAACTAGTAATTTCTTTGAGACTTAAGTTATTTTATGGATGATAACCATTAACAATTTGATTCACGCTCAACGAGTGAAATTAAAATAAGAAAATACGAATTATGATATTAATTACTATTTGACAGTTAATTAAATAAATTTTTAAAATATGCAAATAAACCAGAGCTGCGATATCTGAGTATTTTTTACTCAATTTGTGGTCTTTTAGAGGGTCAAAGAGGATTTTTTTGAAAAATGAGGATTTGCGTATTTTTTTTTGGAAAACCACGTCACAAAAAGAGCAATTTAAAAGCAAAAAATTTAAGAGATGCACATTGAAAGCATTGGCCGAAGTGAAGTGCAACTTCGATTTTTCGAGCTCAGACTCCCATAAAATGCTTATAATAGGGTTTGTAATTATATGGAAATCCATATTTTTTTCCTGGACTGTTGGAGGCCTGAAACGCATGAAAAACATGTTTTTAGCTTGGTTTGAAGCTTCTAGGACGGATTTCTATATCCATATTTCCATATCGCAATTTTATGATGTTTTAAAAAATGAGTTTTTTTCATTCCAAATGAGGATTTTTTTGAGGTATTTTAGTGGCAAATGAGGATTTTTTATGGCTGAAATGAGGATTTTCAAAATTTTGAGATCGCAGCTCTGAAATAAACTATAGAGACAATGGGAGAGTAACTGATAAAAATCATTAAAAATAATAATATATAACGATCAAGCACAATTAATCCTACTAATCAGTTTTTAATGAATGAATATTTGATTAAATTTGATAATGGAAAAACTAAAGAAAAATATTCATACAATTTATCTAAAAATATAGTTTAATATTAATCAAATTAGTGATAAGAAAATTTCAAAATTTCAAAAAACACAATCCAAAGAAATAATAATAAAAAAAATTCGTGCTGGCGCGTTTGTTAAAAACTGCCAATGGGTTTGAAAACAAAAAATGGGTAAAATAATTAAATTAATAGCTTGGCTCAAATTCAACCAAATTAATATTTCGTGGTATCATTCAATAGCTTTAATTGTTCTCTTTCAGAATAAAAAAAAATATTTTAAAATATTTAAAACTAAAATTAATATTGGTCACAAAAATTGAGCAAATCTTAAGTCAGCATTTATTGTTCAGAACTTTTTTGAAACTCAATGAAATTTTCTAAAATTTTAAATATAAATAGAGAATTCTTAGGGCTATCGAAATATAAATTAATTTTGGTTAAATTTCATTTTAAAGACTTTAAAATTTTAAATGTTTATTATTATATATGCATTACCATTGCAAAAAACATAGCCTGTTCAATGCTTTATAACTTCTTTTATACTTAAGTTAAAAATTTAGGAAAATTATATTCTGAAAGAGAACACTTGATTTTATTGAGGGAATTTTTAAAAATATTTTAACTACATTATTTTAATTTTCCTCATTTCTACGGATCGAAATATAATTTCTCGAGACCTTGCCAGAATTGAAATGATTATTATTTATATTATGTCATAAAGTTTAAAAGATGGTATACGCGAGTGCTTTACAACAATCATATAAAAATAGAGTAAATCATAAAGCAATATATTACGTTTTTATAATTTTAAAATTTTTTGAGTGTCTAATAGTTTTTTTTCATTTTATTTCAAGTAATTTGTCTCATTTTTTCTTTATTAAATTAATAAATAATATATATTTAAATCGGTTAATTAACGACTTATGAATTTTATTTTTTGGGTTTTTATTCATTTATTAACTCATTAAACATTAAATTAATTATTTTTTTGTTAGTTGTTTTCTCATATTTTGTATTAATTTTAATCGGGTTTAAAATTTTATTGTGATAATTTATAGTGAAATATTTTTGAAATAAGTATTTTTACAAAAATATACTTCCGTTCGTAAATTTTGAATCAAAATTAGAAGCGACGCTCAATTTATATTTATTCAAATCTATTTTATTTTTCTGATCGATAATACTTATCAATTGTACAATTAAATAATTTGTTTATCTCGGTTATGATCAATTCATGTTAATATTTTTTTCAATTGTATAATTTTGGCTAAATAAATATTCGAAAAATCATTATATTTAGATTTTATCATAAAATAAATTTTTGTTTATTCTCCTTTTAAATGTCCATGTTTGCTAGCAAAGCGTGATGATTTTTGCCGGAATCAATAAATAAATTAAAAAATTGTTATGTGAAAATTTAATCTATTTTTGGTGTTCTGGTTTTACTTTTTTAAATTATTACAATAATATTTTGCTCTATTATTTAAATTATAAATGAACTTTTTGTTATGTTATATTTTGTTTACTGAGATCTTTTATTAGGTTTATTATCTTATTTTTATAAAAGTAATTCATTTTTTGTTGAATTTGTTGGTGTTGTTGAACTGCTAGCAAACTCTGCGATGCCCTGGCTGATATTTGCCAGTATTGCAACTAAAAGACCAAATTTTGATTTCTGTTTTAAAAGAATGAGGAAATCCATTCGGTCAATTCGTTTGGCACTTCTTCGATCAATGCGGGCAGTGGCGGCGAGGAGGGCGCCCTGCACAACGAAACGGCGGGCAACGGCGCAGGAGGAGGCGCGAACGGCACGGGGCCAACTTTGGGATGGCTTTCTGTGGTCCGAGCGGACGACGAGGCGGGCACAATAAAACTGAGGAAATTACGCCGGCAGCGCAAACCTTCGGTAATTGGGACGAAATTAAGTGATGGCAAAGAAATGAATGAAATGCCAAAAAGCCAGCAGCAGGAGAAAAGTTTCTCTGTTCAGGTCTATGCCCTGAAGCTTTTCGACTGTGACGACAATATTTTGGGTGCGTTGGATATGATGTCTTTCTGATTATTCTTCGATCATTTAATTGATCAATCTGCTGGTCACTCTCTGATCATTCATTTTGTACTGATTATTATCGTCAATCATTTAAACCCTCCGCCGATTGTGCTGATCACTCCTTTATCTCTCAATTAAATCATCCCTTTGTCCTGGTCACTCTCTGATCACTCTTTTCAACCGTTCGCTTGTGCTGATCACTCTCTGCTTATAATTCCCTCTCTCCCAGGCGAAGTGCATTTCTATTCGGTGGTCAACGACCGCGACTCTCAGATTCTCCAAGTGATCTCCACTTGGGGCGGCGTCGCAGCTCAATTCGCGCGGGTCTCTCTTTAGTTTTTCGATGGCATTTTCTTTGTTTCCCTTTCCTTCAGCAGTCAATCGGCAGAAAAAAAGTGCACCAACCGACGCCAATGCTTTCGCCGTCACCTGAGGACATGGAATATGTGCACCGCCAACGCAAATTGAACTCCTTCCTCCTGGATGTGGTCAAGTGAGTGGTGGACAAAAAATGTGCCAAGGCTAAATGGCACTCATTGATAGTGCCCAAGAGTAAATGGCACTCACTGATAGTGCCCAAGAGTAAATTGACTCAATGAATGTACCAAGGGTAATTGACACTCACTGATAGTTCCAAGAGTTGAATGTGCCAAGGGTAAATGGCAGTCACTGATAGTGAGTGCCAAGTGAAAATGGCACTCACAGATAGTGCCAAGAGTAAATTGACTCAATGAATGTGCCAAGGGTAAATGGCACCCATTGATAGTGCCAAAATCATCTCGCGCATTTTTCAGGTCCATCTTCCAAGATATCATCACAATGGACACGGTCATAATGAAAGTGATGGTCGGTTTGATTATCTTTTTTTGCAACTTATTCATTTTCTTCCAATTTGACAGAATTTCGCCCAAAAATTGGTTGACGCGGACCGCGCGTCGCTTTTTCTCGTGGATAATAAATCGCAGGAAATATACGCGCGCATTTTCGACATAAGTCAGCCCGAATTGGACGAGCACAGCCAATTCGAGGCGAACAACGGCGAAATTAGTCCATCACTAAACGACCTGAACATTCAGCAGGACGGTCGAAAGGAAATTCGGTGGGTGGACGAAAGTTTGGGCATTTTTTTGCAAATAATTGTGCCAATTCGGTACAGATTCCCAATTGGCAAAGGCATCGCCGGCCATGTGGCACTGACGGGAGAGAGTCTGAACATTCAAAATGCATACGAAGACGAACGTTTCAACCGCGAGATCGATTCGATGACCGGGTACCACACGCAGTCCATCCTGTGCATGCCGATCTTCATCCGCGGAAGGTCACTAATAAGCAACCAATGACAATTGCTAATCAAGAGCACAGGAGCACTGATCAGACATTGATCAGCAATTGACAATTGCTAATCAATCACATCAAAACCAATAATCAGTGCTTGATCAGCTTGTATTCTTTCTCTATTATTTGTTGATGTCCGTTCAATTCAGTGTGATCGGAGTCGTCCAAATGGTCAACAAACGCAGCGGAGTGGCATTCACTCAAATCGACGAAGAAGCCTTTGAAACATTCGCTATTTATTGTGGTCTCGCGTTGCACCACGCCAAACTGTACGAGAAGATCAAACGGTCGGAACAGGCTAGTTTTCGTCTGCTTAATTTATTTTCCATTTGTCCGGTTTTCCTTTTGTCCCTTTTGGCTTTTCCTTTTGGCTTTTCCTTTTTTCATTTGTCCTTTTTGGCATTTCCTTTTGGCTTTTTCCTTTTGTCCCTTTTGCCTTTTCCTTTTCCATTGGTTTCTTTTGGCATTTTCTTTCTGAATTTTCCCATTTGTTTTTTCAATTCAGAAATATCGCGTTGCCCTGGAGGTGTTGGCTTACCACAGCGTGTGTAACCGTGACGAGTTGAACAAGCTGAAGAAGGTGAAGCTGCGCGACAAAATCCCCGAGTTGGACCTGTAATGAATCAATGCCCCCCCTTCCCAAATGCGTTTGGTTTGTTCAGTTTCGAGTTCAACGGAAACCGTTTGTCCGAGTTGGAGAAGCCGTTGTACGCCGTTTACATGTTCAGAACTCTGTTCGACGGAGTGATGTAATCCCTCCCAATCCTTCTCCTCCCCCCCCCTTCCTTCTCTTTTCATTTTGTAATTCTTTGCTATTCATTTTCGTCAGTTCGTACGATGCTGATGATCTGATCAGATTTATGCTAACCGTGCGCAAAAACTACCGCAAAGTCCCTTACCATAATTGGACCCACGGGTGGACCGTAGCGCATGCCATGTTCGTTTTCCTACGGTATGTTCGGCTCGCTTACTGTGTCCCTTTCCATTTTCAATTCCATTTGTTTAGTTCGACAAACATTTTCCAACCTCTCGAGGTGTTCACTTTCCTGCTGCATTTGCCATTCCTTTCTCACTTTAGGCCGTCGCCCTTTACATGGCTTCCATTTGCCACGATTTGGACCACCGCGGCAAAAACAATGCTTACATGAAAACGATGAGTACTCCGTTGGCCTCCATTTACTCCACCTCAGTGATGGAACACCACCATTTGTGGGCTAAGGGGAGGGACTTCTTTTCTCAAAACCGTTCCCTTTTTAGCAACCAAACGGTCACAATTCTTCAACAAGTAGTCGTTGGCATTCTGAAATTGTTATAATTCTAAAAATTGCATAATTTGAATAAATCCCAAATTAATGGAAATTCATGCCCATTTCCAAATTAGGACGGGCACAACGTTCTAAAATCGCTGAGCTCGTCCGATTACAAAAGAGCTTTGAGCACAATTCGGCACTGCATTTTGGCCACCGATTTGGCACTTTTCTTCCCGAACAAAGGCCAACTCAGTGCCATCGTCAAAGAAGGCATTTTCAGTTGGGAAGACGACAAACACAGGCAAAAGAGAAATGCTTTAAAGGTGCAGAAGAGTTTGTTTGGTTTTCAGGTGCCTCGTCCAGGCCATTCTGATGACGGCTTGCGATTTGATAGCAACAGCAAAGCCATGGCAAGTGCAAACGGAGACGGTCAAAGTGATCTTCGAAGAGTTTTACGAGCAAGTCGGTGAAGGGAGTCAAACACAGCCAAATGATGGCAATTTGTTGGAAAGGGCGACGCCGAGCGACTGAACGGGCGCGAACCCATCCCAATGATGGACCGGAACAGGGCACATGAACTGCCGCAGATGCAGGTGAAACGCGGGGGGGGAGGGTGAAGCGGCACCGGCCAACCGCGCACTGTTCAGGTGGGCTTCATGAGGGGCATTTGCATCCCGTGCTACGAAGTGTTGGCCGATGTAATACCCGAGGCGGAAAAGCTAAGGGAGCGCTCGAAGTGATCGGAATCACTGATAGTGGCCGAACAATCGACCGATGTTGGCACGTTTAGGTACAATGCCACCAAATGGGAGGAGATGGCCGAGGAACAGAAGCGCATTCGGGAAGCGGCGATGAAGAAGGAAGAAACCGCACTGAGCAATGGGGACTGATCAGCAACAGAATGACTGATCAATGGGCAACACGGGGACCGGAGAAGGGGTGGCACAATAGGGGAGACAAAAGAAGGGGACGGGAGAAGGGATGCCATTATACATTAAATAGGGGGGGGGGTCGACGATATTTTACGAAGGGGGTCCGCTTGACATGTAAATCGACGAGCTTTTTCTTCTTTTTTCGGCACTCTTTTTCCAAAGAACCTTTTGGGTCCGATGGTGGCGATAGGCGCCGCCGGGGAAATCTTTGTAAATTTGAGTGTAATTTGTTTAACAGATTTTCACCAATGAAGGAAAATTGGGGACCATATGTGCCGATAGGAGCCGCCGGGATTTTTAAGAATTTTTATGAATTTGCTTAGAGAAAATTATGGGAAATTAATCTCAGAGATAAATAACACCAAATGAACATTGAATTGATTGATCGGGGGATGGATTGGGGAAAAATGGCACACAAAAAGAAAAGCCATTCCAAAATGAGAGCATTTGTGATGGAATTTGCATTTGATAAGTCACTCAATTTAATTTGTATGTTTAAAAAGTAGACCATTTACTGCTGCTGTGGTGTGACTGACAATTCAATCATTTCGGCTTTTGATCAAAATTCAAAAGGGTGGTCTGGCGATCCGACCGTTCATCCGTCACTTCCCCCTAATGAGGCTGTTAAATAATGTAAATGCAAAAGTTGGACTTGAAGGAAGGAAGTGAAGCTGACGGATTAATTAATATGCATTAGGCGAAAGATGCTATAAACGGACGTTGTCGAATTTATGTGAAAATGGGAAACTGCAGCTGATCGTGACAGCTAATGCGTCCGGTTTTTCTGCTCCGTCCAAAATTGCAATTAGCAAATTGCCCCAGGCAAATGCCCATTAATTTGCCATTAGCATCGCATATAAATTTGGTTCGGTTGTCAAAAAATAAATTATTTTTTCTTTTATATTTTAACCGAAAATCTTTTAATTTTTTTTTTGTTTGTTTGTTTGTTTTTCATTTTAAATAAATGGATACGAAAAAAATTTTGAATTTGGCGGCCGCTCTTTCGGTATTTTCCTTCGGAGCCGTGCTAATTGGGGTTCCTTTGATGTTCGCCGACATGGCCAAACTGCAAATAGAACAAAAGCATCAGCACAAATTCTATATGGACATGGTAAATCATTCCTAATGAAATGGTGACAACGATTAAAGCAATATTTTTTTAAAGACAGTGAAAATGTGGCATGACATTTTGCAGCAAAATGAGGCGACACACGACAATACCGGCATTTTGATGAGACAACGAAGGCAATGTTAGTAGCAATCATTGCTCAACATTGCTAATAATGCATAAGCTAAATGCTTTAAGCCAAACCGACAAATTCGCCGCAATGTGCGCAAGGGCCAAAGGGAATGCCCGGAATTCCGGGAGAGCCAGGTAATTAACAAAGTGAAGAAAAACACCAAATTACTTCTAAGGTTTCTCATCATTTCTTGCATATTTTGATATTATTAATTTTTGGGTTTTAAATATATTTAGTAAAAAATCAATAATTTTTAAAAATATGGCATATTAACAAAACCATAATATATTAAATAACTATAAAGTGTGAAAAAAGGACTTTCCAATTTAGCCCGTCAGGCCCTCCCGGACCGCCGGGGTACAAAGGCAAACGCGGACAGCGAGGGGAAAAGGGCGGCAAAGGTAAAGGACAAAAAAGTCATTCGTAATTGCATCATTTGAAGGAACCCCCGGGGCACCCGGAAGAGACGGACAAATTGGTGAGTGAAACAATTAGAAATTGAGTTGAATGTTTGGCAAATTGAAGGTGATGAGGGGCCCGAGGGGGAGATCGGATTGCCAGGGGACATTGGCCAAATGGGGCCGAAGGGCGCGCCGGGTGAGGACGGCGTCGGATACGCAAAAGGAGCCCAGGGACCAAAAGGCGAATTAGGCGCCCCGGGAGCCGCTGGGGAGGAGGGACCGCCGGGGGAAAGAGGCGAAGACGCGTCGCCAGGTGAGTACGGACGGAGACTTCAGAGAGAATAAGCGCGATGCAATTCAGGCCCGCCAGGAGAGTTGGGCCCCCAGGGACGGCCCGGGGAAAAGGGCAAAAACGGAGAGACGGGGGCAACGGGGATCGCCGGACCACCAGGCAAGTGGAAGTGCCGATGGGACGGATCACCAGGAGACCATTTGAAGGCAAAGACGCGGAATACTGTCCATGTCCGGAACGGTCAAACGGACAGAGCATCCCGGCCAAGACAGCCGACCAACAACTGCAGAAGGGGGCAGCGGGGAGAGGAGGAGCAGCCGCAGCGGACAGCCGCACGCCCCTTGCGATCGCTTCGGCAGCAGCAAACGCAGTGCCGCAGCAGAATTACGCAATTGGCGGCGGAACGCGCCGCTTCGTCAAATTGTCACGAAAACAACTCATACAATAAAACAAAAAGAAAACGATGATTGTTTTCACCCATTTACAAAAATTTTGTACAAAAAAAGCCGACATTTTTTCCCTTATTTTGTGTTTTGACTATATTTCTCTGTGATCAGTGATCAGAGTAAGTGATTCCCCGCCCTTTTGACGGCAAATTTTCTTATCGGTAAATAAAGGCAAATAACAAAATTGAAGTGAGCATTAAAACAATTCAATGGGTGAAATTTAAAGCTGTTTATTGTTGGTTAAAGGCCAAAATCGAATTCGTATTGCACCTCGACGAGGAAACGCTCCTGGATTTGATCTTAAACGGCTTTAATTAAACAGAGAAAGCACCGATCCGACGAATAATAAATACCGAGGCTATACACAACGAATTCGTTGTAAATGAGCGAAGTTTCGTCGTCCGCTTCGGTGTTTTTAATTGGTTTTCCGCAGGGCACTTCAACATCTCCGTCACTTAAATGCCAATTCTGATTCCCCATAAATGATTGTTGTGTTCGTCTTTGGCTCACATCGTTTTCCTTCCGTTTGGATGCGGCACATAATGCCCGACTCCCCTCACGCTGTTCTTTCCCTTCGGCAATTTTTGATGCATTTTCGAGTCGGCCTCTTTCAGTTCGACCGCCTCCCCAAGGGCGACGGCGGAAAGCAAAAGAAAGCCGGGCTTTTTCGGATCAGAGAGAGAATAATTGGCCGATTTACTCGAAATGTCTTCAATGGGATGAAAAGGGAAAAAGCAAAAAGAGCACCTGCAAAGTAAAGCCCCTTTCCGAACATAAAGCCGGTCTTAATTAGATTTGCATGATTAATTGGTAATTTGCGTCTCTCTCACCGACGGCGCCTCGGGGGGTGCGATTCGCAATCCCTTGGCCAAAATGCTGTACCAATTGGCGAGGCGAGACCCTTAAAGGGCGGACAATGCCTTCGAAAACGTTTCAATCCCTCTTTGGTCAGTACCGTGCCAAAGCAACTTTCGGTTGCCAATTCTGCCCTTTTGCTCATTTTGCGTCTTTCGCTTTTCCCCTTTCCCTTTGTCATTATTTGCGCTTTTCCGTTTTTCTTCGGCACCCTTTCTTTTTTCCCCGTCGTCCGCCGTCCCTTTGGCGCTCAATTCGAAAATATTTCGCACTTTCATCCGATATTTGTCGTGCGTTGGCCCGTGCGTCCCTTGCAAATACTCCTCCACAATCTTTGGGGGTTAATTCTTTTAGTTTTTGTGTTAAATTCCATTTCACTTTGTAATTCGCATCATCTTTTTCCAGGGGAATCAAATCCCATCGCAAACGCGCGTAATGGCATTCCAAAGGGTCGGCGCCAATGTTTGAAACGGTAATTTCGATGCCTTAAAAGCGGGTTTGGCCTGAAAATGACATCTTTTGTAAAAACTCGCCCGTTAGCATTTCCAACAGTTCGTTTTCCCGCTTCAATTCCTCCGGCGATTTAATTGGCGGCGGCGTTCGCATCCCAAAACTGTGCGGAATGCGCGTGTAATAACTGAAAGAGAGGGGCACTAAATAACCCGGGTAAACATAACGGCGGAGGATCAACTGTTAGGCCCATTTTGGTTTTTTTTTGGATTTTCGTGGGGTTTCCCCCCCCCCCCCATTTTCTTTGCTTTTCCTCACTCATTCATTGCCTCCACAAAGTCTCTGCCGAAAGTCCCTTTTTGCACGTGGCGCTCAATGCGGCCCAATGCTTCGTACCCAAAACGGAGCTGTTCTTTGGTGATTTTGCCTTGACATATTTCCATGCGCTTTTTGGATTCCATTAAAATTGGACCGTCCCCAAAAAGATTGCCGCCAATCCGCCAATTAGGGCTGCTCTAGAAACCTCGGTCTCGAGTCTCGGAATTTTGACTCTCGAGGAGCTCTAGCGCCAACAACCGGACAAACCTGGGTCAGCCCAAAAAAGCAAATAGGGCTGAAAAACATGTTTTTTAACGCGTAGGCCCCAAAAGCTAAAAATGCTGGGATTATCATGGCTTCAATCCCTCATTAATCGGAATGAAAAGCAAATTTCAAAATTATTGTATGTTTTCGGCGTTTGAGTTGGTCCGTTTGTGTTCCATGGCGCCCATTTGGTGGCCCCGTTCTATCGGTCCCCCCTGGGACCATCCCTTCCCGCTTTCCCCCCCCCCCCAATTGCCCACCCAATGGAATCCGTTTGAAGTCGTATTCCAATTGCCGTGCGTCGCTTTCCATGGCTTTTAAGTCGCAAATTGTGTCCAAAAGAGTTCTGACCCTTTCGTCCATTTTTTGTAATGCCTTCGCTTCGGTTTTTGCAACTTTTCTTCTCACTTTTGCGTCCCTTTCGGCTTTTTTTTATTTTTTATTTTGTTTTTCTATTTCCTATTTGCTCACTTTCCGTCGTCACTTCTCGCGAGTGGTCAATTTTGATTAGGTCGTATTTGCCGGCGACTTTTTTGAATTTTTTAATGTCCGTTAGGAAATCATTTTGCGTCTGAAATTAATTGCATGTAAAAGGAAAAGAGCAAAAGGACGGATTCGCTTACTTTGTCAGTGAATTTTCTGTGAAATAATTCCAACGCTCCGTCAAAGTCCGTCCCAAAAGGCACCAAATTCGTCTGTCCCTGACAATGAAAAGAATTTCCTTTATTATTTCCTCCAAAAATCACTTTGAATCCGACGCGGCCCCACCGAAACCAAACCCAAAATTTGTTGGCCGCCGTTTGGTTGCACAGCAATTGGATCAGATAGAATTTGTTGTTGTTCTGCTGAATGTTCGTTTGGCTGAGCATTACGTCGTAGCAACGGCCCTTCCCATCGACGAACACTTTGGCATTCCCACGCAATTCGGCACATTCGGCGTCCACCGTCGCCTCCTCCGATTGCATTTTGTTTCTCTTCGAAATGCGTCCATCCAAATTTTCCTTTTCACTGTCCTTTGCCTTTTCCCGATTTGTTCCTCCATTTTCTGAGTCTTTCTCTTTCTTTCGCCGTTTTGTTTTTGTCGTTTTCTGCTCCATTTCCTTCATCTTTTTGTCCATTTTTCTGCATTTTCCATTATTTTTTTTAATTTAAAAATCAATATTAATTGTAGGTAATTTATTTACAAATGCAAGTATTTATTTTAAAAAATTATTAAAATAAACTATTTTCACTGACACTTTATCAATGTGAATTAGAATTCAAATAGTCGGTAAAAAGGGGGCCGATTCTGTCAAAGTCGTCGATCGGATGCGTCTTCATATAAGCGATGAACTGTTGTCGGAGTCGGCTGAGCTGTGGGAGTGAACGGAGGCGATGATGGAAAGTCACCTCAATAAAAACAGATCAAATTGCATGTCAATTTCATTTGTGGCCCCAAAGTCACCGTATTCCTTTGTCCCGTCTCTCCGTCAAATACTCTCAATTCGTCGCCATCCGTCGCATGACTTTGTAATGCCAAAAGACGGTCCAAAATGTGCTGAGTTTGCTGGTCCAAGGCGACGAGAAACGCGGACGAAACCATTGGAATTTGCACTTTCATGCATTTGTTGGCGGTCAATTCTTTGCCCTTAACTTTTTTTTTGTTTTTGCTTCACAAATATTATTGATCACTTTGATCAAAATCGCGTGGAGCTGCTCAAAGGGAAGGTTTATATTTCGTGGCATTTTGGCCTCGTCAATTTCCTCCGTTCGCTCAGTTAATAAAGCGCAATTTGTGCCTTCGGCAATTGAACCAAATCCGCCAAGTTCGTCTTTCTCTTCCGTACTTTCTCTTCCAATTTGAACCTCAAAAAGAGGCGCGTCCTAAGTATTAAAATTATAAAAAAGTACTATATAAAAAAAAACCCATCGATTTTTTTGGTCCGGAGTTTCAAATTGTTTAAACAAATTTGATAGGATTTCATCTGGATATCTTTTAAAGAATGGATTATCAAAGAAGTGCCATCAGATTTTACCGTTCGTTGTCCGTCCGTTGCTCATTTAACCATTTGCAGGTGGCAGGGGATGCCTTGCAGTGGAGAGCGGCGTACCGAGTCTGTGTGTTTTTGGCTAGACAAAACAATTCGTATCGATAGCCTTAATTGACTTCCTTTGTAATTACGCCAATTAATTGTTAATTGAGCACCCTTTATGTGGTTGGTCGAGTCGCAAATGACCAGTGACTTTCTGTGCAACAATCGCTGCACTTTGGCGCGAAGTGCACTTCGCAATTGCTTTTCCTTAATCATTTCTCATTCAATTGCCAATACGTTTACTCCTCAGACCTTTTTCGGGTCACCGTAAATTAAAGGGGAAAAGTCCAATTCATTGTTTCGGTCGGAAACGATGTGCAGCTGAAATTCCCCTCCCGGATTTTGATCCTCAAAAAACGCCAAAATCCTTTCACAAATTGACGACTTGCCACAGGACGGAAAGCCGGTGACCAGGAGCAAAGGCATTCTTAACAATGGACGACAATTCACAGACAAAACAGCAAAATAAGGGCACCGTGGGTTTTTGGTAATAGTATGGTTTACAGGTCCCACAAAAAAAGAGGCAAAAAGGGGTTTTATGCAATTCTTCAAAGTCCTTTAGGGTTCTCGAGGGCGCTGATCACGAATATAATATTCATTTCGACCAATTTCGAACCCCGAACCCGAATTCGAACAATTTTTTTGTTGCTTTTTTTGACTTAAAATCAACGTCAATATTGTTTACCGGTATTCAAAGTATTGCGAAATAAACATGAATGAAGGTCGATTTGTTGGTTGCCTTTGGTGTGAATCAGTAAACAAAAACATTGACAGCTTGCATATTTAAGTGCAATAAACAATATTGACGTTGATTTTGTCAAAAAAACAACAAAAAAATTGTTCGAATTCGGGTTCGGGGTTCGAAATTGGTCGAAATGAATATTATATTCGTGATCAGCGCCCTCGAGAACCCTAAAGGACTTTGAAGAATTGCATAAAACCCCCTTTTTGCATCTTTTTTTTGTGGGACCTGTAAACACGGCGGCCCAATTTTGGGCTCCAAGTACAATTATGCTGGATTTTTCGTCTTAGTGGTCTGTGAGTTAGTCACCAAAAAGGGGGTCTCAGGTTCAAATCTTCTTTGTGTTTGTGTATAAATTTCATTTTTTAAAGCAAATAAATAAAAAAAATAATAAAAACAGAACGCCAAAAGAACAAATACAAACAATAAAAGGTAAACATTTTATTTTACCCTTGATTTTATGAATTTTTTTTAGCTTATAACTTTTTCAATAATAGACCAAATAAAACCATTTTATGCTCATTTTGAAGGGAAAATTCTGAAGAATATTTCTTAATTAGTCAAAAGTTTAAAAAAATTGTTTATTGGCAAATAAATGATTCATGTGTTATTTTATATGTCAGAGACATGGAAATAGTGCGTCAAAATGAGAGAAAAAGAAAAAACTTTGTCCTTGAAAAAAATTTTTTCCTATTGACCAATCTTCTTGAAATTTTGCATAGGCCAGTATTTTGACCCACTCTATCGAAATCTATTTTGTTTTTTGAAAATATATTTTCTAACTCGAGATCGGCTCTTCCATTTTTACAAGGGAAAATCCCCAATAAATTTTAAGTTTTGCAAAGTTTTGGCGTTCTGATTACTAAATAAAAATCCAGCATAATTGTACTTGGAGCCCAAAATTGGGCCGCTGTGTAAACCATATTATTACCGTCAGTTTTTCGCTGAAAATTTACTTATCACAATTTTAAATGGAAGTTAGCGCTATGCAAAAACCCAAGTAAAAAGTAAGTAATTAATAGAAAAAACAATTCGATTAGAAATTTAGACTACAACATTTTAATGTTTCACTCCCGTATAAGAAAGGAAAGAACACGCCATTTAAGATATACACAAACAATTAATAGAAAAAATCACATTTAGAAAGGGGTTGTTGCTTCTGATCCCGAGTAATGTTAATGGGCATTCCCTCTGCAAGTCGTAGTCAAAAAATGACCCGCCCTTATAGAACTTTAAGGACCCAATGACTTTTTTGGTGGTTTTTCGATTCCAGTCATAATTGATTGGAGGGGGGTGGAGGGTTGTTAAAACTCATACGACGAGAGCGAGTCAGTTTTGACTATTTCTTGCAATTTTTAATGATCAATAGGATTTGTCAAGATTGACTTGGTCTGTGTGTTGCTTCATCTTCTTTGTTTTTTGAGCATTCGAAGTGTTTTCATCATAAGAGGCCCTCTCTGTGGCTTCTTCTTCGCTTGTGAGAAGGACGAGGAAATGCCGCCGTTGCTGCTGCGCGAACCCAACGAATTGGTACTGCGAATGGCCGCTGGCATACTGCGTAAGTCCGCATCATTCCCTAAGCAACAAGTAATTTAATTCCGTTTTCATTTCTTCCTTTTCCTGATGAAAGGAAAAGCAACCTGTTTCAAATATTTGTCGGCGTGCCCGCGTCAGTTCTACTGCCGATGGCACCTGATTGGCTGGCACTCGGATCCCGTTTTGGATTTGTCGTTTCCGCACATAACGGGGGGCGATCGGTGCGGTGACCTTAGATTGTCGTTGGTTTACCAAGCAAAGCTTGTACGGAGATTGACCATCGCCTGTCGCTGCGGCTGTGCAACTTCGCTGTTCGATTTGATTTGCGATGAGAGTCGAATGAGCCGTTGTTCCCGTTCAAAAAGGAACATCTGCCAGTGGAAAAGGTTGCTTTAAACAGTGATTTGTCGTGTCTTTGCGCTTACTTTGTATCTCTTCCGCCATGCTATTTCGTCCGTCTCGTCGTCCTCCTCCGCTTCCTCCTCATCACTGCCGAACTCTTCCCTCAATTTGGTCAATTCCTTCCCAAATTCTTTCTTGCAGTGATTTTTCCACAAATAATTCGTATCCTCACGGAGATACTGAAAAAAAACGAAATTGTAATTCATATTACAGATGCAGGTGAAACGCGGGGGGGAGGGTGAAGCGGCACCGGCCCGCATCAGCTGTTCGGCGTTAGCTTTCTCCATGATCGGCCTTAACACATCAAAAGGAATGTCGCCCGTCTCATCGATTGCTAAATTAAGCAAATTCCATGCTCATTATCAGTCTGTGGATTGGAATAATGAATAGGCCGTCTTGCAATTACTTAAACACCCTTTTAAAGGTGAAATAAAGTTTTGGTGTACAATTGTTCATGATAGGGCTAATCCAAATCATTTTTGAAAATTCCTATTCCCAACCCCGAATTGCCAAATACCGTCTATGTTGTTGAGCAAAAATCGCATGCAAATGTCGAAAAGGTAGGGCACAATTTGCACATCGCCCGTCGTTTTTCGCCTTCCCGCATAAACGCGTTTCTTTTCTTTGGGCGCTTTGAACATGTTTATGTTGAGGTCGGTGGGCATGGATATTTGCTGATTGTTTGGTTGGGGTTGGGCTAACAATAAGTTAGCATTCATTAGTTGTTTCCATTTAACCAAATTTAGAAATTTACCAATGGACGGTCCAAAGTTCGATGGATTCTTCAACGAATCCAGCAACGAATTTTGAATGCTTTCTGCGGAGGGCATCGATACCTTTTTGGGCTTTTTCGGTAAACTTTTTTGTACTTTGTCAGCAGCGGCAAGTTGGGAGGCGAAGGCGTCGATTGGCTGCTCATCCTCGAAAGTTTCGCAGTCATCGTCTGAACCGGACTAATCTTATCAAATTATATGGTTTATACATTCCCAAGGGTGGCAAGCCGATATGAAATTTTTTAGAGGTTTTCAGGAAAGCTAAAATTTCTGAAAAACTTGGATTAAAAAAATTTAAATAGGAAAATCTCTAACGATGGAACGTTAGAAAATCTCATCCATTCGCTCGTCCTTTACGCACCAAAGTGGTGTCTCTTTTTCGCTTCCGTTTCTTCGTTTTGTCTTGCTGATTGTGAGAGTAATTTTGTTGCCGATGATGAATTGTTGGGTGTTGTTGCGTGTTTCGTTGGAGATGCTTCTTCTTGCGGTTCCTTTTTGATTCTCAACACAAGTGGGTTCGGTCGCGATTCCTCGTTGTCGTCGTCTGTCCCTATTCAATTCGGTCTTCGCTTGCCTTTGGTCGACCCTCCGTTGTCCCCACCTTCTTCGCTTTGACTCTTCGCTCCATCCTCTTCCTCCCGCTCGTCTTCCTCTTCCGTTGTGTCTCCGTCCCCATTTTCATTCTGTCGTTGCGCCTCTTCCGCCGCGCGTGCCGTCTCCGCCTTTGCCACTTCCTTCCACCTGGACACCAATCCGGCCGCCCTTTCGCCCCACCGATGATGTTTTCTCAGAGCATTCACCGCTTTACCAACTCCTTTAAAAAATAAAGGATAAAACGTGAAAAAATAATTGATAATTTTATAAAACTCTACTGCAGTTTACGCGTCCATCAATGACTATCTTCAGTTTCTTAGGTTATAACTTTTTTTTCTTACTTTGTCAATGTATACATTGGTATAATCGAACGCTTAAATTCTATGGAAGTTTTAATATTCAAAATTCTATGCTCAAATTAACAAAACAAAAAATTTTTTATGAATGTACTTAACGTTTTTTCGATTTTTTAATACCAGTATTTATTTAAAAAACTCCAACCAGTCGAAGACAAAAGTTGTAAGTTAATCTCAACATGATCCAATCGCCTCAAGGCATGTTCAATCTATAAGAAAAGATTCAAAATCCGGTAATATTGCAGAATGGGCCCGGTAGTATTGCAGAATTGCGATTCCAAGTTAAAACTTTCTCTGAAATAAATCCAGTAAAAAAAATTGGGCGCTAGTTACAAAGAGGTCCATTTTGAAACAAAAGGGGGGACCCTTTTGTTTTGCAAAATTTTTTTAAGATAAAAAACCATGATAATTTGATATCCGGGGTTTTAAAGGTCGCTAATCACGAATCTGACATGTATTTTGACTAATTTCTAATCCCTAACCCGAACTCGAATAAAAATCGGAATTTTGAATTTTTCAAATTATGATTTTTTGTTCAAATTTAGATTAGGAAATCGGAATTGATCAAAATAATTGAAGGATTCGTGATCGGGGACCCCAAAAACCCCAGAGAATAAATTTTTATGACTATCACAAAAAAAATTTTGCAAAACAAAAGGGTCCCCCCTTTTGAAAAAATTTTCAAAATGGACCTCTTTGTAACTAGCGCCAAAAATTGCTAAATTGCGAATCTGACTTAGATTTTGCAAAACCATCGAATTATTTATGGGTTTCTGTTTTACCTTTTTACCGCAATTTTTCAGTATTATGTATTACCCAAAATCCCATACTGAGGAATGCCCATGCTCACCTTGTCTTCACTGGTTAGCATAATAGCCCATTTGGTCACTTTCTTTTCCAGTCGTTCCTCTTCTTTATTTACATTCATATTTTGTTGAGAAACGATTGAAGTTAGTCGTAATAGAGATTAACCAACAATTAATCTATTAATTTGATACAAGTTCTAAGTCCCAGCTATGGTCTTATTATCATCTTTTCGTGAAAATTTGTTCACTATAGTTTTATGCGTTGCAGATCAGTGATCGCGAATCTGAATTCCATATACAGCCCCCTAAGAATCGTGCCGAATTTTTTTTTAAATACTGCACTAAAAATAGAAAACAAAATTCCAAAAATTTTTTGTTTACGAAAATTTTATTCTTTTTTGCATCATTCAAAAAAGGGGTCCCACCATCGGTAATATGTATTACCAAAATTATTTATTATTTTTGATTAAAAAATTGTCGAAAAGTGTTATAAACTCCGTAACACATACATATGTACATAAATAAATAATAATGCACAAACAAATTTATGCAAATAATTAACCTTTAAAACATATGCGAAATGTCTATTCTAATAAATAAAGAATTTCTCTGAACAAATGCTCCATGAAAAGAAGTGGGGAAGGGAATTGATTGTGATTGGTGAGCGACAAAGCGACAAGCCACGAAAAGGAAGGGGGCGGGGAGGAGGGAGGGAAGGCGAAAAGGAGGAAGGAAGAGGGAAAAGTGGGAGAGGGAGGGAAGGGGCGAGGGAGGGAGAAAGAGGGAAAGGAGTGAGGGAGAGAAGGGGCGAGGGAGGGAAGGGAAAAGGGAAGGAGGCGAGAGGGAGGGAGGGGCTGTTTCTCTTTCGACTGTCCTTCTCAAAACAAATAGCATGGGAAAAATCGCATGTTTTTGTTCCGTTCGTTAGTTTTTGATACGTACATGGGATTTTGCTGAAGAAAAATGGCGAAAAATCTCAAAAAGGTTAAAATTCGAAAAAAAGAGAAACCAAAATTTTTTAATTAATTTTTTTTCTAAAAATTTTTGAAACGCTTTTCTAGGGGTGTTTTGAGGCGCTGAGCACGAATCCGGACTCCATTTCGACCAATTCCGAATCTCTAACCCGAACTCGAACATTTTTCGAGATTTAAATTTTAAATTTTTTTTTAAGTTTCTCTTAAAACATTGTTTTTAGTGTTTTCGGGGTTGCTGATCACGAATCTGCCCGAACAAAAAATCGAAAATTCAAAATTATCAAAATTCATTTTTTTGTTCGTACCTTTACAGAATGACCATTTTTTGGTTTTGAAACGGCTTTTGTCTAAAGTTAACAACCCCGAAAAGACAAAAATGTTTTAAGAGAAATTTAAAAAAAAAATTAAAATTTAATTCTCGAAAAATGTTCGGGTTAGGGATTCGGAATTGGTCGAAATGGAGTCCGGATTCGTGCTCAGCGCCTCAAAACGCCCCTAGAAAAGCGTTTCAAAAATTTTTAGAAAAAAAATTAATTAAAAAATTTCGGGACCAATGATCTTCACAATTGCCTTTGCGGTGTGGGATTGGAGGTAAAGAAAGTTTGGGAAACTGCTTGGATTCAAAACCGCTTCAAATTTGGGAAACACGTCCAATTCACACTTTTGATCAAATTCCAACAATTTATGAGAAGACCAATTTAAATAAAAGCACAATTACAATTAAAAATTTCAGAGGAGAGGAGATTCCAAAATTATAAATAGAGACCGCATTTTGAAGCATATGCCTTTTTTTTCTGCGCACTAGTTTCGATATATTAAGCATAAAAAACGCTGTTTCCACTTGGTTTGAGGCTTCTACGTTGACTTTTATTATGCCTTTTTTGCCTTTTTCAGGATTTTCGTGCCTTAAATGCCTTTTTTGGCATTTTTTCGAAAAATTCCATTAAAAATGCAATAAAATCGGGAAAATACACCCCTAAGAATCGACCTAAAATTTTTTTCAGAAAATACACCCCTAAGAATTGAAAATTTTTTAATTAGTTAATGTGCAAAAACAGTAAGCACAATTGTCATAGTATTTGGCTTATCCTTTCATGTCCGTCCGTTTTTCTCTTTCTTTCCTTTAAAATTTGGTTTCCTCTCGGGCGGCAATGTGCTGAAGGTGAAACTTATGCTATTACTATAAAAAAAAATTTTTGTATTTAAATCAATTTGTTGTTTAATATTTTTAAATCTCTAAATATTTTGTGGTAATTTCTCATGGAAAATGGCAAAAACCGCTTTAAATTGGCCTTGTGATTTTTCGGATTAATTGTATTTCTACCGTACCTCCTTGATGATGGGCTCATTTTGAACGCGAGCGATCAGTGATTTAATTTGAGGGTACGCCTCGAGGCAGTCTTTTTCTCCAAAATCAATGCATTTTGCGAAAAATTCAGCGGCATAAATATCGGCCCAAGTGATCTAAGAGAAATGTGCGGTTGATTCAGCACTGATTGTGATCTGCTGATGTTTTTAGTCGCACTTTGTCTTATGGCGCCCATTTGGTGGCCCCGTTCTATCGGTCCCCCTGGGAGACTAACTTCCCGCCTTTCCCCCCCCCCAATTGCCCACCCAATGGAATCCGTTTGAAGTCGTATTCCAATTGCCGTGCGTCGCTTTCAAAAAATATTATAGGGAATTGACCGATGGTACACTGATTGAATCTTAACTGATTCAAATCGTAATGCCTTCGCTTCGGTTTTTGCAACTTTTTAATTAATTACCTTATCTCCGCACGGCACTAAGTCCAAACGGACCATTGGCCATTCTTTGAATTTGCTCACTTTCCGTGTGTCTGAAATTTGATCGACGATCATATTGAGAAGAGCACGTTCCAGCGGATCATTGAACGATAGTCCTTTTTTGTTCAAATACATTTTGCGTCTGAAATTAATTGCATGTAAAAGGAAAAGAGCAAAAGGACGGATTCGCTTACTTTGTCAGTGAATTTTCTGTGAAATAATTCCAACGCTCCGTCAAAGTCCGTCCCAAAAGGCACCAAATTCGTCTGTCCCTGACAATGAAAAGAATTTCCTTGCCGAAACCTTCTTTATATTTGGGCCAGTCTTCAATGTTTATGCTCACTTCCTCAAATGGCACTTTGGCGAATTTTAAAATTTGGCGAATGTATTCGCCTCGGCCTCGAACCCCAGCAAAATAATACAATTTCGGTTGTTGAGAAGACATTTTTCAGTTTATTGCTTATACTATTGATGTTAGTTTATAAATTTCTGGTTTAAAATTCTTATTTTTTACATTTTTAAAAATTAATTCAATTTTTCGGCTTTTTTTTCATTGGAAGGCCAAAAAAGCGAAAAATGAGGATTAGTGGGGATGTTATCCCCAGAACATTACGAAAGAATATTAAAAATGATTAAAAGTAAAGGAAATAAATGATAGGACAAAGGGACCGATTGTTGGGTGCCCAATAATTCGAGTGTTTACATGTTGCATATCAATCCACCCAGCTTATTTGAGTGAGCGTGCAAAGAAGAGGAAGAGAGATGAGAAGGGATTTGGGGGAGGTTCCGGAGAAGGGGAGAAGGCGAGAGGAAGGAGGGGCGTGAGGGAAGGGGGTGAAAGGGTGAGAGGGAGAGGGGGAGAGAGAGAGGGACGAAGAGGGAAAGGGGGAAGGGCAAGGGAACGGGGTGGGGAGGTAAGGGGATGAAAGGGTGAGAGGGGGAGGGGGAGAGAGAGAGATAAAAACAGATCAAATTGCATGTCAATTTCATTTGTGGCCCCAAAGGGGAGGGGGAGAGAGAGAGGGACGAAGAGGGAAAGGGGGAAGAGATGTCGCCATCAGTCGCATGACTTTGTAATGCCAAAAGACGGTCCAAAATGTGCTGAGTTTGCTGGTCCAAGGCGACGAGAAACGCGGACGAAACCATTGGAATTTGCACTTTCATGCATTTGTTGGCGGTCAATTCTTTGCCCTTAACTTAGATGGGTGATTGATGAGATGATGAGTGGAGAGAACTAAGGACAAAGAATGAAGACGGAAGACCAAACAAAAACAGTCAATGTCATTATGTAGTAAGGCTTAAATTTACTTAATCATTTTTATGCAGCATTATTTTGATGAAAATGCATGAAAAACGTCATTTTAGCAGAAAATATTCTCATATCCAAAAATATTTTGGGCTTTAAAAATGAAATTTACGAAATATTTTAACTTTTTATCAATATTTGATAAATATTTTTGCATTTAATCTTTTCTTAAATATTTTAGCATTTTTTTCTTAAATACTTATTTTATATTTCGGGATTATTTTAAATATAAATCCCTCGCCCTAGTCATTAATGTTGTCCTATCTCTGGCTTAAATAAAATTTAATTTTATTAAAAACTAAAGAATGCATTCTATTATAAGCAGGGCTGGGCGTAACTGGGATTTCGATTACGAAAATGCATAACCACTTGGGCCAAATTACGCCATAATTAAAATGAATTTTTGCAATTTTTTATGGAACTTTATTTTTTATTCCAATTTTTCTCATTCTTTATCTTTTCTCCCTTTTTTTTTGCTCTAAAAAAGTGAATTTGATGAAAAAAGGAGATGGCAACAAAAAATGAAAATTAAATAATAAAATGGAGTTCATTTCTCGCATAATGAGACGAACACGTAAAGAAGCACATAAAAATCCTGAAAATTTTTTGGGATTTCTAAAAAATCTCTTGCTTACATAGCACGCCTTCAACACAGAAATTGCCCAAATTTGAAGAGGAATTTGCGAGGCAAATGCGCCGAGCTAAAAATGTTCACATTCCGACCATTAAATATTGTGAATAATTACCAACAACACATTTTCCCACGACCACTTCTCAGGGCCCTCCGAATTTAAGGCGAACAGAAAGAGGAAAAAAACGATGGCATTGAATCCGAGGGCGAAAAAGTCGAAGCGCCAATGCATTTTAACAAATATTCTTTTAAAAGAATAAATGCCATAGAAGAGGCAGAAAGACATGAACAAAGTGATCAGGTCGAAAAGGCCGAGCAAATACAGCGAAAACCGATGAGTGATCTGACAAATGAGGGACGGGAGATTGGGGGGGGGGGAGGCGAATCGGAGGGGGGAGGGGACAGACCATGGCATTGGGGCCAAACTCCTCCAATTCCGATTTGTGCCACGCGTCGGGCCGGCCCCCTGCTGAAATTGGCATTGATTGTCTGTCCAGGCCTATCCCATGCCAAATGGACACACCAGCGTAAATTTTAAAGCCGACAACAAATGCGGTGCTGGCAACGAATGCCAATTGGAAAACGGCAACTGCGCAGCAACCCATGCGCACCAAACAGGACGACACACAGCACAACGGCTCCAACTCCAAGTAGCGCGGGTGGATTCTGCTGGTTGAAATGGACCGAACAAAGGCAACGCCCTGTTAATTACCTCTCTTTTATAGTGACCTTCTTATGTTGCCTTTGATCTTTCCGTCCTTTCGTTTGCCGAGCCAAAAACCTTTTGACTTTTCCAAGAGCATTTGCCATTTTCATTTTGTTAATTGATGGCAATTTGCAAGGTTCTATTTGCTGAGGGGGGAGCACCATGTGAATGGGTCTATTCACTCTTTCGCCTGCCATTTCGGCACCTGAAAAGGCATCGCTTTTATTTGTCCGATCCGCCGCCCTTTGGTTCTTTTCTCAATGTTTTTTTGGGTTTTGCTTTTGCTGTCGCCGTCCCTTTTCTCTCTTTTGGCCGTTTGTTTCTCTGATTTTTTGTTGGGAACGGTAAAAAATAAATAAAATAAAATAAATGTTGCGTTCGTTTGATTTGTTTTGCTGTCACTTTGTAAATTTCCCGCTGTGCCAATTTGCAATTTTTTGCCATTTTTGGTGTTCAATTCGCTAATAATTTTGCCAACCCATTTTTTTTCTTTTCTTTCATTTTTTAATTACTGCCTTCGCTTTTCAATTATTGTATTTTCTATTGGCTTCATTGTCAAATGCTACAGAGTTCGCCCCGGGGGATGTGCCGTGCCATCGTTTCTCCGCCCGCCATTCCCTCGTCTGCCTCGTTCCCTCTCCCCCCTCCTCCTAAATACCTCATTATCTGTCATTATCTCTCGTCCATTGATTTCTTTTCCTTCGTTTGCCCTGAAGGTGTGCCGTTCTCCTCTCTTCTCCCTTTCAAAATTTATTCTCAAAATTTGCCAAATGAAGCTTTTCTCTCCCAACAACGACACAGTAAAACAATTTCTATTCGGCTCTTTCCACAATTTATCAACAACGTTTTTATCATTATCACATAAAAATGCGTTTTTGAGCCAAAATGGAAGTCGAAGAAACGAAAGCGACAAAATTGGAGCAAATGTTTGCCAATGTATGGCAAAATTGGAGTCATTTTGTGCTATTAATGGGTTTGGAAGGAAATGCAAAATGTTTTGATCGGGCAAATACATTTGTCAGAAGTCGGCCTTTGGAAGCAAAGGCAGAGTTTTGGCCGATCAATTCGATGGACTTTCATTCCGACGTCGGCCGAATGGTCTGATCATCATGGCCTTCGTCCCGTTGCTCCTTGCTAACCCCGATCACTTTAGCTGTACACCATCGCCATTCTGCTGATGGTCCGTCCCTCCGCCGTTCGTTCGTCCGATTGATCTTTCCCCCTCTCTCCCTCAGTTTTCCTTCGTCATTTTCGCCCTTATGGTCCGTTCCATTAGTCGTTCGCGTTCATCCGCCGAATTGGAGACGCTTTTGGATGCCATGCGTTTCCGAGAGGAATTGGACATTCAGCTGAGGCAAAAGCATCGGCTGAGGAAGGCGAAGCGAAAAGTTGGCCGAAGGAGCAAAGAGAGAAAAGCCATCGGATCTTTTGTTAGGTGACCGCTTGGCTGTGCCGAGGAAACGGGGCGAAACTTTGGCAATCGTCGCCACACATTCTGATCCCAAACAACGCCGTTTCAGTGCGTAACCACTCTTTACAGTGAGTGCAATGACAAAACATTTTTGTCTTTTCTCTCTCATTCTCTATCTCTTTGTCTCTGCTTCTCTGTTTGTCTCTCTCTCTCTCTATCTCTCTCTCTCTCTCCTCTCTCTCTCTCTGTTTCTCTGTTTGTTGCCTCTCTCACCCTTTCTCTGTATGTCTGACTCTCTCTCTCTCTCTTCGCTTTCAGGTCCACCGGTTCTTACATTCCGGAAATTGTGATCAGCACAGAAAACACAAACCCCGCCACTGTCGAAGGCATTCTTCGAAACATCGAACGGCAAAACTCTTTCACGCCAAGTCTCTCGTAAGTGATCTGATGGCACCAGCAGGAATTGAATTTCGGGGTCCAATTAAACTAACATGTACTTAATCCTATCTTGGCCTGATGCCAATCCCGATTTTTTCAAAATTCCGGGCTCTATTGAGTAGTAATTTTCTACATTTATGTTTAGACTCATTTACGACTTTTCGTATGATTCGCGGAGGGATTCGCAGGTCTTTTCGTCGTTTGAGCAGGTCCTCCCTCTCCATTCCTTTCTCTTTCTTCACTTTCTCTGATTTTTCTTCCCTCTCCCTTCCTTTTCCTCCCCGTTCATGATAGGGCTAATCCAAATCATTTTTGAAAATTCCTATTCCCAACCCCGAATTGCCAAATACCGTCTATGTTGTTGAGCAAAAATCGCATGCAAATGTCGAAAAGGTAGGGCACAATTTGCCTCCTCCTTTCTTTCTCTTCTTTTTTCCTCCCACTCCATTCCTTTCTCTCCCTTCCCTTTCTCTTGTTTATGTTGAGGTCGGTGGGCATGGATATTTGCTGATTGTTTGGTTGGGGTTGGGCTAACAATAAGTTAGCATTCATTAGTTGTTTCCATTTAACCAAATTTAGAAATTTACCAATGGACGGTCCAAAGTTTCTTCTCTGTTCCCTTTATGTCGTTTTGCTTAATTTTAGCCGTTTAAATCTTAGGAGGACAATGAACAAATGCAAAGCGTTTCTTCCGCTGCTGCTGCTGATGTCCGTTCATTGAGTACGAAAGCGGGCGCAAGCGGCGCCAATGGGGAGGAAATGGGAGAAACGCCGAAGGGGCGGAGACGGCAGGGGACAAAATGAAGCGAAAGGCAAACAATGAAAAGCGAAGAAACACAGCTAATTAATGAACACGGCGTCCGGAAACTGAGCTGCTGTACCAAAAAAGAAGTGGTCTGTGAGAAGGTCACCAAAGGGGGGGGGTGGGTCCCAGGTTCGATTCCCAGTGCATGCTATTGATGTATTTCGATGATTTTAATGAATAAATAAAAGGAAAAGTGACCAAAATGATTTAAAAATTGTTTACAAATTTTAAAAAAATTATCTACCGCTTGTAATGAAAATAAAAACCATTAATCCTCGATCAGTCAACGACATCGGCGTCAGCTTCTTGATCACTTTCTTCATTCGTTTTGTCTTCCTCCGCTTGCTCCCGTTGTTCCTCCTCCCTCTTAATTAGTTGGATAAGATTTTAAAGCCCCTTCCATCAACTCCAGGGGTGCCATTTTGCCCTGGAAACCCGGCATTTGCCGGGTTTTGGGGGTCCGTGCCGGGTTTTTGCCGGGTTTTTGAAATTGCCGGGTTTTTGGGTTTTTTGCCGGGTTTCCTGTTTCCACTCATTTATTTGAATTTTATTAAACATTTCGCCAAAATTAAGAAGCAAATATAGTTTTTGTTAATTGTTCAGGTTTATTTTATTCATTTTTGATCTTCATTTTCTAGTCCGCAGAATGTCCCAAAAATCTATTTCTGATTTCATTTCCAAAGTTACATTTCAACAATCAATCGCTAAATTTGCACTTTTTTCTATCGGCTAACCACGATTTAAAATATTTTGATAAATTTCTAATTGACCAAACTAAATTATTATTGGTTGGAATAGAGGGCATTATTTAAAATAATAAGATAACAATTTTAAATAAAAATCAAAAACAATTAAACTATCCAATTAAAATACACAAAAATATTACAAAATGAGCTAATCTAAAAACGAATAAATTGAAAAACATAAAATTAAGCAGCGATACTACACCAATTTACTTGGCGACAAATACGCGAGTATTTATTTAGCCAGATAATTGTTAATCTTAATTTCATAACAATGAGTTTAATTATCAAAAAAATCATAAAAAATCAATGAATTCTTCAATTCGGATTGATAAAATAAATGTATTTGCTAAAAACTAAAATAGTTGTATTGCTTTTATAATTTTCTTTATACATCTTTGTATTATTTTGTTTTCTATTAAATTATTAAGATTAATATAATGTTTTACTTTTTTTATTTTTTACATTGTATAAACCAAATTAAAATTACGAAATTTATTTAAAATAAGTCAGTTATATGACATTTAATTCAAGCACTTCTCTTGCGCTGGCCAGCTATGTTGTTATATCTACGTATTTTCTTATATAAAATGTTTTTTTTTTCAATATTTTAAATTGATACTTACTTTGCAAAAGTCACGGTTATTATCATTAATAAATTTTATTATATTATAATCAATGTTTATAAATTTATCGATTTTTAAATGCATCGAATTCTTTGCAATCAACTATGTCTTATTATTTTATTTGACATAAATTATGAAATTGTAATTTACACATTGCATCAATTTTTCATTTTAGGTTTAATCCCCAAATGCCAAATGCTTCATCTTGTATCATGAATATTTTTATTGGCATGTAAACATATCGCAAATATTTTAATATATATATTTTATTCAGTTGTTTTCCTGATATAATTTTTTTACTAAATTATTATTTTTTACTTTTTTCTGATCGAATAAAAATTTTTCATTCTAATACTTTTAATTTAAATTTTTTTTTCTTATCTTTAATTTAATTTGACTTAAATAGATTCAGATCATAAATATAATTAAATGTCATAAATTAACTTGATGCGCCCGGTCATTTTTCCATTTCAGCCAATGACTTTGCATTACCCAAGGGTCCATAAATCAGCAAGGCTTTTTTATAAGAATTGTTTTTAATTTTGTTTAACGTGCAAAAAATTTTCCTACTTTTATTTTTGCTTCAAGGTAATTTCTAATCAGAAGTAAATTAGCGTTTTTGTCAAGGTAAAGCTTTATACAATATCTATTTTATAGATTTTTCTACCTTTCATTTTAAAAGAGAATTTCGTTTCATCATTAAAGGGGTCCCACCATCGGTAATAGTTATTTATTAATTATATAAAATTTCCCAAGCTTATTAATCAACTAAAAGTGTTATAAACTCCGTAACACATACATATGTACATAAATAATAGCTTTCTTATATTTAATTTTTTTAAGGGTAACATAAAATAATGCTTTTATTTTAAATTAGCTTTTCGTAGTTTGATATGAATTAATTATTTCGAATTAATTTAATTGTTTTTTTAATTACTTTTCATGACGGTTTCTTTTCATTTAGAGTAAAATGCTTAAAAATGGAATACCAATTTATTTGATTTCGGTGTTTGTATAATATATTATCGTAATTGTAATATTTTTAAATTTTTATTTATTTTAAGGGTATATTGTTTTTAAATTGTACAATATTTTCGCAATTATACACAAAATAATTTCTTTAATTACATTTGTAATTTATATGCAATGAAAACTCTCTTTTTTTATTCTCAATATCATTTTAAGGTAGCTTATTTTTTCTCTTATTTTATCATTTTTCATATATCATTTCTTTTTTCAGGCTTGTAATTAATTGATTTGATGTTGGCTAGCCGTGCGAGCCGTTGAAAAACAATTATTTGTGCTTGTCACTTCTTTATTTATTTAATTTAAGTTTATTTATTTATTTTCTTTTGTTAGTAAAATTTATTACTTAGGTAAGGGGACAAAATCGTGATGAGACATTTGCGCCGCGCCATTTGCGCCGCACAGCAAAAGTGGACACTTGCGCCGCTCAGCAAAGTCGACACTTGCGCCGCGCCATTTGCGCCGCACAGCAAAGTCGACACTTGCGCCGCGCCATTTGCGCCGCACAGCAAAAGTGGACACTTGCGCCGCTCAGCAAAGTCGACACTTGCGCCGCGCCATTTGCGCCGCTCAGCAAAGTCGACACTTGCGCCGCGCCATTTGCGCCGCACAGCAAAAGTGGACACTTGCGCCGCTCAGCAAAGTCGACACTTGCGCCGCGCCATTTGCGCCGCAGACAGTTGCGCCGCGGATATTTGCGCCGCTCCATTTGCGCCGCGACATTTGCGCCGCCCAGCAAAAATGGACTTTTGCGCCGCGCTGGCTGTCAAAAATATTATATTCATAAAAATTCCACTATTATCAATAAGTTTTACTAAAACTATAAGCCATCAACAAAAATAACTAATTGAAAATTCGAAAAAATTACTAGTCACAAAGATTGACATTCAATTTTTTAACCATTAAAATCTTAACATTGAATAGGTTCATCAAAGATATGAAAAAATGATTAAGAATACAAACTAACAAAAAACTGAAAAAAAGAATTTTCTGTAGAAACCCAATTATTTTTTTGCTTCGAAAAAAGAATGAAATTCAATTCCTTTGTAATTAATTTTCTCAATAAGTTATTTTCATCGATTTTAATTTAATTTCATTGAAATTTCGCAATTTTTATGCCCTTATTTATTTACCTATTTTTTTCGCTTAAAATCAGCCGCTTAATGATCAGGCAATACGAAGGCTTGTTATCGCATATGGTCCCAATGAAAACCAAAATGATCAAGATTTGATCAATCATTACGTGCACTTCAATATGGAATTGACATGAAAGGCTTCGAAAAAGGAATTAATAATGAATATCTATCAATTCTTATTCTATAAAGCACATAAATTTATTTTAATCAGAGCGCAAATGTCTTTTTTCGCTGTACGGCGCAAATGTCGCGGCGCAAATGTCGTTTTTGTTAGGCGGCGCAAGTGTCGCGGCGCAAATGGCACGGCGCAAATGTCCGCGGCGCAAGAGTCTTTTTTGCTGAGCGGCGCAAGTGTCGCGGCGCAAATGGCGCGGCGCAAAAGTCGGCTAACCGGACAAAATAAGGTTCCAAGATTTTATATAACATCATAAATAACACATTCCTTTAAGGATATTTTATTTTTTGTCCATTTCGTTTATATTATTGGATTATCCTGATTTTCGTTTCTTAAAACCAAATGATGTCTTCTCAGTAGAGTTGCACGGGACCGGGACCGGTTCGGGAAATCCCGGGTTTTTCAGGTCCCGGTCCCGATTTTTGGAAAAACAGAAATCCCGGTCCCGGTTTTACCAGTCTCGGTCCCGGCGGGACTAAATAAGCACTGGTAAGAATGGGGTCTGGGTGAGAAAAGAGAAGGGAATTGGTGGAGATGGAGAAATTATTGGAGAAAAAACTAAAATAGCGACTAAAAAGGACGACGACCAAAAAAATTATATGGAATTGACCGATGGTCCACTGATTGAATCTTAACTGATTCAAATCCGCTGTTCCCTGCCCTTCCAATGTTTTCTTGCTAATTAATTACCTTATCTCCGCACGGCACTAAGTCCAAACGGACCATTGGCCATTCTTTGAAGGCACCGCTGTTCTGAGTGTCTGAAATTTGATCGACGATCATATTGAGATCATTTTTTGACAAATTCTGTTAAAAATTCCACAAAATTTTAATTTTTTTCCGGTGCCGCCTATCGGCACCGCCGGCCCCCCGCCCCCAATGTAGCCAAAGTCTTTTGAAAAAACAGCGCCACAAAAAGTAAAAAAATTTAAGAGATTGTTAATTTATTTAAAAAATCCAGAATTTTGGGACTCAGAAAATTCCAAGATTCCTCCCCATGAAAATTTTTAAAAATTTTCCAACTAATAATGGAAAAATTCTTCGAATTCCTCCCCCCCAAACAAAAATTTAAAAATTTTATGGGTACATTTTTGAATATAGGCAATTTTCGCAACAAAGTGGACTCAAATTTTCAAATTTTTTTCCCAAAATATTTCACTTGGGAAAAATCCCGGTAAGTCCCGGTCCCGGTTTTTGTCAAAAATCCCGGTCCCGTGCAACTCTAATTCTCAGCATTATTTCAAGTACAATCTCGTTTTATTATTACATTTCTGTTAAGTTTTAAAATCAAATATTGATGTTAACATAACATTTATTTTGTTTTTCAAAATTTTAGAAACTTTCTGATTCATTTACGGATTAATATTTTCAATTCTTGATACAAGGAAACACTCACTCCCAATATATTTAAGCCTCATTTTTCTAATTTAATTTTTCTTTAAAATTTATTAATTAAAATTAAAAAATCGAAATCTTTATTTGGTTTGTATTTCGTTGGTTATATAATAAATTAGAATGCTATATATTTTAAAAATGTTACTTTAAATTTAAAGCTTCACCATTTAAGGATATAAATTTCGAAATTAATATTTTTTTCTTATTAATTTATTCATCAAATGTTTTTATTTAGATTAATTTCTACTTAACTTTTGATCCGGAACCCGATATGATCTAATAAATTGTCCAAGATTGAATCTAATTATATTATTTATTTTCTTGTTTGATTACAGTCGCAAATAATTATATTTTTCGAGATTTTGAATGCATTTTTCCAAACTAATATTTTTTATGAATTCTTTTCTAAACATATAATTTAATACAAGTTGGTATAATTGGTTCTTTTCACGTAACTATTACATAAAACTCTGATTTAAAATTTAAGGAAATATTTAACATGTGATGACATCGGGACAGTATTAGTATTAGTTTTTGATTTTTTATTAATTTCGAAGTATTCTCCCACAAAATATATTTTTATTGTACGTCATTATGTAGTAAGGCTTAAATTTACTTAATCATTTTTATGCAGCATTATTTTGATGAAAATGCATGAAAAACGTCATTTTAGCAGAAAATATTCTCATATCCAAAAATATTTTGGGCTTTAAAAATGAAATTTACGAAATATTTTACCTTTTTATCAATATTTGATAAATATTTTTGCATTTAATCTTTTCTTAAATATTTTAGCATTTTTTTCTTAAATACTTATTTTATATTTCGGGATTATTTTAAATATAAAATCCCTCGCCCTAGTCATTAATGTTGTCCTATCTCTGGCTTAAATAAAATTTAATTTTATTAAAAACTAAAGAATGCATTCTATTATAAGCAGGGCTGGGCGTAACTGGGATTTCGATTACGAAAATGCATAACCACTTTGGGCCAAATTACGCCATAATTAAAATGAATTTTTGCAATTTTTTATGGAACTTTATTTTTTATTCCAATTTTTCTCATTCTTTATCTTTTCTCCCTTTTTTTTTGCTCTAAAAAAGTGAATTTGATGAAAAAAGGAGATGGCAACAAAAAATGAAAATTAAATAATAAAATGGAGTTCATTTCTCGCATAATGAGACGAACACGTAAAGAAGCACATAAAAATCCTGAAAATTTTTTGGGATTTCTAAAAAATCTCTTGCTTACATAGCACGCCTTCAACACAGAAATTGCCCAAGTTTGAAGAGTTATTTTCATTTTGTGTAATTAAAAAAGATAATTGATATTATTAATTTTTATTTGCTGTATGCCTATATTATTTTAAAATGGATCAACATTTCGCAATTATCTTATCGTTTTAAATGAATTTGTAATTAATTGAGATAATGTTACAATTTGTACATGGTAAGTTTGAATGGGTATAAGAGTTTTCTTTTAAATTTAGATTAATATTTTTGATTTTAAATTCCATAATGCCGTTAAAAATGCCGCTCCAACCTTTTTTAGGATCAATTTTTATTTTTAAAATTTTATTTATTTAATTTTATCTTATTTTTTATATTTCGTTGCTATTTTACTTATAATTAGGAAACGGAATTAGTTGGTTCGTCAAGTGACGAAAGTACCAAGAAATCAAAAGTAAAATGTATTTTTACAACAAAAATTTATTTTTAAATATTCTTATTAAATTTAATTTGACATAAGTATTTTGCATGCATTAAAATCTGCGACTTAATAATCGTTGTCAAAACCATTTTATTTTTATTGTACCAATTAAAACTTTTTAATGTAGGAAATTTGATTGAAATCAACTTATTGAGAAGAAAGAATACATAGAAAAATTGTACCAGGGAGGAAATAATTTTAATTATTGATCTGACGCACTTTTTAGTAATTAGTGATTAAATAAATTTATTTGCATAAAGTTTAAATTCAAATTCCTCGAAATCCCCATTGAATAAAAATATTAAGCTTTGCATTTTTATGCATATGGAACTATGTTAAAAAATAATTTTTTAATTAAATAAACAAAATTATTATTAAAGATGGAGAGATGGCAAAAGAATCCGTTGTACATTGGGTTGCCATGATTCAAAGAATACCCGAGAGTAGAGACCGAGAATACTATTTAGGTTTTTTTAGGTTTTTCTCAAAATAAACAAATTGCACTAAAATTTAAAAAAAAAATTTCCTGCGGCGCCAACCGGCGCCGCCGGCTTACCGTCTCCAGAGAGTTTTTTGTAGAGCGAATACCTCAAAAACACTTATATTAATTTATAGCCGCGTTTGTTTTGATTTTTTTGCTTTTTTAATCTCATGTTCATGAGGGAGAATATGTTTATCGCCGTTTCTTCCTCGGGTTTATTTCGATAAAAATAGATAATAAATATTTGAAAGTTTTCAATCGATTTATAAAATCGTACCTTTAAAGTGAATATATATAATAATGCTCATTATTTTACTAATTTTTATCTTTAAATCAGATCTAAAGTTCCATTAATGATTATCAAGTATGAATTTTATATTATAATTTTCAATTTTTAAAAATTTTTTTATTATATATAATATATATTAAAAAATATAGCGCATTTAAAATGCGTATATAAATCCTAACACAATTTTTTTTTTGTAAAGCGACAAAATTGGAGCAAATGTTTGCCAATGTATGGCAAAATTGGAGTCATTTTGTGCTATTAATGGGTTTGGAAGGAAATGCAAAATGTTTTGATCGGGCAAATACATTTGTCAGAAGTCGGCCTTTGGAAGCAAAGGCAGAGTTTCGGCCGATCAATTCGATGGACTTTCATTCCGACGTCGGCCGAATGGTCTGATCATCATGGCCTTCGTCCCGTTGCTCCTTGCTAACCCCGATCACTTTAGCTGTACACCATCGCCATTCTGCTGATGGTCCGTCCCTCCGCCGTTCGTTCGTCCGATTGATCTTTCCCCCTCTCTCCCTCAGTTTTCCTTCGTCATTTTCGCCCTTATGGTCCGTTCCATTAGTCGTTCGCGTTCATCCGCCGAATTGGAGACGCTTTTGGATGCCATGCGTTTCCGAGAGGAATTGGACATTCAGCTGAGGCAAAAGCATCGGCTGAGGAAGGCGAAGCGAAAAGTTGGCCGAAGGAGCAAAGAGAGAAAAGCCATCGGATCTTTTGTTAGGTGACCGCTTGGCTGTGCCGAGGAAACGGGGCCTGCATCGGCTAATTGTTTTAAATTATACAAAATATATTAATTTCTTAGCTAATTAGTTACTGCTTGATTATATATTTTATTTCGTATATAATTGAGTAAATATTGTTTTCATTAGCCTAAGAAAAAAAGTTAAATTTGATTTAAATTTCATTGAGAATCATTTCTGGTTTATTTAATTTAATGTAGAAACATAAAAACTCATTTAAAGAAGTGAATATTTTTTAAATATTTATTTATAATTATTTTTTCATTTTAAATTGTTTGCCTTTTAAAATCGTATTTTGCGAAAACTTGCATTGAGACATTTAGTTAGAAATTTTCTTTTTTTTATAATATTTGATTACATATTGAAATCAAGTACGAATTAGCAAAGTTTTTTTTGGTTATTACAAATTTAAATTTTATTTATTTTTGACTGTAATTCGGCATATAGTATTTTTTTTTATAATTTTATATTTTTATTTTTGTTAATATAATAGTTGCATGATTTTTTTCTTACCCCCGAGGGGTCGGGGAGCATAAATAAAAATTTCTTTTATATTTATTTTATGTTATCACAATTTTGTATGCTATTTCGCAGTTTTTCATGCCCAAAATCGCGGCTTTAAATATTATAAATTTATTTTTATTTTATAAGTGAATAATTATATAAATGATTACTCCCCTTTCTTTCTCTTCTTTTTTCCTCCCTCTCCCTTCCCTTTCTCTTCCTTTTCCTCCCTCTCCATTCCGTTCTCTCCCTTCCCTTTCTCTTCCTTTCCCTCCTTTCCCTTCCTTTTCCTCCCTCTCCCCCTTTCTTCCTCTTCTTTTTTCCTCCCTCTCCATTCCTTTCTCTCCCTTCCCTTTCTCTTCCTTTCCCTCCTTTCTCTTCGTTTTCCTCACTCTCCATTCCTTTCTTCCCTCTCCCTTCTTTTTCCTCCCTCTCTATTCCTTTCTCTTCCTTTTCCTCCCTCTCCATTCCTTTCTCTCCCTTCCTTTTCACTTCTTCTCTGTTCCCTTTATGTCGTTTTGCTTAATTTTAGCCGTTTAAATCTTAGGAGGACAATGAACAAATGCAAAGCGTTTCTTCCGCTGCTGCTGCTGATGTCCGTTCATTGAGTACGAAAGCGGGCGCAAGCGGCGCCAATGGGGAGGAAATGGGAGAAACGCCGAAGGGGCGGAGACGGCAGGGGACAAAATGAAGCGAAAGGCAAACAATGAAAAGCGAAGAAACACAGCTAATTAATGAACACGGCGTCCGGAAACTGAGCTGCTGTACCAAAAAAGAAGTGGTCTGTGAGAAGGTCACCAAAGGGGGGTGGGTCCCAGGTTCGATTCCCAGTGCATGCTATTGATGTATTTCGATGATTTTAATGAATAAATAAAAGGAAAAGTGACCAAAATGATTTAAAAATTGTTTACAAATTTTAAAAAAATTATCTACCGCTTGTAATGAAAATAAAAACCATTAATCCTCGATCAGTCAACGACATCGGCGTCAGCTTCTTGATCACTTTCTTCATTCGTTTTGTCTTCCTCCGCTTGCTCCCGTTGTTCCTCCTCCCTCTTAATTAGTTGGATAAGATTTTAAAGCCCCTTCCATCAACTCCAGGGGTGCCATTTTGCCCTGGAAACCCGGCATTTGCCGGGTTTTGGGGGTCCGTGCCGGGTTTTTGCCGGGTTTTTGAAATTGCCGGGTTTTTGGGTTTTTTGCCGGGTTTCCTGTTTCCACTCATTTATTTGAATTTTATTAAACATTTCGCCAAAATTAAGAAGCAAATATAGTTTTTGTTAATTGTTCAGGTTTATTTTATTCATTTTTGATCTTCATTTTCTAGTCCGCAGAATGTCCCAAAAATCTATTTCTGATTTCATTTCCAAAGTTACATTTCAACAATTTCTAAATATTTCAAATACTCGTTATTTTTCAGTAATACTATAAAAAATATTATGCTTATTTTCTTCAATTTTTTAGGTTTTTAAATATTTTTTATGGGCTTTTTATAAATTTTCTAAAAGTATATTTTCACATTTTAATTAGCCTTTCTTTTATTTTTATAAATTTTTATTTTTGTATTTACAGTTAGTTTAATATTTTACATGATGTAAAAGTTGTAGTTACAATACAATTTTTTGCTATTATTTATTCTCTTACCTTTAACATATTAAATATAGTATATTTTGCGACGGACAAAAATTATAATTTATATTTTAATAAAACATTTTGAAATAATACTTTGACAAATTTAATCAATTTTTATAAAATTAACTTTTATAATTTATTTTATTCTTAACTAAATAGACCTTTTCTGTAATTTTAATCTTCCCATCAGTTCATTATTGCAAAATTTTATGGCCTTCAAAAAAAATTTTATATTTTTTTATGTTTAAAGCAATTTGTAAATCGTTAACAGTTAATTAAATGGATTATTAATAATTTATTTAAAATAAGTTAGTGAACAAAAAAGGAATTCAAGCACTTCTCTTGCGCTGGCCAGCTATGTTGTTATATCTACGTATTTTCTTATATAAAATGTTTTTTTTTTCAATATTTTAAATTGATACTTACTTTGCAAAAGTCACGGTTATTATCATTAATAAATTTTATTATATTATAATTACACATTGCATCAATTTTTCATTTTAGGTTTAATCCCCAAATGCCAAATGCTGCATCTTGTATCATGAATATTTTTATTGGCATGTAAACATATCGCAAATATTTTAATATATATATTTTATTCAGTTGTTTTCCTGATATAATTTTTTTACTAAATTATTATTTTTTACTTTTTTCTGATCGAATAAAAATTTTTCATTCTAATACTTTTAATTTAAATTTTTTTTCTTTATCTTTAATTTAATTTGATATTATTTATTCATTATTTCAATTTTAGAAATTTCTAATCCTTTGCGTATTTAAATTCGACTAAGTTTTAGAACCTAAGAAAATTTAGTTTAGTAATATTTTATTTTCAATAAAAAACTTTTCTTATTTTGCCATATACAATTCAAAATTTTTGGTTCTTATGATTATCTGTTTCCGATAATAATTTAATGGTTTAATTTTTAGATTTGAAATATCCCTTTGTTGTAATTTTTTTTATTGAATATTTTATCATTGATTTATCTCTTAAAAATAAATTAAGAAGACAAATGATAATATAATTGAATAAATTCTTTATTTTTCAACTTTCTCATCATTTCTTGCATATTTTGATATTATTAATTTTTGGGTTTTAAATATATTTAGTAAAAAATCAATAATTTTTAAAAATATGGCATATTAACAAAACCATAATATATTAAATAACTATAAAGTGTGAAAATTTAATATTGAATTAAACAAAAATACTAGAATATATAAAAATAAAAAATTATATAATTTAAAACTCCAAATATTATATTAAGAAATTGATTTATAAAAAATTTAAAAAATTAATATTGATATAATACCGTACCCCCCAAATTTTTGTCTTTTAGTAATAGTGAATCATCAGTTAACGTCAGTGAAATAAAAGTTTTTGATGATGAATTTTACCATTTAATTATCAAAATTAACTCGAATCTTCTAAAATGAAAAACCAATTCATTTTAAAGGCCATATAATTCTTATTAACAGTAATTTAAATTTATGCGGAAATTTAAAAAAAATGCTGTTGATACCTAAATTAATTTCGAATAATTCAATAAATAAATCTGCGGAAATCAATTTATACATAAATTAGTTGGAATTTTTAGATTTAATATTGACTTTGCAGATTTAATTTCATTTATTTTTAATTTTTCATTTTAAAATATAAAACTCCTTTTAAATTAAATTAGTTAATTAAAATAAAATGTCTATTTTTTGTGTTTTTATAATAAGCATTAAATCAACAAATATTTGTACCGACCGAAATTGCCAATTTTGTATATAAGTTCCATTTTATTTTATATTTATTTTTTTTTATCTTCAATCAAGAAAAATGAGTTAACTTTTGTATTTGACCCAAAAATGAAGAATTTCTTATATAAAAAATGAATTAAAGTTATTTAAATAAATAAATTTATAAATGAATTAAATTTCAAAGTCGACACTTGCGCCGCGCCATTTGCGCCGCACAGCAAAAGTGGACACTTGCGCCGCTCAGCAAAGTCGACACTTGCGCCGCGCCATTTGCGCCGCAGACAGTTGCGCCGCGGATATTTGCGCCGCTCCATTTGCGCCGCGACATTTGCGCCGCCCAGCAAAAATGGACTTTTGCGCCGCGCTGGCTGTCAAAAATATTATATTCATAAAAATTCCACTATTATCAATAAGTTTTACTAAAACTATAAGCCATCAACAAAAATAACTAATTGAAAATTCGAAAAAATTACTAGTCACAAAGATTGACATTCAATTTTTTAACCATTAAAATCTTAACATTGAATAGGTTCATCAAAGATATGAAAAAATGATTAAGAATACAAACTAACAAAAAACTGAAAAAAAGAATTTTCTGTAGAAACCCAATTATTTTTTTGCTTCGAAAAAAGAATGAAATTCAATTCCTTTGTAATTAATTTTCTCAATAAGTTATTTTCATCGATTTTAATTTAATTTCATTGAAATTTCGCAATTTTTATGCCCTTATTTATTTACCTATTTTTTTCGCTTAAAATCCGCCGCTTAATGATCAGGCAATACGAAGGCTTGTTATCGCATATGGTCCCAATGAAAACCAAAATGATCAAGATTTGATCAATCATTACGTGCACTTCAATATGGAATTGACATGAAAGGCTTCGAAAAAGGAATTAATAATGAATATCTATCAATTCTTATTCTATAAAGCACATAAATTTATTTTAATCAGAGCGCAAATGTCTTTTTTCGCTGTACGGCGCAAATGTCGCGGCGCAAATGTCGTTTTTATTAGGCGGCGCAAGTGTCGCGGCGCAAATGGCGCGGCGCAAATGTCCGCGGCGCAAGAGTCATGAAAAGAAAAAATTTTCATTTATAATAAAAAACTAGTAATTTCTTTGAGACTTAAGTTATTTTATGGATGATAACCATTAACAATTTGATTCACGCTCAACGAGTGAAATTAAAATAAGAAAATACGAATTATGATATTAATTACTATTTGACAGTTAATTAAATAAATTTTTAAAATATGCAAATAAACCAGAGCTGCGATATCTGAGTATTTTTTACTCAATTTGTGGTCTTTTAGAGGGTCAAAGAGGATTTTTTTGAAAAATGAGGATTTGCGTATTTTTTTTTGGAAAACCACGTCACAAAAAGAGCAATTTAAAAGCAAAAAATTTAAGAGATGCACAGTGAAAGCATTGGCCGAAGTGAAGTGCAACTTCGATTTTTCGAGCTCAGACTTCCATAAAATGCTTATAATAGGGTTTGTAATTATATGGAAATCCATATTTTTTTCCTGGACTGTTGGAGGCCTGAAACGCATGAAAAACATGTTTTTAGCTTGGTTTGAAGCTTCTAGGACGGATTTCTATATCCATATTTCCATATCGCAATTTTATGATGTTTTAAAAAATGAGTTTTTTTCATTCCAAATGAGGATTTTTTTGAGGTATTTTAGTGGCAAATGAGGATTTTTTATGGCTGAAATGAGGATTTTCAAAATTTTGAGATCGCAGCTCTGAAATAAACTATAGAGACAATGGGAGAGTAACTGATAAAAATCATTAAAAATAATAATATATAACGATCAAGCACAATTAATCCTACTAATCAGTTTTTAATGAATGAATATTTGATTAAATTTGATAATGGAAAAACTAAAGAAAAATATTCATACAATTTATCTAAAAATATAGTTTAATATTAATAACTGAACTTAAAAGAAAATTTCTTAAATATTGATTAAACAAAAATATCCAAATCAATCGTACAATAAAAACAAATTTTACTTTTCACTTTTGTACTATGTCATCATTAAATAGTTTAAAAATAATATTATATGACAATCTTGCCCATCACTCGCTTCAGAGCTTCAAGGATGAGATGGCGAGAAAATTAAAGAAATTCAAATTAAATTGACAAAAAAAAAATATTTTAAAATATTTAAAACTAAAATTAATATCATTCGGTAAAATTGAGCATTAATTTTTTATTAACTTAACATTAATTTAATTAATTCATAAAAAGAAACTTTCTGATTTATAGTTTTTTTCTATTTAAATTAATTTATCAAATAATGCGTAAATTATATAATATATTTAAGCCTCATTTTCTAATTTAATTTTAATTTAAAATTTATTAATTAAAATTAAAAAAATCGATAAGTTAATTTAATTTTATTTAAGCTTGTCAGAAGCCCTAAAAATTCTTATATTTATCTGAATTTAATTAATGATTTTCATTCTTGATTTTATTTAGGGAATTTTTAAAAATATTTTAACTAAATTATTTTTATTTTTATCATTTCTACGGATTGAAATATAATTTCTCGAGACCTCTTTTGAATTGAAATGATTATTATTTATATTATGTGATAAAGTTTAAAAGATGGTATACGCGAGTGCTTTATAACAATCATATATAAATAGAGTAAATAATAATGCAATTTATTACGTTTTTATTCCAAACTAATATTTTTTATGAATTCTTTTCTAAACATATAATTTAATACAAGTTGGTATAATTGGTTCTTTTCACGTAACTATTACATAAAACTCTGATTTAAAATTTAAGGAAATATTTAACATGTGATGACATCGGGACAGTATTAGTATTAGTTTTTGATTTTTTATTAATTTCGAAGTATTCTCCCACAAAATATATTTTTATTGTACCAATTACTTTTTAATGTAGGAAATTTGATTGAAATCATTTGTAGAGAAGAAAGCATCGAAAGAATAATTTTTATTTAATCATAATAAATATTTTCCTATAAATTGTGTCAAATCAATTTTATTTTATTATCTCTTTTTGAATTTATTTTCTATAAATAAAACTGTGCGATAATATTGCATTGTGATTCTGAAATTATTTGATATAAAATTGTCAATTATCACTAATTATTTATCTATTTTTGGTGTTCTGGTTTTACCTCACCAGAGAGCACAAAAGATTTTTCAATTAAATTCCACATTATTCTTCCATTAACCCAAAAATCTTTTTCTGTTTAACTTAAATAATTAAATTTTTTCATTATTTTTTTAAAATTTATTTATCATTTTATTTTAGAACAGGATTTTTGCTTCTTTTATAACTGAATACATAATACTCGCACATTTGAAATTAGAGTAAAACGTTCTAGAAATTTGAATGTAAAATATTAAAAAAATAATTGAAAATTTTCATAATTAATTTTTCTTTCTCAAAGAAAATTTATGTTTATTTAATTTTTATATTTTTAATTTCTATAATACTATTTATTCTACTATTATTCTTTTTTAAATTAATTTAGTTCATTCTTAGTACCAACTTTCAATTTTATTTATAAAATGTAAGTATCTTCATAATACATCTTTATTGTTAACATTGCTGTATATTCAATATGATTAACTGTAATTAGTATAAAATAATTTTGATAATTTTAATTGTTCTTTTCTAAATAAATCAATTATTTTATTTGTTTCGGTTAAAAGCCTAGGTTCAATTCTCTCGCTCGGGATATCATAATTTTTTCTATTTTTATGAGCAGCATTTTTAAATTTATTTAATTCGTTATGTTATTTTCTATTATTTGTTGCCAAAAATATGAAAAATTAATTTCTTTTCAAATTATTCTTCATCTTCATTTTAAGCATTTTTTATTTTTATTTTGTAAATTATTCATTGTTTCTTTTGTGAAGCTGTCTTATTTTTTAAAAACATTTTCTTACTTAATATTCTCAATTATTTTTGAATGTCTTTTTTCCGCATCACTGAAAAATTTCAATATTGAATAAGATTTATAATAATTATGTTAAATTTTTTTAAATTAAATTATTTGAGCTTATGGTAGGAAATTTTTATTTTCTCTATTAAAATGATTTTCTTGATTGGTAATGGTGGGCCATTCAATCTTTTTTACAACTATTATTTATTTTTTATATTGTTTTGTTAAAATTTTAATATATTCAATTATAAAATGTACCCATCTCTCATTATTATTAAAAATTGCTGTAAACATAATTTGTTTAACTGTAAATTTCTTATAAATCTATTTGAATTTTATTATTTATTTTTTAAATTAATTATTTTGTTTATTTCGATAAAATACCCAAGTTTTAATAATTTAATGATTTTCATGCTCTTAGCCGGTTTTTTTTCACATTTATTTTGGGTTTTTTACCGAATATTTATTAAGAAAATTATTTTAGAGTTTGTTAATTAAAAATAATATAAATTTATAGAAACATTAAATAAATTTACTTTTTACACTATCATTTATACAGAAAGGGAATGCGCCAGGCTCGAATAATTAAAGGGTGTCCTTCCCGAATTTGTGATTCCCCGGGATTCTTGCAATTTTCCCCAATTTCCCATTCCACTTTTAATTGCCCAATTCCCTTTAAGCAATTCTCCGCTCTTTATATTTCCATGTCCTTTTCTTTAACTTCTCCATTATTCAATTAATACGATCGATTTATTTATTTAAAAATGGAAAATGGTTGTGATTGAAATGTGAGAATGGAATTGCGAATTTAATATGAAATCGGTAAAACGGAATTATGAGTTTAATGTGACATCGGTGAGAACGAAAAGGAGTTGAGTTCCAAATGTATTTTAGTGAAAAATAGCCAAAAAGGAAAATCCTGAGGGACGGCCTGGGATGGGAGTGGGAAGGAAAACCAAAGGGGAATTTTATCCGGGATCGAAAAGGGACTCGGGATAACGAGAAAAAGGGACGGAGAAGAATTCCTTCTCCGGAGTCGCTCGGGAATTGTCCGGGGAGAGCCAACTGACTTTTCGTTTCCCACTGGGAAAAGGATCAGCGAAATGTATAAATTGCTACTAATATTTTTTGCGCCGGTGGGAAATTTTGAAGATTTTACGAATTGATTAACAGATATGACCAAAAAATTCAATTTTGGAGAATTTTTGAGATAATTTATTAAATACCATAAAAATTGTTATTGTAAAGCAAAATATGCCCAATTTTAAATTGTTTTAAAATACGGATAAATAAACTTTTATAAATATTCTTCTATTCTAATTTTGATTTTTTATTTATTAATTGTATGATATTATTATAATATTTTAGTGGTTTAAAGTTCTAATATTATATAATTTAGGCTAAATAAATAGACATTAGCACTTTTCGGGAAATCTGACAAAGTTTAATTAATTTCAATTTTTTATTTATTTTTATTTAAAATTATGTTTTCGAATTTTGGAATTTTCCCACTTTTTCCTTTTTGGTGGCTGGACATTTCGACAATGACCGTTTCGCCAATGACCGTTTCGACAATACCTTTTCGACAATGCCGTTTCGACAATGACCATTTACGACTATATCATATCGCCAAAATTTAAAATATCAAATTAAATATAATAAAATGAATATAAAAAATAATAAATTAATTTAAAAAAATATTGATGAAATTTAAAGAGAAAAATTTAATTAGGTAATTATATTTTTTAAATTTAATGAATGCATTATCTATCGCCTTCCGAGCCCTATTAATAGTGAAGAAAGAAGACAAAATGAGACGGACCTATAATATAAATCCAAAATGAAACCATTTATTTAACTTAATGTAGTGTCCTCTTTTTACCCAGGCGGCAATCCTGAAGAATGGTTGTCCCTAATTTTCATTTTTTTTTAATTTTGTGCTCAAAACCAGTTTTTAGGCGTTTTTGAGGGTGCTGATAACGGATCTTAACTCGGGTTTGCCCAATTCCGAACTCCAGACCCGAATTCGAACAAAAAAAATTGTTTTTTAATCAAGAATAGTTTTTTCAGGGTAAAAGCTTCTAATTCATTATCAACTATTTAGGTGTAAAACAATGTTTCAATTTTTAATTAAAAAAATAAGCAATTTGCGCCGAAAATTGACAAACTAAAGCCATTCTCATAATGCTATTTTGAAAAAAACGAAAAAAAAACTTTTTTATATTGATCCCAAATCCGCACCGTCCATATAATTTTGCAGAAATTTGAATTTTATTTAAAAAAATATATTTAATTTTATTGTCGAAACGGCATTGTCGAAACGGTCATTGTCGAAATGTCCGGGAGCCAAAAATATTACAATGTGAACTATAAATAAAAAAATAATAAATTGAAGAAATTAAAATTTAAAGAGCGATATTACACCAACTTGTTTGATGACAACTACGCGAGTATTTATTTATCCAGATAATTGTTAGTCATCAGTTTTCTTACCATAATGAAGAATTTAAAAATTATTTTAAAAAACATAAAAATATTTTTTGTATTTTAATTGTACAGTTTATCGATGAGAATTAAAGTGTTTATTAAATAAATTTTTTTCTTTTAATATTCTGATCTAAAAAATGTTTTCATTTAAATTTTTAGTTCATCTTCATTTTTTGTTTTACTTAAAAAAGTAACATTAATTAATTTTTTGTGGCATTTGGTTTTTTTTTAATATTTTGAACATGATCCTAATATATAATCATCATTTAATCAATTATTCACCAATTATTACGTAATCGATCTATCACACCTTTTTATCTTATCCCAAATAATTGTCTCTCTCCTAGTGGGCGGTTCTTTGATCACCCCCTCCACCTTCAATTACGCCCCCGGGGTCTTTCTCTCGATCACTTTATTATTCACATCGGGCCTCTCCCCCGGCAGTCTCTGCTCCCGAGACCGAATCGGGAAGAGGGCCTAAGCATTGTATCCTTACCCCAGAATAAAGGCGTACTGTTAGATACTGAATTAATGGGGGATAAAGGGACACAAATGGCCCTACGGTGACACATAACATTCATGGAGGTCCCGCCATCGGAAATGCAGAGACTCTTGTACAATTTTGTAAATTAAATAACCATTATTTTCGTGTGCATATTATATTATATTCCTTAAATAAACACACACAAAAAGAGAATGAAAATAGTTTTATTAGAAATTAAAGAATAACCAGAATATTATGTTTAAAAGTTAAAAAAAGATATTTGAATAAAAGAGAAAAGCCGGTGATAAAAGGAATGTTGAAAACGGCAAAATTGAGTAACAACAAAAGCAAAGGTCCACCCGCGCATAATCAGACATGGCTAACCATTGAGCCTGGCTAAAATGGAAATTCGGTGAATGACTCATACGCAAAGAAATAAAAAAAGGCTCACAACAGTCAAAGGAGAAGGGCGAGAAAAAGTGCGATTGCCCAGACGAGAATGGACATTTTGGCGAATGGAAACGAACTATAAAATGAGTAACAATTTCTAAGGATAATTTTGAGAAAGAAGCATTACTTTTTGTTTGGGGCGCAACGAACGGCGGCAAGAAATAATGAGCAAAACAAGAAGCATGCCGATAATGAGTCCACAAAGCAAAAGCATGCCAATAAGCAGAATGAGTATGCCATTCGAAAAAGAATGGTAGTGCGAAAGAGAGTTAGGATTAACACCAAGTGGCACACACAAATCGGGGCAGTATACAAGACGGGAGTAAAGCAAATGTTTGGTGGCGAGCAGCCCACGGCACATTGTGAATTAGATTTAAATTCCCAAATTATGTTTTCGGTGCTAATTTTTCTAATTAATTAAAAATTAAAAAAGGGGAATTTGGACAAAAATTAAATAAATCCAAAAGGACACAAAAATTGTTCAGCTCAACAAAATGAATGCTCTATGAATGAACGGAGAGACGGAGACGAATTCAAATTATTTTAAAATGCAAACGATTTTTCCCTTAATTATTTGCAAATTCTATTCATTAAATTCTTTTGTAAATGATGAGAAACGCGACGACATTGGCAGATGTTAAAAACAAGTCAAAGAGAAAGAAAATGCGAAAAATTGAAAATTAAAATAATTCTAAATAAAGTCATAAAAATTAATTCGAGTTTTAATTGCCAACATGCTAACATTTCCAAATAAAAGTAATTCAAGTTTAAATTGCCAATACGGTATTTTTTTTCTTACTTCACACAAATCAATTAGTCAAATTTTCTAATTTCGTAATAGTTTGGAATTCGCCAAAAGCAATAAAACCGTTGATTTGGGGCCGAACATTTTTTTAAAATTTTTTTTAAAATGATTTTTTTGGTTTTTTTATTTTTCTTTTTTTTTATTTTTTGACTTTTTTCATTTTTTTTAATTTTTTTTAATTTTTCTATTTTTTAATATAATTTTCCTGTGATATAAGTCAGGCGCCGACTGGTGATCGCAAGGGGTCGCCTGGGCAAATTTCGAGGGAAAGCAGAGATCAGCGAGTAATTAATGAGCAAAGAATAAGAAAAATCTTCCCGGGTCATCACGAAAAATAACAAAATTGGAACAATTAAAAGAAATGAAAAAGCATTGAAGCAATTAAGCAATTAATTAGCTTATTATCGGCCGATATCACATTACTCTCAATAAACCGTTCAAACATTCATTGCCGTGTACTGCGAAGTTTTGCTGCAACTCATCGAAAGCTGTTTGTGCCGAGAAAGCGTTGAATTGTTCCCGTCGCTGCTACTGCGCTGGTCGAAGTCGTGAATTGGTGGACACAAATCGCCGGAGGAATTGCGACAAGGACACACAGGACAATTGTGCAGGTGGAATTTTTCACACAAAGTTGAGCAAACGGAAATATTTAAATCATTGGACGGTTACACCTGTAAATTGAGTTAAATTTTTCCGGTGAATTAAAAAAATCACAAAAGGGAAACAAAATTAAAAACTCAACAAGTGTATAAAGCAAAGGGAACTGAATTTAAAAAATTGAATCCGGCAAAAGTTACCACAACTACCCCAGCTACAGTAACGAGCACAACAAAGAAAACCAAAACTACTGTAGGCATAATGAAAAGTACAACACCACCCCCAACAAAATCGGTCAAAATTCCTACAACAACTAAACCAACTATAACTGAAATTCCTAAACAAATAGACAAAAAGTACCGTCAACGGAAATTCCAATTTTACAAGTGAAGCAAACGATTTTGCCACAAAATTCAAGTGCAAATAAAACAGAATTACTAAAAGTAAGCAAAGGAATAAAGGAGGGCAGGAAAATAAAAACATGAATACAAGGGTAAATTATGCACTATATCGCCTTAATGAGGCAAAAAAGCAAGAATACGACCAAATTTATAACCAGGCCTGCGAAAATACCATCGAAAAAAAACTTTCGTTTCTTAAATTGTTTCTTTTGCCTTTTTACATTTATGTTTAATTATTTTGCTTTCTTTTATATCGACTTTCCATAAAAATAAATTAATTTGTTTCCGGTCTCAATGAAATACAAATTCCGATCAGATTTTTTTCGTAAAAGTAATTTTCAAAAATTGAAAATTTTCTGCAAAATTTATTCTCTTCAAGTGTCTCTATTTTATTTTATTAGATCATTTATTTTTACTTTATAGCAATTATTTTAATTTTTCTTTAGTAATAAATAGTTTTAATTTAAATACAAAATATCAAAAGAATTAATGGTTTGCTTTAATGATTATTTATAAATATGATTAATTGAATAATTATTTATTTCATACTTTTCTTTATTTAATTAATAGTCAAATTAGTTTATTGAATATTAATTATCTCTTTTTTGCTCTTTAATCTCACGGCTAAAAAGGGGAAGGGGAAATTTGATGAAGAGATAAATATTTTATTTCAGTTTAGATTGAATGAATATTATTTTAATTAGCTAAAATATCTAAATTTATTTAAATCTCTTGGTAATTTTTCATGTGTGTAAAGTTGTCTATTTTCTAACAAATTTATTAGGATTTTATTAATCCGGTAAAAATTATAGGCTTTTAAATTTTTACTTTGATTTCATTGAAGTTTTCGTAATTTTTTACTATAATTAATTAAAATTTTTAAACAATTGTTCTTTTTATTAATGAAGTGTTTTGAATTTAAATAATAATAATATTTTTTTATATCATTAAACCAAGCCAAATTTATTTTATAATATTTTTGAAAAACATTTATTTATGATTTTTGTATAAAGCATCACTATGATTTTATTTTTAATGAAATTACTTTTCTTTTCTAAACTTTTTTTTTGTTGTAAATTTTCTTAAGAAAAAAGCAAAAATTTTCAATTTAATGCTAGTTAATTTCAATCGGTTTTTTAATATTAAAACTTTAATTTTCAATTTTTTAAGTCTTTTTAATATAAATCACATTATTTTTTTCAAATTGTACAAATTTATTCAAAATAATTTATTGGAGTTTTTATGAAAGAATTTATTTTATATAATTTGAATTTTCGATCAGACATTAAGATGCGTTTATATTTGTTATGGGTAATATTTGAATATATTATTATAAATTTTATTACAATTTTTTCCTTTATGTTGTCATTTTTTCCGATATCTCTATAAAATTGTTTTAATAATGACAAAATGATATACAACTAAATCTCCAGTTTTTCAAAATGAAAACTTATAAAAATTCATTTTGCTTAGTATATTTTTCATAATTTCCTATGATTTTTATTTTGATTTAATTAATTAAAATTTTCAGATTTACTTCTTTCTTATTGTAATTTTCACCGTGCTGACGATTGTTATTTTTATTCCAATATTGTAGAGCGTTTTTAATATGTTTGTTTAGTTTTAATTAGAAGTGTCCTTTTTGTATGATTTTTTTTAATATTTGACAGTTAATTAAATAAATTTTTAAAATATGCAAATAAACCAGAGCTGCGATATCTGAGTATTTTTTACTCAATGAAAAATTGTTTAAAATTTTCTTAATTAAGTTTTTGAGATTGCAGGGCCCTGTGAACACTGAACAGGGCCTAGCTCTGGATCATCCTTGTTGATGAACAAAATTTTTGGTTGGGCAAAAAATAAATTTAATTTTTTAAAGAATAATTTAAATTCATTGCAATATTTAGCATATTATATTTATGAGTCTATACGTTATTTGGAGCATTATAACACATAAAAATAATTAAAAAATAAAAAATAAATTTTTTCAGATTAATTCGTTTTGGTTTGTAAATGCCCAAAATATTTTTTATATTTTGGGTATGATATTTTCAGTTTTTGATTTGCTCTCATGAGAACTTAATTAGTCAGGGGTTCTAAAGGCAAAACTCAAAATCCGGAAACTAGTTCAAACCCTAAAAAATTTTAAGTTTGTACAATTTTAAGGGTTTTTACCCCCAAAATTGCCAAAATGCCAAGGAGATAAAGTGCTGTGCTATATTGTTAGTCATCTAGCATTTTTCTCAGTTAATAATTTGGGTTTTTAATAGAGCATCAAAACGAAAATCTCATCCAAATTTTGCAAAAAAGTTTGTTAAATGTTTCATAAAAATCAGAAAATAATCAATTTTTTCCGAAAATTCACAAAATTAAGAATTTTTTCAATGAAAATCTGCTAAAAATATGGTCAAAATTCTTAATTTTTTCCCCGGCAGCGTCTATCGGCACCGCCGGATCCCCCTGTACCTCAAAAGTTTTTGGAAAAACCGCCGCAAAAAAAAATCAACTTCGATTTTTCATGCTTAAATTTCATAAAATGCTTATTTCTAACAATAAATTGAAAATACATGTAATATTTGAACGTTTTAAGCTTAGAAAAAATTTGTAAAAATGAGGCTTTTGAAAATTTTAATCTGGGAGCCCTGGTTTAACCATAGTTATTTGACCTGGTCAAATAACCACCAACCATGAGAAAAACGACAGCAAAAGAAATTGTAAATTTTCTGCTAGAGCAGCCAACAACAGTTATTAAACCGCCAACCATCTTCTTTTACTTTATATTTAGAAGCTATTTGAACAACTAAAAACAAAACCAATTAAATTTTTTAAGCCGAAAATAACAAAAAAATTTCTTTTAGGTGCAAAATCGTTTAAAATTGTAACAAATTCCGAAATATCCCGGCTGCGTTTGTCAGCGCCGCCGTACCCAAAATTCCTAAATTTATTAAAACAATGGCTAAAATTGCAAAATTTGCTAAATTTTATGGATAAGTTATGTTATAAAAATGCACTCTAGTCTAAGTTTCAAAAATTTTTCCGTCGGCGCCTAACGGCACTGCCGGCCCTCATCGAAATTTTTAAAAAAATTATTAGCATATTACACCTTAATTAGGGATTTTGGAGAGCCTTCAAATTTAAAAAATAATAATTTTCTAAATTTAAGAATTTTAGATAAAAACAAAATTGAAAATGAATTTAATTTTTTAAATAATTACATTTATTGATTTTTATTGAGCTTCTTCTTCTTTCAGTTAACAATTTTTGGGTTTAGGTACTAATAATTCTTTAGATTTTCATATTTAATAATTAATTTCTTTTGACGTAATTTTATTTATAGAATAATATTATATTTATAATCATTTAAATTTATAATGAATAAAGTCTAGAAATTTATTTCAAATTATTGTATAATTTTGGCTAAATAAATATTCGAAAAATCATTATATTTAGATTTTATCATAAAATAAATTTTTGTTTATTCTCCTTTTAAATGTCCATGTTTGCTAGCAAAGCGTGATGATTTTTGCCGGAATCAATAAATAAATTAAAAAATTGTTATGTGAAAATTTAATCTATTTTTGGTGTTCTGGTTTTACCTCACCAGAGAGCACAAAAGATTTTTCAATTAAATTCCACATTATTCTTCCATTAACCCAAAAATCTTTTTCTGTTTAACTTAAATAATTAAATTTTTTCATTATTTTTTTAAAATTTATTTATCATTTTATTTTAGAACAGGATTTTTGCTTCTTTTATAACTGAATACATAATACTCGCACATTTGAAATTAGAGTAAAACGTTCTAGAAATTTGAATGTAAAATATTAAAAAAATAATTGAAAATTTTCATAATTAATTTTTCTTTCTCAAAGAAAATTTATGTTTATTTAATTTTTATATTTTTAATTTCTATAATACTATTTATTCTACTATTATTCTTTTTTAAATTAATTTAGTTCACCACCAAAAAAATTTATGAATTTCGGTAAATTTTTGTTTTTCTTCGATAATCATGAATATCGCTTAGAATTCATCCCAATATTTTTTTTATTCATTTTTTGAAATACCTATTTTTTCCTGCAAATTTTATTATCTTAGTTATTTAATTATGCTATTCTGATAAATAGTTAGTGAATTATGTGTTGTGCAGCCTTAAAAATGTAATTTTTCGACTTTTTCACTAATTTTCGGCTTGGCGACATTTTGACTCATTTTAGCTTGGGCGACATTTCGACGCGGCGACATTATGACGCAACGACATTTTGACAGCGCGCCATTTCTATGAGTATTTAATTAAAAAAAAACAATTTGTCACAAAGAAAATAATTAAAGAAGAAAACGTCAAACGGTATCGAACTCACGACAGAAAGTAATGACAATGGCACTAACCTCTACACCACATTCCAAATGTCCGAAATTGAGCAAATCTTCTTTATTTAATAAAAATTTGGCAAATTGTTAAAAAAAATTCAAATTTCGTCTAACTTTTTTGCATTTTCTCCCACGAAAATGCCATTCTTAGGGGTGTATATTTTACCCCGACCCCGATCGGGGTTAAGGGTCGGGGTTCGGGGTTGTCGGGGTATGAAGCGTCGGGGTTCGGGGTCGGGGTTTTCCCCGAAAATGGCCAAAAATGTCGGGGTTCGGGGTCGGGGCGGGGTCGGGGTTGCAACCCTATTTCAAATTGAAGTCATATTTCTTGTGCACAAGAAAAAACTAGGCCCAACTCGTGCGATTGTATTTATTTAAATTTCAAATTTATTGCAATATAATCTTGTATAATTCATTATACCCTAAACATTTCTATACAAAAATAAAATTAAGTTTGTTTTAATAAGCTGTTGTTCTATTAATAATATTTGTTTATAATTGTTTGTAAGAAGAAACAATATTTGATTTATAAAAGAAAAACTCTTTTTGTCTTGAATTAATAACCTTTTATTTTAAGTTATATTCAATATCAAATTTATAATGTAAATATCTTTTAGCTTTTTTCCTCTTTTAATCTCAAGGGATTTTATTCGTTTGGGTCCAATAGTATTTCCTCCTATTTTATAAGTGCTATGCATATTTAATATATTTTCTTGTATTTAATTCTTTTATTTCTTTTAAATATTAATAAATATTCTTTTTAATTTTCAACGTTTTCAAATTTTTAAAATTAAAATAAACAAAAATTAATCATTTTAATCTTATTTATATGACTATAATAATAAAGAAGTACGAAATGCAAGTGCTAAAACTTAATGAAAATAATTAATGATAAAGCGTGGTCGATTTGCTATTTAAATTTTGAAAGATAAAAGTGGTTTAAGTGATTTGGATATTCACAATTCGATATATTCCGTTGTAAGCCAAAAGTACAAAAGGTATTTCTGTGCGCGAAATAAGAATAAAAATTAATATTAATGAATTTCAGACCATCGAATAATTCTAGATTATAATTGGGTTTTAAAAATCAAATTATTTTCATATTTTGTTCTTTCTTTAACCAGGGCCCTGCGGGCCCTGTGAAAGCGCCGGGGGCGCTTTCAACGCTGGCTCTAGTGGGAGATATAATTTTGGGCGTGCAAAAAGCATCTATTGGCCGCTAAGCGATCCTCATAGTTTAGGAATATGAGAATTTGGAAATGAACAAATAATTATTTAAAAACGATATTGTTTTAAATTTAATTTAAATGCGATATTTTTATTTATATGCTTGTGATTTTTATGATTTTTTGTTAAATGTTATAATTCTAAAAATAAATAATTTTCGAGTTGTCGCTCTTGCTGCTCTGAACAAACTGTGTGAATACTCGCCTAACAGCACTTATTATGGCTAAAATTAATACAAAAATCCTTTCGGTTCTTTCTCGCTGATGTTTATATAAAATTTTCTCGACCTATTTTAAAACTATACATTTATTTAACAAAATGTCTCACAGTAAGATTTAAAAACTTTTTATGAAGCTTCTTCTCAACAAATACAAAAAAATTATTGAAAGTTTTTATCTTAAACAACCAAAATAAGTTTTGTAAAAAAGAAAAATGCAACAAATTGTTAGGCAGACATACAACGCCGCTTTCTCTCGACAATTCTTTATTTGCCTCAAAAGCGCTGTTCTCTCGGCGGTTTCGGTTGCGCGTTATTTCCGCCCTTGCTGCTTTGGGGCGCTCTTCGTGGTTTAGGACAATCTTTCAGCCTATGTCCAGCGCCACAATTCCAACAGCGCAGAGGTTCATGGCAGTTCCAACAGGTGTTCTGCTTTTGCGCACGCCCTTGCAGTTTGGTGTGGCAATTCCAACATTGAGTTGTTCCTGAATTGTAAATTTTATAAATCGCGATAATTTGGTTTGTCAGTACTAAGCCGAGACTCAGGAGCCCTATAAGGGCAATCGGCGCTCATGTGATCGGTATTGAGGCAACAGACAAAACATCGTGGTTGCCCGCCCCTGCGAATGAGCTGCCCAAGTGAGTTGCGAGCCCATGAACCCCCAATAGGGCAATTAGATGCTCGATGCCCAGCTAAGCCACACCGCCAGCAGCAAAAAGCTTCATCACTCTGGGGGTTTGGAGGCACCCCTTGCGTTTGCTGTGCAATTAGCTCCACAATTCCTGGCGGAATTGGATAGTCCTCATCAAACTAAAGACGTCAAGAATTGTCGCAAAATTTTAACAAAAACCTCCTGATCTTGGTGCGCCCCCTCTTCAAAATAGACGTCCCACAAACCCAAGAAATCCATATCTTAATTTACGTTTCTTATAAAATAAATATTTAATAAAAACCTCCCAAATATTCTTGGAGTGAAAACTCCGCAGAACCACTGCCAAAAGCAATGTTCCAAATCGCGCCGATCAGCTGCGCTCCGCAGAATTCGCCCTTGCTCATCTTCGCCAAGATTGTTGAAGTCTGGAAAACGGTTCGTGTGATGCTCCAACTGGGCTTTTCTCATTCTGCGCCGCACTTAAACAATATGTTTAAGACTTAAATTTTCGCTTTATATCGCCAGGTTTTCATTTAAATTTCTCGGTAATATCCGAAATTTGACTGCTTCCGCCCCTGCGGACTATCAGATCGGCAGCGCCAACAATAGCAAAGAGATTTATGGTCCCAAATTCGCCCTTGCTATCACGGAAGATACGAGCTCTTCGGCCAAAAACAGTATCACGCCTCATCAGCAGTTGCTCCCATTGTTCTTCACTCAGCATTTTTTAAACTTTTTTCAAATTAAAATTAAGCTGATAAAAAATTATATCGTTGTAACGATGGTAGAAATTTTATATACAAAGTAAAAATGTTGGACTACAAAAAAAATTAGCATTTTTTTATAGTTATATAAGAATAGCCGAAAAAAAGAAAAGAAATAAAAAGTGAATATTTAAATATGAATTTTATTTTAGAAAATACCGCTATTTTTTTAAAAATAGGAACATTTCAGTTTAATGAAAAATTATTTTTCCTTAATTAAAAATGAATTTATTGGAATAAATTTAAGTAGAGGGAAAGATGTAACCAATGCTCTTGCAAATATAATACGTTGGAATCAAAATGAGTCTTATGAACGAATGATTTTAAATTTTGTCTTTCATGCTCTTTTCGCTCTTTCATACTGAACATTTTTTGCAAATTAATTTTGAATTGTTTTTTCATATAAAAAACTGATGAAAGAGAAGCATTCTTTCTCAGATTATTTATAATCAGAATATGTACATTAGATATGTACATTTAAAAAATGCATTATTTAAAAAAAAAAGTATTTTCCCATTGCCCTGAGCAATTCTATTGACTGACGTTTTTGAGTTAGAACTTAAACATAATCCAATTCGTTAAGAAAGATGTGAGACAGAATTAATATATAAATGAATTTAAATTTAAAATCATTTGTTCATAAATATCAATTTTGATCCCAATGTATTATATTAAAACAGCATGGGTTGCATCTTTTCCGTTTTTTAAATTTATTAAAAAAATTTTTGTTTAAAAAAGAGCAATTTTTATTAAAAAGGAAATATTCGTTTTTAAAAATAGCGCAGAATGATAAAAAAATTCTTTGGATTTAAAATTCCCTTTTTTTGACTTCTTGTTCCTTTTAGTGGCACACACTAATTTTGACTATATTTTTTTAAAGAGAAATAATATTAATGGCTGTACGCAAAATGAATGACAACGAATTTGAAACGTTGTTGCAAGGGCGCAATTTTTTTGCGCGTTTCTCCTCTTTGATGAGGGACATGCGAGCTGAATTTTCAACTATAAATATGTTGGCAATAGTGGAAGCTGAAGACCTCATCGTCTGCAAGGGCGGAGCTGGGACGCAAATTTTTAATTTGGCAGAGTGTAATTTTTTTTTTTGTTTTTTTTAATTTATTAATTAAGTGCGCCAGCGTTTGCGTAGAGCTCAAATGGTCCATCATACGGACAGAATTGGCAACTACAATGAACTTCCACTGTATGAGCAAGGGCGAAAACTGAACAAAGCCCAAATTGTTGGATTAATTTGGAATATTTGGTTTGGAACGGGGTCAAAACCCTTCTCACCGGAAGAATATTTGAGAGGTTTAAAAATTGAAAAAAGTTAATTTAACAATTTAATTCTATTATTTAGAAATGGACCGTCATAATTTATGGGACGTCTACTTTTAAGCAATGGGCGTTGTCCAAATAGCAGGGGCTTTATCAACTTGGTTGTTGACATTTATATAATAAATTAATTTTGATATGTTGTTATGTAATTGATATAATTTTTGATAAAGCATTAAATATAAATTAAGCAGTTATCTAAATGTTATATTTTGTGTCGTTGATACAGCCATACTTTTGACTTTTGTTAATATAAAACTTCATAAAGAAGCGTTATTTCAAAATCTGTCGAAAAAATGGTGCAAAAAAAACCACGAAAGAATAGCAAGAAGATTTGTACGGGCGCATTTTTTATGACCAAATAGCGTCGATAATATAGATATATTTTTTTTTGGCCATAATATTTGTAGGTTATCGAGCATTTACACGAAGTTGCCGACAATAACAAATTTATTAATTAGAAAATTAAAAACATTTAAAAAATATCAAATCACAAACATAAAAAACAATATCTCATTTAAATTAAATAATTTTATTAAGGTAAGTTTCTTGCACTTAGAGAGTCAAAAGCTGTTTTTGGGGAGGCCACTCCTTAAGTGTTGGGCATATTATCTTCCTAAACAAACAATAGTTAGTAAAGAAAATAAAATATTATTCCACCATGTTTTTATCCATTTGTGGAGAATCGGTCCCAGACGCCCCTGCAAGCAGAGGCGCATCCTAATAGAAAAGTAACGATTATTGTGCTTAACAGAATTAGACCACCATAAGATCCTTATCACTGTCGAGACGCATTCTTTTCTGAATCGCCCCTGCAGGCAAAGTATCCAACTAAAAAAATGTAAGCAAAATTTTGTTTATAATCTAGTTTACCTGATTTTTGTACTTGGCTTTGTTCATTTTTTGGGCTAATGGGATAAGTTCAGCTTGCCCACGGAGGGCCCATTTGTCCGCAAAATCCTTGCACATCTGTTGAATTGGCGCCCGTTGAAGAGCCCAAAAACGTGTAATTTCACAGGAAGCGCGCTGCAACTCGGCTGTTATTTCTTTGTCAAATTTTTTGCGTTCAAGTAGAAGATTAGCCCTTGCTGTTGTCACAACCGCTAAAATGTTTAAATAAGTATTTTTACATTTGTTATTTGTTTATTACCACTTTGAATAGCAGCCGCTTTTAAGTGATGTTTTGTTCTAAACAAAAGTCAAAAGAAAATTTATTAAATTAAAGTAACGGGGTCTGCAGCTTGTAATAAAAATCCAGTTTTTCTTTTTCTTTTCCAAAATTGTCTTGGAGCGGGGTGAGCCTGGCTTGAAGTTCATCAATTTTTATTTGGCTTTTCGCCCCTGCATTCTCAATGTGTTGGATGGTGTCGAAGGCTAATTTGCCAACGTCCAGTAAAAGTTTCTGACGGTCTTCTTCTTTTTCTTCAAAAAATATTTTTCGTGTCAGCAAAAAATCATTGCGAAGTTGAGTGTGCTCGTCTTAAATTTTAAATTAAACAATAAATAAAAAACACACACCCGAAGCTGGGCTTTGGGCACTGGTTTCTATTGTTTTCGCTTCTTCGTCTGAGTCTGACACGTCCACCAACTTGGTATGCTTTTCGTTGGTCACAAATTGCTCTACATCGCCCTTGCCATTGCCTTAAGGGTTGGCAAATAAAAACTTATTCCCAATCCCGCACTTTTAATGTAGAAATGTTAAATTAATTAATCCTTCAAACCTGTGTCAGAATCAGGCGGCAAATTACAACCAAACACAGCAGTATTATTAATATCCTTTTCACCAATTTCCTCTTCCATAGTAACTAACAAAAATATATATATGCATTAAAAAAGGGAAAGTATTCAAGAAAATGTTAAATCAAGCAGTAATAAGTCACAATGAAATATAGATTTTATTGAAAATGAGAAATAAAATCTATATATTCAACATGGTAAATCTAATTCTTCATCCTCATCATGCAAATTCTCATTTAGCGCCCCTGAATAATTTGTATTTATGTTGAAAAGTTGTTTGGTAGGCGCAAGCGTGTTCAATGGCAGGCCAAGTAGTTTTTGAAAAACTACGTTGTGGATATAGCAGTTATCGCCCTTGCAGGTATTTGGTGAAAACACACGGATGCCTTCCATTTGCGTAACCCTTGACATGGCGACGTAAACTTGACCATGCGTGAAACATTGCTTCCCACTAAGCACAAGACCCATCTTTTGAAGTGTTTGCCCTTGCGACTAAGATAAGAAAAGTTATAAAAAAATATAAATGTACAACACCTTATTGACCGTCATAGCAAAGCATGGACGAACAGGGAATTGTATGCGACGGAAACGCAAGCCTCGATGATGGCGCCCCTGCCCGTATTCAAATTTAACACGTGGAATGAGAAAGTCTTGTCCTTCGCGAGAGCCAGTCATAATACGGCAGTGCAAATTCTCATCCGTCATTGCTTTGATTTGCAAACGCGTTCCATTACAAAGGCCACACGTTACATCCAAATTTCTTATAAGCATCACTGGCGCCCCTGCCTAATTAAAAAAATGATAAAATAGTAAAACAATAAATGCCTTTAAAATGAGCTTATGTGGCGGTACTCCAGAAGGTGTTTCGTTTTGAATCGCTTCGAGATTAAAGTCCGAGCGAAAAGTGCCAAATGCTTCTTGAGCTTCAAGTGGCGAATCAATCGATTCGTATAATACCGGCGCCCCTTCAAGACGATTGATTGCGAGGTCGTTAATTCTCTGTACATCATTGTTCGTGGGGCATAAAATCGCTGAATCCTTGATGATATCTGAATGACGATTCGGATCGCTAAACAATGCATGCGGAAAGCAAAAATCGATGATTGACTCCAAATTAGGCGAGATCATTTTCTTTGGAATTTGGAGGCGAAACTGTTTGTCCGCCCCTGCATTAGGGAGGCCGTTGCCGATGGTGTTTAACCACTCTCGAAATTCAGTTTGGCCCGGAACTACCCGCATGTTTTGCGTTAAACTAAAAAGGATAGAATCATATTAAATAGGAGAAGAAGCACACCTTATTTGCTTAAAATGTTGAACGAAAAGTGTCTCCATTTTAATGCTCTCCTGCACTTGATCTTCGCGCGTGCCATTTTCAACAACAGGGGTCAACTGCCTCCAGTCTCCGCCAAGAACAACCACTTTTCCAGCAAATGGTTTGTCAACGGCACAAACATCCCTCATGAGACGATCGACGTAGCGGAGTACCTTCTTGCTCAACATGCTTATCTCCTAAAGAATAATTTGCTTATTTAAATGGAAAGCGATATTACATCAATGATGATTAATTCTACAGCGCGTAGTTGTTTCGCCCTTGCAGATTCAAACGCAATTTTCGGCGCTGAATCATCTTCAATGTCATTTGGTACGGAGAACTGCCGGTGTACTGTCCCACCCCCAATTAGCAACAACGCGGCGATCCCTGTGCTTGCAGCTGAAAGCACCGTGCCGTTTAGGAGCTTAAACAAAAAACAATGATAAAGTTAGTAATTATACACACATTTCGTCCCTGATCATTGTTATTAGCAATTTCAGCAATTTCTGGCTTTCCAGCGAGACACCAACGGATCAGAGAATTGTATAGATATGTTTTACCTATTTACAAATAAATTTTTCGTTTAAAACCCGGTACAATACCACATCCGCCTGCACCCTCAACAAAGAAACATCGGTTTTCGCCCTTGCCGTTAATTGATTGGGAAATCTGATCAAATGCTGCACGTTGGTCTTTGGTAAGTCCTCTAATCTGGTTCACGACCAATCGAGCTGGTGTCCAATATTTGGAACTTTCAACACCAAAAAAGTCCGTCATCAATCGCGCTTCACTTAAAACAGCTGATTGTTGTGAAAAAGAATAGTCATTCGGCAATCCGTGAAGACCAATTTCACTTAATTTTAAATAAAATGAAAAATATGAAAGGGTCTTACCTGCATGAGGTATCCATACAGTTGAAATAGTATTCCAAATTACGCATTACTTCGCCCTTGCGAGTTGCGAGCGATCGCATTTGGTTATCATCGTCAACTCCAGATCGGTGAGGCCTCATCTCGTCAACAAAGTCTTCAAAGATTTTTTGCGGATCAGAAGGACGGCCATGAACAACCAACAAAGCAAAATAGTGTTGCAGCTTATTCAAATCCATTTTGTCTGCACATGCATCTCGCATCGCCCCAGCAAAAATGTAGTCGTCTTCCAATAGTCGTAAATGGATGGCGGCTTCAGTGAATGTCTCTAACACTTGTCCATTAACAGTGCGCAAATCAACAAAACTTTTTGGTGCTTGTCGAGACAAAAGAAGAGCTCTAAATGTAATATATTGTTTAGTTTAGTTTTATTGTGGTATCTAACCTAATTGCAAATAATTCATGACGCTTTGGAGAAACCGTGAAGACGCGGACCAACATCCGCGCCCCTGCACCCTCTTGCAGCGGACGTTTTCGTTTGACCCAATCGCTGTTTTTCTGGTTCCAGCTTAAACATACAAACAAAAATTTTGTGATTTAATTGTACTTACTAATAAAAATAGGGCACACGATTATAAGTTAATTCGGAAACAGAAGTTTCCTTCGCACACAAAGCAAAAAAGGCTGTTAGTCGAGTTTTATTTGCAATGTTCCTGCGCCCTTGCTCTTCATGGCCTTCTTCAATAACGATTGTTTGCCCTAGTTCGTCATGTATTGAAAGTTGATAGATTTGGTGTGACATGGAAACAATGCGATACGAACGGAGCCGTAAATATGCTTCCATTGAAGTCATGTAACGGACTTTGAAAGTTGCCGCAACCTCGTCGTAGTCGTAGACTTCTTCATTGGTAGACACTCCGCCCCTACGCGGCTGCATAACCTTTACGTATGCTTTCTCAAACCCTTAAATTCAACGCCCGTATTAGTCGAAAAACTGGGTTTTAGGTATACCTTTTAGCAAATATTTAAAAATATATTTGCACGCCTTCTGACCAAATACATATTCGACATTAATGTGACAGCCATATTTTAAAAGTAGAAATGGATTGTAGGGTATAACGCGGCTATCATCAAGAAGCACGACGCCCCTGCCGCGTTTGCTTCTTTTGTGGTAGAATAAACCACACTTCTCCTGAAGTAATAATATTAGAAAAAATACGATAAACAATATTACATATAATCGTGCCGGACCACTCATATTCCTTCCGCGCCATTCCGATGGAATTCGCTTATATCGCACTTCATTCCAATCACGTTCTGGGTCGTCCTCGGGAAGAAAATGTTCAACATTGTTTAAGTCAGCTGGTTGTGCATTGTGCGCCCCTGCAAGCAGAGTTGAATCAGATAAGTCGGCAGGCAAACGCACATAGCTTGTATAACGCACTTCTAAAAGGTATTAAGAAGAAAAGAAACAGCAAACTGCTCTATAATTACCTGAGAGTTCTGTAAGGTCAGAATATGGCTTAGGAAAATGTTTTCGGCAACGGGTTCGCCCCTGCTCGTCGACCTCAGTGCACGCAGAATTGCAATCATGCAGCATCATTGTAGTAACATAATGCCATAGTCGGCGCTGTTGATTTGCTTCTACTGACATGTCCTCCATTGGTGGAAGCGGAGGAATTCTTGCAAACACATATTGGTCTACATTTTCAGGTGTTAAGACCCTCTCCCGTTCTTGGAGGATAAGAAGCATGTGAATATGTGGCATGCCTAAATTTAAAATATTATTGGTAAAATATTTCTAAAAAATTCACCACGCTTTTGGTGTTCAACGCTATAGCACCATCCTGCCACTTTTCCAAGCACATTCTTTTCAACCATGTCGCGCACAAATTCAGCAGCCTTATCCATAAATATTCTGCATACAATATCCGCACGATGCGTATATTGTTGACGCCCCTGCAAGGCCTCTTTGAGTTCCGGCCAGCTTGGGTTTCCGGTAAAGGTGACAAACCTAAAAGCAACAGAGTGACCGATATTTCACATTATATACCTAACCATGTTGGAGTTCCCAAATTCCGAACAATTGTCATCAAATCAGCGTATTTTTGTTGATAGTACTGCCTTGATCCTGCAAAGGTCTGAGGCATCAAATACACGCTTCCCAATTTGGCATTGCGCCCCTGCTGCTGGAGTCCTTGCTCAATGGCTTTGATGTAATCTCGAGCAAGAGTTTGGCGGTAATTTTTCCTTTGCTGAATTGCCTTGATATGGTCCATCTCGTTGCGCTCAATTCGGTTGAGGACAGCAATGACGAAGAATTCGGCCAAACGACGGGCAAACCAAAGCCAGTGGAATGCGCCCTTGCTATTTTCACGTAACGCCAAACGATAGCGGTAAAATTGCCGCTCGGAAATATTTTCCTCTGGACCGGTTTTCTTGATACCAAGCTCTCGCTTCTTTGTCTTCACACCAAAAACAGGTTCAAAAACAGAATCATTTTGAGCAACCACCACCTAATTTGAAGTAAATTAAAAGAAAATGAAATAGTTTTGTACATCATTCTCCACTTGCCGCCCCTGCTCACTCTCTGGTTCAGCCTCGTTGTCAAATTCGGTCTCGAAACCCTGCGGGCCCTGTGAAAGCGCCGGGGGCGCTTTCAACGCTGGCTCTAGTGGGAGATATAATTTTGGGCGTGCAAAAAGCATCTATTGGCCGCTAAGCGATCCTCATAGTTTAGGAATATGAGAATTTGGAAATGAACAAATAATTATTTAAAAACGATATTGTTTTAAATTTAATTTAAATGCGATATTTTTAGCAGCGGGAAGCAACAGGGGTCTAGCTGTGGCATTCCGCTTTTCAACTCCCTCATTTTGCCCGCCTTGTCACTCAGCCAAAAACCTTAAAAACTTAATTCATAAAGCAATAGTGGAAGTTTTACCATTAACTTCTGGAGCAAGGCCATCTTCTTGCACCTATATTACTGCCACTTGCTTAGCTGTGGGAGCATCTGCACGTTCGATAACCGTACAGTCATTACGGCTACGAACAGCATCCATTTTCAGGTCACGATCGGTCAATAAGACGATCTTAAATCATTTTTATCCTAATTCGACTTACAAAAGCACACCTGAAAATGTGGCACTGTACCGCCAAGACGTTCAGTCGCTTCAGCAAGCTTAGCCCCTGCAGTGACAAAGGTTTGACCAAAGGGGTTTTCACGCATCAAGCACTCCAACTTTTCAAGGATTTGATTTTGAATTTTTTTTGTCAACGAATCTGATAAATTCTCAGAGCGCAATAACAGCGCATCCTCAGGAGCGCCACAATTCCAACAGCGCAGAGGTTCATGGCAGTTCCAACAGGTGTTCTGCTTTTGCGCACGCCCTTGCAGTTTGGTGTGGCAATTCCAACATTGAGTTGTTCCTGAATTGTAAATTTTATAAACCGCGATAATTTGGTTTGTCAGTACTAAGCCGAGACTCAGGAGCCCTATAAGGGCAATCGGCGCTCATGTGATCGGTATTGAGGCAACAGACAAAACATCGTGGTTGCCCGCCCCTGCGAATGAGCTGCCCAAGTGAGTTGCGAGCCCATGAACCCCCAATAGGGCAATTAGATGCTCGATGCCCAGCTAAGCCACACCGCCAGCAGCAAAAAACTTCATCACTCTGGGGGTTTGGAGGCACCCCTTGCGTTTGCTGTGCAATCAGCTCCACAATTCCTGGCGGAATTGGATAGTCCTCAATTGACCGCTGTCATAATAATCAACCTGAAATGAAAAGATAATTGAGGTACCCTAATCTACTCCACCCTGTGATTTGTCCCAGAAGAAGCACAAGCATGTTTATGATGACACTGTTTTGCCATCTTCGTCAATTTCAACGGCATTGTCTTCTTTGGGGTAAATTCACGGTCATATTTTGCAGAGGCAATGTAGGCCTGCGCATTCTGTTGACATTGAGCAGCTGCGCTCTAATCGCAATTCGCCCTTGCTCATCTTCGCCAAGATTGTTGAAGTCTGGAAAACGGTTCGTGTGATGCTCCAACTGGGCTTTTCTCATTCTGCGCCGCACTTAAACAATATGTTTAACACTTAAATTTTCGGTTTACATTTAAATTTAATAAAACTCACACTCGGTAATATCCGAAATTTGACTGCTTCCGCCCCTGCGGACTATCAGATCGGCAGCGCCAACAATAGCAAAGAGATTTATGGTCCCAAATTCGCCCTTGCTATCACGGAAGATACGAGCTCTTCGGCCAAAATCAGTATCACGCCTCATCAGCAGTTGCTCCCATTGTTCTTCACTCAGCATTTTTTAAACTTTTTTCAAATTAAAATTAAGCTGATAAAAAATTATATCGTTGTAACGATGGTAGAAATCATGGTCCTCGTTTTGTTGGGCGACATCCCTGTCTTGGATCAAAATTGCTTCATTTTCCAATTGGGTGTCACTTGATAAAGAGTCAATGCGCCCTTGCTCAGTTTGAGCTTGAGTCAATGGAGCCATTGATGCCGAAAATGGTTGATCCAATTTTCGGCTTTTTGTCATCGGCGTTGTGGTCAAATTGTCCTGCTCCAGGTCACAGAAAACAGCAACTTCGGACTCTTCTTGTCTTGTGTCAATATTGGAAGACGGAGACGTCCCTACTGCGGAAGAAGTCAATGTTTTTCGAACCAAATTCTCACACACATTTTGTCAGAGGTTCTGCCGGTGTATTGTTCAAATTGTCCTGATCCAGGTCACAGAAAACCGCAGTTCCGGACTCTTCTTGTCTTGTGTCAATATTGGAAGACGAAGACGCCCCTGCTTCGGAAGAGGTCAATGTGTTCCGAAGACGAGAATTGGCTTCGCGTTTTTGTTTACGCTCTTGCCGAGTCGTTAAAGATCTCTTTCTAGGCATAAAAATAGTAATAACTTTAATCTGAAAAAAGAAATTATAGTTAAAAACTATTTTGTGTTTGAGTAAAACCAAAATAATAATATAAATTTTTGGGATTAAAAATGGTCTTATCGTCCGTGTAGGAAAATTTATACTGTGAATCAGCAAATGAATAATGAAAACACTAAGGAAAAGTGAAGAAGGCGAGATTGATTTTAAGCTGGTAAAAGATACGAGGTCATAGATCATAGTTAGTAGGAGGAACACATAACGTAAAACAAAAGAGAAAATAAAAAACAATCAATTTCACCTGACTACCGGGTCGCTTGCCTCCTGCTCATTTAATTCCCTTTTCCCTTTCATTTTTTTTTAGAAAAAACCCGACCAAAAGTGCATATTTTATTTTTTTATAAAATAGTTAGATATGTAAAAAATATATTTTATTTTAAAAAATTAATTAATTAAAAAACATAAAAATAGATTAAACAAATTAAAAATAGAATAGGTAAACAAAAAAATGTGTTATATAAAAAACACAGAATTAATGGGACTCGAACCCTAAGCCATCACAGCACAAAAGTCAGGCACACTAACCACTTGACCACCGAATCACTTGCCTCCTTTCCATTTAATTCCCTTTTCCTTTTCCTTCTTTTTTGGAAGAAATCCCGACCAAAAGTGCTTGAGCTCCCTTTTTAGGGCACTTCCCGGACCCGGACCAAAACAACCCTGGTATCATTCGAAAGCCAAGAGTTTGTAGATGTGCACAAACATATTTGTTTTTTGATTTGACCACTTTTAAGGCATGCAAAAAGCGTTCAAAAATGGGACATTCAAAAAAGTGTGATTTTTTGACTTGTTTTTCGAATGCAGTTCGAACAGTTCTGAAAATTTTGGAAAACTGATATTTTTCCCTTATAGCCCGTGCAAAACTGCGTCGATTGACACCACACCCACCCCCTAACTCTCAAAAAGACTCGAGAGTTTCATTTTGATGCTTGGATCATGGGTATAAACTTCTTATATAGGGAATTAAAAATAAATTATTTTGGTAATGTTACATTTTTTTATTTTTGTTGAGATAACTCAACAAAAATAATATCATTCGAAAACCGACTCAAAAATTTATAAAAAATTTAACTAAAAGAATTCGAAAAATTTAAACTTACTAATTTTGTCCCTAACTTTTTTGAAATTCGATAAAATTCTTTGAAATTTAGCAGAATAATAGAGAAATCTTTGGAATATCTATTCATGTCAAGGGTGTTATAAAATGAAATTTTTGAAATTTTAAAGATAAATAGATTAAATAGTGGACTTGAAATTCTAAAAATAAAATTTAATCTAATTACTTCTGAAAAAAGTTATAAAGCATTGAACATGTTATGTTTTTTGCCATGGTCATGCATATTTATTTATAAACATTTAAAATTCTAAAGTCCTTAAAATGCAATTGAGCCAAAATTATTTAATATATTGAATAGACCTAAGAATTCTCTATTTATCTTTAAAATTTCAAAATATTTCATTGAGTTTCAAATAAGTTATTGCCAAAAAATTATGATTCAAGATTTTTTGTAATTTTGTGACAATAGCTTTTTATAAATTTTGTATAAAAATTTTCTAAATTAATATTCTGATAGACAATATTTAAAGCTATTGAATGATATCAAGAATTATTAATTTGATTGAACTTAAGCAAATGTCTTAACGCCCATAGTGGCGGTTTTTAAGAAAAGAGCTAGCACGCATTTAAACAACCTTACATTTTTGGATGCCATAAAAAATGTCACACTTATCCTTAATAACTTTTTTCAGAAACAAAACCAATTTTATTTTCTTCATATGATTAGATATTCCAAAGATTTCTCTATTATTTATCTAAATTTCAAAAAATTATTATTGTGTTTCAAAAAAGTTAGGGACAAAATTAGTAAGTTTAAATTTTTTGAATTCTTTGGTTATAAATTTTTAAATTTTTGGTAGACCCATTAAAAAATTGATTAATTAAAATTTGCGAATTTACACTTTTGTTAGAGTAAATGGTTTTTTGAGTCAATAACTATTTTCAATGTCATCTGTTCAATTTTTCATATACTTGTGCTTACATATTCTCAATTATTTCATTTTTAAATGATTTTTGTTATTATTATTGTCAGTTTATATTCTAATTTTTGTAATTACAAAATTAATGAATAAGAGTTTTATTACAAATTTTTCATCATTATTTTTTGTTTATAGCAATTTTTTACTCCTTTTTAGTAATTAATAATATAAAAAAAATTTCTTGCGAAATACGATAGGATTTATTTGATTTGCTTTAAACTTTGTTTTTTGAAGACGCGGCCTTTGTAAATATTATTTCTTCCCTCTTATAATTGACAAATTGGTTTCTTTTTGTATTTTTTATTTCTTTTTGCTCGTTAATCTCACGACCCGTCTATCCGTCGAAGGACAGTACTGAAGATTAATTGATTTACTTTTAAATCTGATTACATTAGTATCTTTCATTTATCATTTATCAATTTATTATATACTTTTTGTAATTTATTGTATATATTTTTTGGTTTATAGCAATTATTTCAAATTTTATATAATTAATAGTTAAAAATAATTACTTGCGAAATTCGATAAAATAGATTTGGTGTGACATGGAAACAATGCGATACGAATGGAGCCGTAAATATGCTTCCATTGAAGTCATGTAACGGACTTTGAAAGTTGCCGCAACCTCGTCGTAGTCGTAGACTTCTTCATTGGTAGACACCCGCCCCTACGCGGCTGCATAACCTTCATATTTTGATTTGATTTACATATAATTCAACGCTTTTAAAATCACTTTTAATTGATGGCTTTTTTCCTGAAATTATATATATTAGATTATTTTACATATAATAGATTATTTAATAAACTTTTAAAAGTTAATTTATTTTCTTTGTTTAAATTAAAATAAAGGGGGTTGGAACAATTTTTTCTGAAAAATTTCATGTAATGTCCCGTCCATTTGTACAAACTTCATTTCTTCCAGCTTTATATGTGCTATGTATTTAGTTTTATAATATTTATATTTTAATTATATTCTACCTAAATATTAATTTGAGTTTTTTTAATGTCAACTTTTCAAATTTTTATAATTAATTTAAGAAACATCATTTTTTACTGAGCATTCATAAATAAATTGTTAATTGTTAGTGTTATTTTTTATTAGATAAAATTTGAATTGCATTTTTGTTTCAGATTTGTTTGTTTTAAATTAAAAGTAAAATTTTTATTTGTTTTTCACGAAGAAATAAGTAAATTTTATTTTTTTTAACTTTGCTTAAGTATATATTTTGCGAAAAAATTTTTGCCAGTTGCAATACATTTTGAATCCTTTTGGGCTTAAGAAACAGAAAAAATTTTTTAAAAATAATTTGCTTCCACCGACATCATTTGTTCACCATATTTCAATTTTTTATACTATTTCACTGATTACTTATTCAAATTATTCTTTTGTTCATAAAATGTCCTCCATTGGTGGAAGCGGAGGAATTCTTGCAAATTAATTTTGGTCTACATTTTCAGGTGTTAAGACCCTCTCCGTTCTTGGAGGATAAGAAGCATGTGATCAAATTATTTATTGTTTTCTTTCAATGATTATTATAATATTTTCTTTTTTTATTTTCCTGTAGTCTTAATAATTTTCCTTTAAAACTAATTAATTGGAGAATTAGTCTATTTAATAAGCTCGAACGCGAGTAATTCTGTGCCTTGTACTAATGTCGGCAAAAATTTTTGTTCTAAAAATGCTTTCTATATGATGTATTTTTTCTTCTTGCATTTTAAAAAATTTGCTCCAAAATAAAATGTATTTATTTGTTTAGATTTTGTTTATTTTCCATTTATTTTTATTTTATTATCACCAATTTTAAATATTAAAATAATTTTATAGCCTATTTTCAAAAAAGTTATGTCCAGATTCTCAAATAACCAAGTTTTTTTTTACATTTTGGTTATAAATTTCTTGAAACATAACTAAATTTTTGAATTTTTCAGGCTATAGAAAACACGTATGGCTACCGAATGAAATATACATTAAAAATTTGGTTGGTTTAGAACACAGTTATATCAAAAAATTTTTTGTTCGTTTTTGACTACGTCATAACTTGGACTCCAATTTATAGTTGCTAAAAACTTTCAAATTAATGGTGTAAAATGTTATCCAAAAAGCAACAATTTATTACACTGCTATTTGTTTTATTATCAATAGTAAATGATAAGCGTTGATATTCTAATTTATTAATGCATAAATTTTAACAATGTAATAATATTTTTCTATTTAAAGCTCTTTTAAAGGAGTCAGTTTTTTCCATTTGCTGATTATAATATATATTTTTAGAAAAAATTGGTTTTTTTTTGGTTTTCGTTTGAATACAATTATTTTTTTCTGTTTTGGTTTTGCTTCATTTTTTATCTCATGTCTTATAGACTTTTGCTTTAACTGCAGATTGATTCGTATATTTAATAGATTTGTATTTAATAAATATTTAAAAAAATAAAATAAACTAACCCTTATTTAATTTATAATTATTGTTATGGTTTAAAATGTTTGCCATTTTATTGTAGATAATAAGTTTACAATGCATAAATTTTAATAATATTAATGCCACCCTGCAGTGTTCTATTTTTCTCTCTGATAGCTCATTTGAAGGTTTCATTTTTTTATTCCGCTTTTCAACTCCCTGTAATTCTTTATATAATTTTTTAAATTAATAATTTTATTTTTCGTTTTCTTTTTAAAACAATTAATTTTTAGTTCTTTTTTTTTTCATGTCTCGTAAGACGTTCTGTAGTAACTGCTTTGCTTCGTACATTCAATATATTTTTTATTAAAAAAATATTTATAGTTTTTTTCGCAGTTTTTTTCTCAGCTAAAATTTAATATAATTGGTTTTGTTTTTGTTTTTTCTTAAAATTTAGGTTATTTTGATTATAATTTAACCGCAACGGTATTAAATTTGCTATTTTAATAATTAAAAAGATTAAATATTCATATTATATATTTTTTAGACTTTTTTCATTAAAAATATATCTCATAAAAATGGAATTTATCCAGAAATTGAATAGAGCCGTTATTTAGTCATTGTTAGACAATTATATTTCAACAAATTTATGACTAATTCCCAGATTTATTGGAATTATTGGTTATTAAATTTTAAAAATCCATTAAAAAAGAAAAAATTATTTTATATTATAATTTTTTCGTTGCAATAAAGAATGGTAAATATTAAATATACTTTTAACAATGATTTTTTTAAATTTATTTGTTTTTAAATTGATCCTTAATATTTTTTTATAATTTATTTCCTTGATGAAGTTTTCGGCTTTAGATTTCTGTGGAGTCGCAAAAATATATATTTTTTAAATTTATATATTCTTATGATTTGTTTTTTTTTAATAGTTGCGCAATTTTAAAATCATTTTAGATTGAAATTATAATTTTTATGAATTAATATTTTCGTCACGCAAAAGATTTTGTTTGGTATTATTTAATCAATTAAGCTATTCTTTCGTTTTTTAATATGTTTGCATTCAAGTCTTTTGGCTTAGCCCAGAATTTCTTAAAAAAATTTAATCATGAAACAATTATTTGGTCAATGTTGGGCCTTGAAAAAATAATAATATTTTATTTTATTACTATTAGTCAATTAATCGTCGTAAAAAGATTTTGAAATTTAATCCTTTGGATAATTAAAATAGAATAAGATTTATTATTTAAATAAATTAGTTTAGTAATATTTTATTTTAAAAGAATTAAAAAAGTTTATCATTTTGAAAGTTTTTGCAGTGTATAAATTTTATTCTATTTATTAATTAATATCTTTTTAGCTATTCTTGTTCTATTTGTTATTTTACTTTTTTATTTCTTTATTTTTATTTTTTGTTGTTTATCTTATCACTCATGTAAATGACCTTTTCAGCCTATTAAAATTTGTAAGATTAAATTAATGTTAATTTCAACAACCATTTTTTTAATATTTTGAGTTCTTTTCCAATAATAATTTTATTTTCATTAGCTTTTAGTTTTATCTTCAACACATGTTCTCTTAAATTTATTTATTTACTTTTATTTGCATTGGGAGAGATGGGAAGGGGTGGTCCCTCGGTCCCTCCCTCTGATTGGCTGAGCCAATGATGCCTTACAGTACTATTAGGACTAATTATTTGTCTCCAATTCCCGGTTTTTTTCATTTGATGCAAAAATTTTTGCTATTATTTTTTATTAATTTTACAAAAATATTTGTAAATTAAAAAAAATTAATAAACATTTGTTATTATATTGTTAAATTTATTTTAAAAAATTGAAAAATTGGAACTCCCCCATTTGCGCCTCCACATTTGCGCTTCCAACATTTGCGCCCCCCACATTAGCGCCTCCACTTTTGCGTCTCCCACATTTGCGCCCCGGTATTTACACGTTAATTTTTCGCACACTTTTTTTTCAACAGCATAGCTAATTTACATAATAATAATTTAATTATGTTTAATCTTTTCATGTATTCTCTGTAATTGAGCCAAGAGATTTATGCTACTTAATAGGCAGGTAATTTTGAATTTATTTTTTTCTGATAGGATTTTTAACAAAAACACCAAATCACCACCAATTTGTTAAAGATTTTCACCAAAAATGCCCATTTATTTTTAAAAATGCTTTATGAGTTTTTAATTAATTCAATACAAAAATAATTATGAAATAAAAAAGCACATAAAATTATTGATGAATAAAAATATTTTTAAGCAAAAATTATATAAAGTTTTTGACTATATGTCATAAGGCAAAATTGAAAAACCCTGACCCCGACCCCGAACGATTTGTCAACCCCGACCCCGACGCTTCCAACCCTGACAACCCCGAATTTTCCAACCCCGACGTCGGGGTCGCAACCCTATTTATACTTATGGAAAAATAACAAGCAAAAAGAATATTTTAATAACTCAAAAAAAGATTTCAGAATCAAATAATTTTCGTGATATGGCATTATAATATGCTCGAAACATAATTTTTCAGAACATATTAGCAAAATTGAACGAAACGCATATATTCGAATTTTTCAGATTTTAAGAGTGTTAAAAAGCAGGGAAATAAAGACTCTAACAGCAGCCTATAAAACTTTTGTACGACCTCAATTAGAATATGCTACAGAAGTTTGGAACCCTAACTTAAAAAAGATATAGATAAAATTGACGAGTACATTTAGAAAATGTGGTTTTGTGTACAAATAAAGTAATTATTTGTAAAATTAGATTTTTTATTGAAATAAAAAACAGCTCTTAAAAGATTCAGACTTTGAACATTACTTTTAGATTTTCTCAAATTTTTTATATATTTCAGAAAATTACTTTTTATTCATAATTAAGTAAATTTTTATGATTAACTAATTATTAATTATGTAAATCTTTTTTTACTGTTTATCTATTTAGTTTTTACTCATGGAATTGGAACTAAATTTGGTGTTCCTTTTATAATTTTTTGCTCTTCAGTATCAGCAAATATTTGACGAGTCGAACTTTATAAATGCAAAATATTTGAAGTAAAAAACAGTTATTGTAATTAAAAGATTGAAAGAATATTAAAAATTTTTCTACGATTTATACCGGGAGCCATGGTAGATTATGAAAAATAAAATAACGGATCGCATCAAGAATTACCTTTTTTGGTATTTTAGCACCAGGAGGTATGATATACCAATATAAATTATTAAGATTCATATAATCAATTTTTTATAATTAAATACGCTATTTTTAATCAATGTTTTGAAATTTCGAAGTTATTCCTCTCATTATTTACTAAATTAATTTTTTTGTTTGTTTTTTTACTTTGTTTTTTGTTTTTAGGTATATTCTTTCTATTTATTCACATGATCGATTGTTTGTATTTATGAGATGGATTTGGTGAAAATTTTGCGGTTTTCACGCAACGCCCTTAATGGTGATATTTAATACTGTTTCTTTTTGGTGATAATTAATTTCATTTTTTTAAATTTTTTTTACTCATATTTATTATGATAATACATTGAGTTTTTATCAATTTATCTGTGCTCTCACTTTTCTTATTTAAATTAAAATTACTTTTAAGAAAATTGTCTTAAATTTTAATATTCATTTTTAAAATGACGAATAAACTTTCTTCTGTGGCCTTCGCAGCGAAATGTTTTCATTAGTTGTTTTATTGAAATATTATTTTTAATATTATTACTATTATTTTTGCAAATTTAATGCGTATTTAAGTGAATAATTTAATTTAAATCGAAAATTTGATAAAATGAGAAAATATATTAATTTAAATTTATTTTTAGAACATTATTTTTTTTATTATATTTTTATTTGTTAGAACATTAAAAAATTTAATTTTTACGAAATTCAATTTTGTAATTTAAATATTGTTTTAACTTTTTAACTATTATTTTATCAAAATTGTTATTATATAATCTAATATTCCTCAGTTGTTGAATGGTATATGAAGAAAAATTTGGTTTTTAATTTACTTGCAAAAATGTCGAGAGAAATTAACATTTGATTTAACTTTTTTTAATTTTTAAAATTATACTAATTATAATAACTATTTACCTATTTACTTCATTTCATTTATTAAATTATTGCAAAAAAATTTAAATCTTTTTTGCTCTTATATAACTCATGAAACGGCATGTATCTATTTCAGCAGTGTGGTTGTTTAATTAAAAATTATTCGAAATCTTATTTAATGTTTTTTATTCAATAATCTAAATATTCAAATTTCAATGTCTTTCAATAGTGAAACTAAAGAATATCAACCGTAAATTATTTGTTTATGCTCAAATTTTTAAATTTTGAATTTTTAAATTATTTTTGCTTTGTTCCAATATTCCGTCAATTCTTGTGTTTGCCTTGCCTTAAAACGCATTAATTAACTGAATGAAAATTTGGTTTTTTAAAGCGATTCAGACAATCTCAAAAAGCACATCTTCGAAAGCAATTTGGAGGGTCGAATTACTGTGAGATTAATGATCAAAAAAGTTAAAAGCATTAAATAAACTTATTTTACAATTAACTAAATAAAAAGTTATAAAGTAAATAAAATTATAACAATTAATCTTATTTATAAATAAAAATTTAAAGCTAATAATAATTTTTCGCCATTTCGAATCTAAATTAAAATATATAAATAGATTTCTTCATTATTTTCTAATACTTTTGCTTATTGTATATTTATCTTGAACAGTTGCGATAGATAAGGCAAAAAATGCATATTAAAATTAATTTATGTTTAAAAAATTTGTGGTTTTAATAATTTATATTCTTGACCGACTATTTTAATTATGCAAATATCAATTATATTTAATGAATGATTTTCTTATTCATTTATTGGTGGTGTTTATTCATGGATTTATTTTTAATAATTGTAAAATAATTTATTAATTTTATGTTTTCGTTTTCTTTATATTTAAATCTCATGCTGTGTTCCATGATTACGTTCATTCGCGTGCTGTTTGATTGCTTATTTTTGATTATTTTCTGGCAAGCACATATCCTAATGGCCCTCTTCTGTTGTTCGTGAGCGTGGCTCGGAATCAATTATTTTTAATTACTACATTTTTCCATTAATTTGTGCATTGATAATTTTATTTTTTTATTTTGAATTTTATTTTGAATTTTTTAATCAACTATCTATATTTTTAATTTGGAAATTTATTGAGGTGAATGCTCACTAGTCTATAGTGTGCCTCTGCTGCAATTTACAATAGATTGTATAAACTTATAAACTTTTATTTTTTTCATATAATGTATATGGGATAAATTATGAAAATTTTTCTTAGTATATTTATTAGTTACTTTTTAAATAATTTCATAATTAACGTAAATTATTTTATTTCTTTAATCTTTTAAATCTCATTGTTGTCATAATTATTTTATTTTTGTTGGTGCCGGTTAAAACATTTCTCTTAATAATTTGAAAAAATATCGTTGACTTTTTCCCTTTCACAAAAATTTCTACTTTTTTTAAAAATAAAGTCATATTTCTGATTTTTATTTTGAATTTATGAATTTTTATGATTTTTTCAAATGAACTTCCAAAAAGGGATTTTCTCGAAATTTTAGGGTGAGAAAGAAAAAACACAATTATGAATAAATTGTAAGTGCTATTTTTATCTCGTGGGATATTTAGATTTGTTTAAAAAAATTTCTGTGAGTATCATAAATTTTTGACATTGAATTGCAAAATTTACAAAATAATTGATTAATGATTTTGCACCAAGTTAATATGTGAAAATTGTTTTTTTCTTCTTTTAAATTCCTTTAAACATTTTGATCAATCATTCTTTATTCATGAGTCAGTATTCCTTTTTATTTATATTAATATATTGAATTTAATATGCATATAAGTATGATTTTGATCATAAAGGATTTTTTTTTACTAATTTCATAAAATAATTTTATTTAGCTAGTTCATTTATTTTTTGCTTAATCTCTTTTTGGTTTTTAAAATGATATTAGAAGATTTACTTTTATTTTTTAATTTGAAAACAGTAAATTCTTAACTGTTATTTATGCTGCTCTTAATATCTCATGTCTTCATCGCTGCGAAGCCATTGGCATGTGCGGTTTAATTAAAATTTTAAAATAAATCGAAATTTGATAAAAAAATATTATTAGAAAATATATTATTATTTTATATTTTACAATATTATTTTTGAATTTTATTTTTAACGATTTTTAATTATTTTAAATTTAAATATGGGTTTAAGGTATTTTTTTTCTTTTGAATTTGTTAAATATTTATCTCGTTTTTAAAACATTTAATTATTTAATTATCATAGAGAAATCTTTGGAATATCTATTCATGTCAACGGTGTTATAAAATGAAATTTTTGAAATTTTAAAGATAAATAGATTAAATAGTGGACTTGAAATTCTAAAAATAAAATTTAATCTAATTACTTCTGAAAAAAGTTATAAAGCATTGAACAAAGTCATATTTATGCCATGGTCATGCATATTTATTTATAAACATTTAAAATTCTAAAGTCCTTTTGATTA
>CP049709.1:12874617-12949914 GCA_004148225.2 Heterodera glycines | reverse complement strand
CCTTGGCATTGTCCTTGCTCCCATTTTGCGCATTGTTTCTGTCGCTGTTCCGACTTGGCAATATTTTTCATCCGATGCATCGTCTGGACAGTGCACAACGCCGTCACACACATTTTGTTGAGGGATTTGATGTTTGCCACTCTGAAAAGAACATTTGTGGTGATTATCAGTTGTAGTTTAGAAATATATTTTTTAAATTGCCCATAATTATTAATGTTTTTGAAAACCTCGCAAACGAACATCCGCGGCCCAAGGACAATTCGTGCTTTCTTGCACAATTGTTCATCCTCACCTTTGGTGTTCATCATCATTAATCATTGTTCATCAAACATTCGTTCACTAATCGTTCATTTAATTACCGTGCGGACAATGCGCAAATCCATCGCAGCGTTCCTTTGCCGAAATGCATTTGCCCGATTTCCTGCATAAGAATTTTCCAGCTCCACAATCTGTGATTGGTTTTGCATTTGGTCAGTAGTTCGCTGTTTGGTTCCCTTGAATGACCAACTTTGGCACTCCAATTCGTCAGTTCCGTCCTGACACTCTTTGATGCCGTTGCAGCGTTGGCCAAGCTATCAAACAGTGGCAAATTGTCTTCTCTCCTCAATTTGTCTTCTCTTTCCCACTCACCGGAATGCATTGTTCAGAAACAACACATGGAAAATGCGTTGGTTTGCACATTGCTAAATACAAACTCAATCAGTTGCCACCTTATTTTGGCTTTGACTGACGGCAATTCTGCTCGTCCTCCTCCAACACACAGTCGTAATTGCCATCGCATCGCTTTGACAACGGCACACAATCCTCGGACAACGGACATTCGAATTGGTCCTTCCGCGTACAATTGGTCACTGTTTTAATGAAAATTAACCAATTGTGGCTATTTTAAAAGGGTCTGGCATCCCCTCTTCACGTGGGCCTTAAATTTCCGTTTTTTCCGAGAGAATATCTGGCCCATTCGTTCTTTGGCCACAGCTATGCCCTCATGTTCTGCACTTGGCATTTGCTTGCCAATTTGGCTCATAATTCGGTGCCTTCCTCACCAAAAATGCCATTCCAACAAACCCTCTCTTCCGGCGGATGGACCCATTGCGCACCCTTTCACATTGTAGTCGTAATTACAATTTTGCGTGCCCATCACATCGTAGACGAGCCCTTTTGACAGAAATGATTGGTCAAGACCAGCCATTCTCGTTCATGTTCCACTCACCTGCTCGGCAATTCTTTTTATGAGTTCTGTAGCCATCGCTTTGCCAACGACAATGGTAAAATTCGTTGCTGAATTAACCTTTCAAGGACTGTTTTCGGTTTTTCTGTCACCTGCATGGAAATCCTAGAAACTGTCCCATCGGCGCTCTGATCAGCCCGGACTGCTCGATCAGCTTGGACTCGTTGCAATAGTTTGGGACGGTTGGTTCCAACTGATTAATGGACGAATGGAAGTCGACGATGGAATTGACTCTCGGCTGAACATTGGCCAACAAGGCACCGTCGAGCAACGATTTTGAAAAGGAAAGAAGCAAAATCAGCGGAAAGCGAAGTGTTCTGGGGAAATTCTGATCGGAAGACATCGCATTTGAGACTGAAGTAAGCTGAAATTGGGAGAGGGAGGGGAGAAAGATGGGCCGGGAAAAGCCAAATTCGGACGAGCGGCGCAAAGGGCCAAAACCGGAAGACGGAGAGAGAAGGGAGAGACGGCGGAAGGGGAGGCAAAGCGCGGAGCAATCGACTTCCTTTCCGGTTGGTCTACAGCAGAGATGACTGTGAAATTGAGGAGGTGTGGTTCGGTGGTGGTGGTGGTGGACATTGGTAGGAAATTCAGAAGGCGGGCCCGTGGGGGGAGGGAGGGGGAGAGACCAGTTGCAGCAACGGTTGGGGGTGCGGGTGCATAGTCCCCGCCTCCCCCTCATTAGTGTCCACATTCCCTCCCTCCCCCCGTCCACCGTTTGTGAATGATCTCACCCAACCCAACGCCTAAGCAATACACCGACCATTTTAAGTGTTGAGCAAACAAATCACAAAATGTCGAAAGTGTGGCGAGAAAATGAGAAAAAATGGAGAAAGACGAAAAGTAAAGGGAGAACCCTATGCAAATTCAGAAGAAACAACAAATTAATCACCACTAAGCTTTAGTTCAACATATTCTTTAGTTTTAAAATTGAATAGATTTAATTTTAAAGCATTTTTTGCTTTGATTTAAGAAATGTTTAATTACGACAACCTTTGAGAAAAAACGACAGTCAAAACCAGTCAAAAACCAATTGCTGACTGATTATTTATTGCTTTTCGGTCAGGGTTAAGCTTATTGGAGCGATGAACGGCAGCCGCTGTTAATTGTAAACCGGATGATAAAGCGAAGGAGGAGGGGAAATCAAAGAAATGGAAATGCGGCGCATTGCTTCCCCCCCCCCCCTCTCAACTGCCAATCACTCATCACTGATCAGCTTTTCCTTCTCTGCTGGTGGTGATCAATTTGCTCATAATTTCCTGATTTATCTGAGCGGCGCTTTTCTCGCGCCGCCCTTCGCTCCCTTCCCAACTTGACTTATTTAAGCCCCCCCCCCACTGATCGTTCATCGCTTTCCCCCTCAAAATGACCTCCAAATATTCTTTTTCGGCCAATTATGTTGCGCTGAGTTTCGGCGTCTGTGCGCTTTTTTGCGTGTCCGCGTTGTTCGTCATGTGCTCCCTCTTCAGAGAATTGAATGTTCTCCGCGAGGGAATAACGGCGGATTTGACCGAATTCAAAGGGATTGCGGATGATGCGTGGAAAAAAATGATGGAGGACGAAGTGGCGGGCGAAGTGAGGCGCATTCGGCGCCAAACTGTGGGGTACGGCCCCGCCGAAGCCCCCGCGGGGAGTGCCGGCGGACAATACGGCGCTTCTTCAGTGGCAGCAGCACCCAAAACGGCACAGTTACCGAAGTGCAACTGCGGAAGGCAGCCGAATAATTGCCCAGCAGGACCACAGGGGCCGAAGGGACAAGCTGGCATTCCGGGAGAGGAGGGAACGCCGGGACAACCAGGCTTGGCGGGACAATCGGCACATGGCACAGCCAGGGAAGGAGCACATCCGTCAAATTGCGTGAAATGTCCGGCTGGCCCCCCTGGGGCACCAGGCCCCTTGGGACCACCGGGATCCCCAGGCCCAATGGGAATGGTAAGGCGGAAATTCAGTCAATATATGAATATTTTACTTTTTTAGGCTGGTATGCCAGGAAGGATGGGACAGAATGGAGGGTTTGGGCCGCCTGGGCCATCGGGAGACCAAGGCCCACTTGGAGGCCCCGGGGAGCAGGGATCCCCAGGCAAGCCTGGACAACCTGGGCTTCACGGAACGCCGATGCCGGGACCAAAGGGACTGAGAGGACCGCCTGGCGCTCCAGGACAAGCTGGTCAACATGCAGCGTGAGTTAAAGCCTTTGGAATACAAAGTATATAAACCCTCGGTGACAGCTACGCCGTGCCCGGTCCGCCCGGGGCTGTGGGTCCGCAAGGCCCCCCTGGGCAACCCGGCCAACCGGGAGTCCCGGGACAAGCAGGCCGACATGGCAACAGAGGAGAGCCAGGCTCAGATGGTTAGCCAAATACAAAGGGAAGGAAAACGAAAAAGCATTTGCAGCTGAATACTGTCCTTGTCCGCCTCGCACTGGGGAGCAAATGCTCAGGGAATATTCGCCGGCACCGTCCGCCATGCATTTCCAACAGGGCGGAGGAGGCAGTGCAGGTAAAGCCAACTAAAATATCATCAAACAAATGCTGGACGACTGCGTGTTAGGTGTAGCGCCTGCTCCGTCCGAGGCATACCCCGCCCCGGAATCAGCCGCGGCACAGTCGCCGCCAGCAGCCGAGATGGCGTACGGGGGCCCAGCAGCCGCTGTGCCTGCGCCAGCGCCGGAAGAGATGTCCCCCCCTCCCATCCCTGCTGCGGCGCCTGTCGTGGAAGTCTCTGAGAGCGCAGCTCCGTACGCTCCCACCCCGGCACAGCCTCCGCCGCAGCCGCAGCCGCAACAGCCGAGCGGGTACAGACGCATGAAGAAGTTCCACCACCACCACCAGTGAAGCGAAAGAGAGACCAACCGCCGATGGGACGAAGCATAAGCAAAGGAACATTTGCCGACCAACGCATTAATTAAATTATAATCAATTAATTAATTGGTTAACCGATATTAGATTTATGCAATATTTTTAATCGATTGCCATAAATAAAATAATTAACAATTTCCAATCCAATGTTCTGTAATGCGTCCTCAAATGGCCGAGAGGCGTCTCGTCCGTTCCGTCGGACTTTTCTCTCCGCCGACCACGTGCAGCTGATTCTTCTTCACCATTTCCAACATTCGCTTCGATGCTTCAATTGCAGCTAATCTTTCCCTCCCGGCATTTGCAAATTCGGAAAATAAATGGCGCCCTTTTGAGTGTTTTCCGCAATCATTCGGAAGTTCCAACGACGAAAGTGTCCGCTCGGAAGCAGTCATTGCGTCGAAGGGTTCAGAATTGGCGGCACTTAGCAGAAGCTGAACCGTGGAAATGATGCGAGGAGAGGGAGAGAAAGAAAGGCGAGAGGAAGAAGGGCTGGAAGACAAGCCTAAAAGTGGAGGGAAAATGGCCAATTGGGCAAAATTATTGGGGAAAGACAAATAAAGATGAGAGAAAGTGAATTGGGGAAAATGATCAATTGGAGCAAAATATTGGGAGAAAGTGATTTATTTGGAAAAAGGAGAAATAAGTGATCAATTAGGGCAAAATTATTGGGGAAGCAGTGATTAAGCGGAAGATGCTAATTGGCAGTGACCAACAGCAGGCCCTCATTATCACCTTCTGTCGCTTTTTGCCGATCAGTCTTCAATTTTGTGGGCGGTGTGTAAAAAGCTTCTTCGAATTTGTCGTCAATGAACAATTCGCTTCGAGTGGCTCTTTTTGTTGCGCCATCGTTCAAATTGAGTCGGCGGAATTCATCGGCACTCTCTTCGGCACACCACGAGGCACTCCTCGCCGAGGGGGGACAGCCGTCCGTCCGGGGCTGAAGCCGAGAGCCTTTTTGAGACAATGAAAAGAATGCTTAATTAATTATGCTTCTTCATCAATTCACTTGTTCGCTGCTCTTTCTTTTCATCTTTCAAATTGCCAATTCCGCTTTGCTTTTGCTGCAAATTCTGCTGCACTTGGCTAATTTGGGCAGAAACTGCTGATACTGCTCGCTGTCGTTGCCTCCCATTGTGAAGGCCATCGGTCTGATGGAAAGCAATGGTCGGATGGTTGGGACGATGGGAGTGGAAGAAGCCGGACATCATCTCCAACGAGCCCAAGGAGCCGTGGGAGTGTTGGAACAACGACGGACGGGGCCGACCTGTGGCAAATGTAAAATTTGAAAAACAGAGAAACACTGACCGGAAATAGCCTTCAGCGACGGCACTTTGTCCCCGCCATAATACGCATCTCTCAACGCGGACCCCCTTAAGCCCATCAGCGAAGCGGAGAAGCGTTTGCGCATTAACCGCTCGTCGTCAAAGCCCCGACGCATTTGTTGGACAATAAATGAGATCGAAAATGGGCAAAATGAGCAAACAATGAATGCCAAAGTGCAACGGACTAACCAAATTTCGCCAGGAAAACGCAGCCTCGCGACAGCGGTGGAAACGTCCGCTGGTGGAGCCGTCCGTCTCGAGCACTGACTGCAAAATGCATCTGAAAGGGTGGCCATTTTGATTAAAAGTGGGGGGGAGGCAATTCACTCTAAAAAAGTGTCCCAATAATTCGCTGGAAAGGCTCGGCCTCCGTTCATCTGACAGTGCTTCTTGCCAAGTGCCTCAATTAGTTTAACCAATTAATTAATTAATTGAGTTTGCCATTTCACTTTGAAATGTTGCCCCAATTTGTCTGTGTATTGTAAATTCTTTACGACATATTCCAAAGTTCGGTTCAACAGCCCGGCATGGCGGCGGAATTGGCCTTCGTATTTCAGGCGACCTGAACAACCAAATGGACAGTAGCAGACACCGCAGCACGACAAAAGACAGTGACACTTTTGTGCCGCACTTTTGTAAATTGCCGAAAAAATCGTACACCCAGAGGGCCGGGCCGTTCACTCCGTCTCATCCCAATTTTTTCCCCTCAAAAGTTCCCCGGCCTTTTTGCCGTTTATACAATTCCTTTTACATTCTTTCACTCGCCTTGCGGGACTTTCTCCAAGCCAAACAACAGTTTAATGTCCGGCTGGGCAATGAGCACATTATGGAAAACTTTGGCGCCAATTCCCTCCACCGCCGCCTAAAATGGCAACAAAAAAAGGGAAAGTGTCCGTTTCATTCGTTTTTTTGTTTTGTTTACTTTTTTGACCCTTTTCCAACTGTTCTCGATGAGCACGCGTTGCGTCCGCGTCAGCAAAATGGTCGCATTGGCGGCATTTTCGGTCCGCGACAATGGCAAATGGAGAAGCGTTTGGGACCGTTGCCGATTGGGGGGGCTTCTTAATTGCTTTTACCATTATCTCTTTGACTCTCTTCTCTCTCTCAATTTGCTTTCGGTCACTCTTTTTTCGTTTCTTTGATTTCTCGAACCCTTCTAAAATTATTTCAAAATTCTATTTCAACCAACGATTAGCTTAAAGTGAGGTAAAAACACAACTATATTATATATAATTAATAATGAAACTTCCATAAGAATAGGTCAAAAGCCGAGGAAGAAATGATTAAAAGACAAATTTAAGAGTGAAGCGAGCCGTTTCTTGCTTAAGAAAATTGAATCGAATGGTCCTTTAGCAAGATCATTTAACTATCTAATTAAGTAATACACCAATAAAAAAAATTGTTGGGTAAATTTCACTTAAATTGATTTACTACAGGGAAATTAAAAAAAAGGTTTCAGGCGCAAATGTCTGACAAATGAGAGCAACAGACGGGAAATGTCGTTCTAATTCTTTCAATTGCCTTTATTTTACCCTTTCCCCCTTTCCTCTCCATCCCACTCACTCTCTCATCTGTTTTTTGTCATCCTTTCCTCTCCATCCCACTCACTCTCTCATCTGTTTTTTGTCATCAGATGCTGAACAAAATGATTGTGCTAACCCGAAGCGAAGCACTCGGCGAGGAGGGAATTCGCATATCTCAAGTAAGCAGGTGTCATCCTTTCCTCTCCATCCCACTCACTCTCTCATCTGTTTTTTGTCATCCTTTCCTCTCCATCCCACTCACTCTCTCATCTGTTTTGTGTCTCCCGTCGAACATGCAGAATTGGATGGTGAAGAGGTTTTTTGTCATCCTTTCCTCTCCATCCCACTCACTCTCTCATCTGTTTTGTGTCATCTCTCCCTGTCCCCGTGCTGTTGTTTTCCTCCTGCTGTTGCTGCTGATACTGTTCCCCAACTTTGACCTGCTCCTCCTCCCTCTCCTCTTCTCCTCCCTCGTCCCTTTTGCTGCTGTTCCCTTCCGATGGCTGACTTTCGTTTTCTTGTTGAACTTCCAGCGCAACACTTCCCAATTTCCTTGTGCTTCTCCTTTGCATTGAATTAGCAACTGCAATTAAAACGGAATTTATTTTACTAATTACCGTAATTATTCTCTTTTTTTATTTTTCTTTTTTTTTGTCTCTTACCGTTCCCATGGATTTTGCTTTCGTTTCCCAACCTTTTGAGGCGGCACTGACGCGGTAACGTCGATCAGCGAGTGACAGTTTACTCTCATCTTTTTTGTTGCTGTGAACTGCTCCCATTAAATTTAATAGTTCAGCCTATTAAAAAGAAATAAACCAAAAAATAAAAAATAAAAAAGAGACATTTATCGCCGGGGGCGCAAAAGAAAAAAACAAAGGGAAAAATAAAAGGAAAAGCAAATAAAATAAGCTGAATGGCATAATCATCCTACTCACATTTCACAATTTTGTATAAATAAACTCGGTAAGTCATCTCAAAGTTAATTTGAAAGCAGAGAGAAAGCGCTCTCTGACCTCCCATTTCGCCGATCCCTTTCAGTGCTGTGAGTTGGCTGTTCAGCTGCTGCTCTTCCCCCGTTGGGTTGGCTTTCGTCCCATCGTTTTCTTCTTTCTTTTCCGTTTGGCGTTCCGTCCCGCCGTCTCTCTCAATTTGTTGCTGCTCATTCTGCTGACAATGAACACTGTGTTTTTTTATTAAGTGCCAAACCCAAATTGGATAAGTGAAAGGAAAGGGACAATAAGGGAAAACTAATGATGAAAAATGATTTGTACAAATAAAATAAAGGAAAGGCAATGAAAAGAAAAGGGAAAAAGGAAAAAGTTGGCAATGGAAAGGGAAAGGGAAAGGCATTGGTGACACGGCACGAATTATTGCCGAGGCAATTCGGGAAAACCGGCGGAAGAAAAAGGGCAATCGGAGGAATGATTGGAGGGGGGGGGGGTAAAGTAGAAGTGGCACTTATGGGGAGAAGCGCAGAAGGGCAAAGACGAGGCAAATTGGCAAAAAGAAAAAGAAACCGACCGAATGAAGAGAAAAAGGGGAAAAAGGGAAAAAGGAAGATTATTTGATTATTTAGCTTATCAAAAGCCATTTAAGAAAGCACTAAAAATGTTTTACCAAACCAAGTCAAACATTTTTAAGTGATAAACCCAATTTTATTTAACATTTCAATTTATTTTTTTTAATTTATTTTCTCTCCGTTTTACTTTTGTTTTGTTTTTTTTTTACTTTTTCTTTAGGATTTTCTTTAACTTTAGGTCGCTTTTCCTCATGATGGATTCCATTAGCACAAAACGGCAAAACGAAACGCCCAAAAATATTTTCACTTGTGCCTTTGGTGTGCATTTAACTTTTAACGCTTCTCTCTGACGCCTTTTCTCTCTCCAAAAGCTGTGAACAAATTGCCCTTGAATTTTTCTCCTTCTTCTTTCCTCTCATTATTCCCTAATTTTCCCTGCTTTCTTTTTTGTTAATTATTCTTTTTTCTTTAATTTTCTTTCCCCCACTCTTTCTTCCTCTTCCTCCTCCTCTTCTTTTTTCTTTCTTCCTCCTCCTATTTTCTTTTCTTCTTCCTCTTCCTCCTTTCTCTTTCTTCCTCCTCCTCCTTCTCTTTTCTCCTTCTTCCTCCTCCTCCTTACTCTTTATTTCTTCTTCCCTCCTCTGTTTTTTCCTCCACTCTCTCCATTCCTTTCTTTTTTCCTCCTTCCCATTTTCTTCCTTTCCCAATTTCCTTTTCCAGAATATTTAATACATAAAATAAACCCAAACTTTGAAAGGGAATGTGTGCAAAGAAAGAAAAACAAAAGAGAATTTTAAAAATGGACAAAAAGAAAACGGGGCGGGGAGAGGAAAAAGTGAGAGAGACCGACGGAGAAAGGAGGCAGGGAGAGAGCGGAGAGGGGGAGGGGAATATGCCAAAAAAGACAGAGCCCGGCATAGAAAGGAAGGGGAGGAGGGGAAGGGGAAGGTGCTGCTTCACCCCCTCATAATTAGCAAGTGGCTTTTCCCCCGATTGTTTGGTTTTCAGAATGCAATTAGCCAATTCCGACTACAAATTGCCCAATTTGCGCCTTCGTCCCCAATTTGGCCGTCCTTCGTCCTTCCCCCGTCGTCCTTTGCTCGCCTTTGTCCTCAATTTCAATTATTACGCCGTCCTTTCCCTGGCCTTTCTGCTCTTTTTGCTCACCTTTCCCTTTTCGCTGCTTTTCTGCGTTAAAATTGTCCACGAATACAAACGGATGGTCCCCCTTTGCCCTTTGGCACTTTCCTTCCCATTTTGGCACTTTTAGGTCGTTTTTCGGCTTGGCCGTTTGCTCGTCGGCCCCCCAAAAGGGCCCGGCATTGTCTTTCTGCTGCCATGCATTGACCACCACACCCAAATCGACCTGCGCGTCAAATCGTACGACGTCCCTTCCCAGGCAGGCCAGAGCTTTCGCTGCTTCTCCCAAATGAGTGACCAATTGACAGGAAATGCTTACAAAGGATTCCGTCACGGTTTCCGTCGACGCGGCAGTTTATTTCCGCACCAGCGACCCAATCGCGGCCATCTCGTGCATTGTGGACTCGGCACTGAGCACAAAACAATTGGCACAAACGACGCTCCGCAACATTTTGGGCACGAGGACATTGACCGAAATAATGCTGGAGAGGGAAAGCATTTCCAAAGTGATTCAGGTGGACATTGGCACAACTGCAGAGGGCAAAATGAATCGTTTAGGAGATTTTGGACGAAGGCAAGTGTTGGCATGGCATTCACTGGTCAATGGAATATCTTTTATCAGCTAAAAGCACGCTTAAGGGACTCACCCGTGGGGCATCAAAGTGGAGAGGGTGGAGCTGAAGGACATTCGGCTGCCCAAGGGCCTTCTCCGAGCGTTGGCAGCCGAAGCGGAAGCGGCCAGGAGGGCGAGCGCGAGGGTTGTGAGTGCGGAGGGGGAGCTGAACGTAAGCAGTGGCAAATGCCAATGTCAATGCCAATGCTCAGCATCCCCAAAATCCGCAGGCCTCCGCTTCCCTACGCGACGCGGCCGACCAAATGTCGGGTTCCCCCGTTGCCGTCCACCTTCGCTTCCTGCAGACACTTACTCGCATTTCCACCTTCCGAAATCGCACTTTTGTGGTGCCAATTCCGACAGAGGCAATCCGAAAAATGATGGGAATGGCACACAAAAAAGACAAAAAATAGCCAAAAGGAAATGCGAACAACGACAGACCAAAGCAAACACAGCAGAAAAAACATTTCAACTTTGGTTTGACGTCTCTTTATTTGCTATTTACTCGGCTGTCATCTGCTCACAGGGGCCTCAATCAATGCATAAATTGCCAAATGAAAATTCACTTTTGATAAGGCTTTTACGTAATTAATAATAATAATAATATAATTATTAGCAAATCAATTCGCTAAAGCATCGTTTTTGCTTTGTTTTCCCTCTTTGACCATTAATTGTCCCGTGCTTCTTCTTCTGTCATGGCCAGCTTCAGCTCAACTCCCATTTCGGTGTTCGCTTTTTCAATTTTTATTTCATCGACTGTTTTTTTCAACGGCGCAAATTCATTTGTATTCACTTACAAAAATGGGATTAAGCACCAAGTCAATGGCACACTCTCAAAAGCAGTGAAGCATTTGAAACTGCGCGGTAGGCCAATAAATGAAAGATCAATTTAAATTGGCGTCAAGAAATGGATTAAATTTGCGTAATTAAGAGAATGAGGGTTCCATTTTGATCAATTTCGAACCCCGAACTTGAACTCGAACAAAAAGTCGAAAGTACAACTTTTTGAATTTCATATTTTTAAGTATAAAAATGGTTTAAATAATTTTTTATTGCATGGGTATAAATGATTTTTTATTTGAAAATTTCAGGGGGGTCTCAAAACAGAAAAGTACCCATTTGTCAGGTGCCTCCGATTTCGTCGTCATAAAACGCCTTTCCGACGGTGCTTTGTTCTCCTCTCCGCTCTTTGTTCACTTTGGCAGCGGAATCTTCGAAGAAAAGCGGGGACAAATGCCACGGGCGGAAGAGTTTCGCGTTTCGATGGCCGTCGATGGACAAACAATCGAAGGGATGACACTGAAAATGGACAGAAACGGAATTGTTGAGAAACAGAGGGTCAATCTGACACCACTGGCACACCTTTTGAGGAGAAACGGGCGCTATTCAGTGCGATTTTCGGTGGAAAATGGGAAGGGACGGACGGTGGGCGTCGACTGTTTTCTGTACTTTTGGGACAGTGCCAGCAAATTGGTCATCTCCGACATTGACGGCACAGTGACGAAGAGCGACCTTTGGGGAATGATTCTCGGTGAAGCGGGGCTCAAGAAAACGAATGCTATTGTTTTTGCCATTATTCTAAAAGCAACAAAAACTGATCGATTTGTTAATTGTCCAAAAATCCGCCATTGGCTTCAGGAAACGCGTGGATTCAGCGCGGCATCCGTAATTTGTACGGAAGCATCAAACAGCGCGGCTTCAAAGTCATTTACCTTTCCGCGCGGCCCGCGTCGGTCGGCACTTTGACCAGGAATTTCCTAAGGCGACTCAAAATGCCGTCCGGCCCACTTTTGCTCTCCCCCGAACCGTTGGAAAAGGCACTGAAAACGGCGGTGAAAGACCCGCAAAGAGTCAAAATCATTTGCATGAAGCGACTGAAGGTACCATCGGTTAGGCTGCTCTTTAAGGAAATTCCGTCCCATTTTTGGAAAAGGAGAATATTTTTTAATTTTAAATTGTCAAAATTGGTTTAATTTGTTGTCTCTTCACTTTTAAAGGATTTGTTCGCCCCCCGCGGCGATGGGAAAAAATTGGGCCGAAAACAGAGCAAAGCGATGAGGCGCAGAGAGAAGAACCCATTCTTCGCCGGGTTTGGCAATCAGCCGAGTGACCAATTGACTTACCAAGTGATGTCAGTGCCCACCGTTTTCATGGTGAATCCGAAGGGGGCGGTGACCGTTTTCAGAAATGGCGGACATTCGGTCGCCAAAGGGAAGTCCTACCGGTACTTAAGCGAACACATGGACAGCTATTTCCCCCATTTGCTTTGACATTGGCCATTTAATGTCGCACTGTCATTCCTTCTAATTTATCATTTTTAATTGTTTTTAATTGCCTATTATTTAATTTGTTCCCGTGGCTTCTTCCCTTCCCCTCTCTTTGGTCCCTTTTTTGTTTCCGTTCAATTTATTTTTTATTTTTTTTGCCTCGACACTTTTTTTTGTGCCTCGTTTCACATTAATTTGCTTTCTAATTTGCATATGTATATTTTTATTAAATTAATTTAAACAATTTCGGAAAAAACACTTAGAGGAAATTAAAAATGAGAGGGCGGTGGGCCATTCATTCATTTATTAATGGATTTTTAATGGGCTCTGCTCAATCTCATTAAAAGAGTTGCCTTTTTATTCAGTGAAATAAATGCAGAGTTTGTTTTCTGTTGCTGTAATGACTGCCAAAAGAGAAATGTGAAAAATTAATTAATTAGTAATTAAATATCGCATCAACTAACGGCAGAGGGCGGCCGACTTTCGCCCTTCCCTTCCCCCGGGGAAAGCCGCGTGCCTTAATCATCGTAAAAGAACGGATGGCTTTTTCCCGAGAAAACTTTCGCACATTTTTCGGCAGCAGAACAGAAGCATTTGGATTATTTTAACATTTTGGATAAAAATTTATTTTAATTTGATCATTTTCCTTATGTTTAATTGGCTCTCTAATTACCCAAATTAATAAAACTAAAAGAAATGACGCGGGGTGCGGACCGTCTTTTGCGACATTTTGCGGCCAACAGTTTGGAGTCGGCGCAGAACTCCGCAGACAGACCCATCCGGCGACAGCGGCCGATGTCCAACGCGGTGTTCGTCTACCGCCACGCGCTATGTCGATGGATGGGCCGGACTGATTACGCGGCTTTTCTTCCCCCTTTAGCCTCCTCCACGGAGACGGACACGGATTGGTCCCTTTCATTGGCGAGAGAGTTGGGCAACGCCACGGGGAGTCAGCTGCGCCCTGTCGGCTCCATCGTGCGACGCGCGTCGCGGCCGAACCGGGACACGACGAACAGAGTCCCGTTAAGGTCCAACGGCACATTCGCATGGCCAATCAGCCCCGAATTCGGTTGAAGGCCCCCGTCAGTCGCGTCCCATCGGCCGCCCTCTCCCCCAACCGATCCGGCAGTTCATTCCATCAACCAAATGCCGTCCAATGAGCAGCAAAAATCGCCGGTGCCAACAATTTCAATTGCAAGCGAAGAAGAAGCGACGGAGGACAGCAAAAAAAGGTGCAATTTATGCCGGGAAAAGCAATTTTAAAGCAGCATTTTTTACCAAATAAAATTTCGACAAAGAGACAGTACGCAATTTGCTGAGAATGCGCCAACGACGGCGGATGAACTGATGCAACTTTTGATGGAGGACGACGGGACGGACAGACCGGTCATCTTTACGATCTTCGAAGCCGCCAACATCGATGGAGTTAAGCATTTGTCTTCAAAAAATCGCTGCACAAGGTATGGTTTACTTTAACGAATGCCACTGGTAGGCAATTAGTTAACTCACCGATTGGGTCATTAGCACTGCTTGGTTTGTAGCGTTAATTAGGTCATTAGCCCCTGCTTGGTTCGTACTTTGAATTAACCCATTGATTGAGAACTGTTGGCACTGTTTTAGTCCTTGCTTAAGGTACACTTGGCTGGTGCTGATCATTCTGTTCATCGGCCTTTGCTTCTACCAAATCGGTGCTCAAGCAATGATGTATTGGCTTACACCTGTGCGTTTCTCTCCCGCTAATTGGCTTGGCTAATGACGCTTATCCCTTCCTCTCATTAGGTTGCCACCAATATCGTCGCTGTTTACCCCGTCTCGTTAGCTTTTCCGATGATCGCAATTTGCAACAACAATCAGCACCGACTCAGTTGGTTGGCCGGCGAAAGCATTCAGAAAAGACGGCCCAACGGCACGGCGCCACTTTGGTTCAGAAGCCAACTGAATCAATCGGATGTGTTCGACAGGGCGAGCTTACGCACATTTTTACGCTTTTGATTGGAATGATTAATATTAAGGTTTTGCTGAACGGATGGGACATGGAAGCGGGTTGTCCTTTTGAATTTGCTACAATTTTTAAATTTCAATTAAGTGCTATTTCCTAATTAGGGCGCTTCCTTCGAAGTGTGGCGCACCAGCGAAGTCGGATGATCATACAATGCGAACTTCCGAACGGAAGTCGCTGTTCAGCGAAGGACTTCAAACCGTTGTGGACTTTGACCGGACTTTGCTGGGCAATAAACACGGACTTTGACCGTCCAATGGAGGCGAATATTTTAAAATTGAAAATGAAATATTTAAAATTTGAAATGCCTTTGTGCCGTAAATGAATGCCGTTGTGCCGCTGTGTTTTGCCAGGTCACTGGTGCCGGGCCGGGGAATGCGCTGCGTCTTCTTGTGAATGTCGAGCGATACGAACGGGTGGAAAGGTGAAAGTCAAATAGGCAGCAGTAAATTAGCCTAATTTGGTTGGTCAGTTGCACTCCCAAATTGCGAAGTCGCTCTTTGCCCGGGCTCAAAGTGCTGATCATCAATCAGACGGACATTCCCGTCTCTTTCCTCGAGGGAGTGAACGTGCCGGCCGGCTTCACCATGGACATTCCCTTTTGGATGCGACAGGTGCCAAACTCTGAATCCATGGACAAATTGGGACTCACTGCTTAATCATAATTAATCAAACAGCGCGAGAAATTGCGGGGCCGCGATTGTGTGGTGATGGGCCAATCAAACGGAGAAGGCGAAGCGAAAGGGTCGTCTTCGGTGGAGACGGAGGGGAAACTCAGCGGCGGCGGAAGGGGCGAAATGCGCGACTGTTTGATGGGGTCGTATTTGGGGGAGATCGAACGACGGTGCAACTGCTCAATGCGAAAGGCATTTCTTAAACAGGACGTCACTGCAGTAGCAGGTAAATGAACAAACTGATCAAAATGGATGTGCAGCATCATAAGGGAAAATAACCTTTGCTAATTGCTTCAAATGATAAAAATGTATTTAATCCATTAATTAACTAATGATGCTTTTGGTTTTGTTTTTCCTCTTCTCCAACCGCAGGTGAACTTGCTCCTCTCTCTCCCTGCAATGTGCTGCAATACTTCGACTGTGTTCAGTCGGTGCTCGATTGGGCCAAGAACAAAGGCTTCACCAACTTCGGCCAGTGCCCCGTCCCATGTGAGTGATGAAAAACAATCAAATATTGACCATTCACCGGCGTGAGTTATTCGTTGCCATTGCCTTTTTAGGCGAATCCATCGACTACACGGCATGGCAAGACATGAACGAATTGCCAACAAATATTTTCCCCCGAATTATTTCCTTTGGAAACGAAGGGGACGAAAACGAAGAAGAGACGGCTGAATTGGGAGAAGAGGACGAAGAAGGCACAGAAGAGGAAGTGGTAGTCCCAACAATAAAACTGATGAAACAATCACAAAATTAGCAAAATTAAACTAAAAAATTAGCAAAATTAGCAAGGTTAAACTAATAATTACCAAAATTAGCAAAGTTAAACTAATAATTACCAAAATTAGCATCATTGCACGCACAGTCAAATGCTCAGCGGACAAAGTGTGGGCCGAATAAAAAGGGCAGCCCGAGAAGCATTGGAAACGCAGGCGCGATACCAAGAGGACATTCAGATCAGAACACGACGAATGGTCGCGCAACTTCGGCAAAGTGTGCAAAGGTCAATTCCGGCCAATGCCCATTAATTGTTAATTACCTAATTGGCTTTTGTCTGATTTCCCTTTCACAGACTAATGGAAATGCGCTGGGGTTGGCGGCAAAATCACTTTATGGGCGTGCACAAACATTTGTCAGAGCGTTTGCCATGTTATGCTGAAGTGCCGAAAACACATGCCAACGTATTCAACGCAATGGCAAATCCGAAGGTGTCCATAAGTCACCCTAATTGGGGTCGATCCAAATAATTAATTAATTGTCTGTAGCCTCAGGGGGAGGAGGAGCGGGCCGAACAGCTTCAGGAATTGCTAATGGGAGAGGAGCAGAAAAACGACACAAAACGCGCAAAAAGCTTTGAGGAAGTGAAATGGACCTTCGGACAAATCGCTGAGGAACGGCAAAAGGAAATGCTAATGATGCGCGAATTGACGACAATGATTTACAGGTGGTTGGCAGGCAAAAGGGCAATTAACGAAAGTTGGCATTCAAAAGGCTGTTCTCGGCTGACTCTTTCACTAAACGACTTCCGATTGGACTGCAACGGATGGACAAAGTGTTAAAATTAGCCAAAATGTACGAAGAAGGCCAAATGACCAGAGAATCGTGGGCAGAACGAATGCAAACGCGGAACATGCGGCACTTCCTCGAGGAAGACATTTACGAGGTCGCTAAGAAGCCAAATGGCCACTCGCTAATGAGTTAAATGGCCAATTGCTAGTGCGAAAAATGGCCAATCGCTAATGAACCAAATTGTCAATCGTTAATGAGCAAAAGAGCCAATCAATGAGTACACAAATGACTAATCATTTTGCTAATTTAAATTAAAGGATTGGCACAATTTGCTTGTGCGCGACATGGAACAAAATGTGCTTGAACTGATCAACAAAATTGAAGAATTGTCCCCCCAAATTTATCAAAAGTCTTCAAATGGGACTGCAATTTCGGTGCTTTTTCCCGTTAATTGTTTTTGTTTACTCATTCCTTTGCTTTTCTTTTCGACCGGCTCTGTTCTTCTCTTCGGCAATGTCCGACGCGGCTCAGCAAACGTCGAACAATTGGCCAATTTTCTGGACGATGCCTTCGAATGCATTTTCAATGGCATTCGTAATGAAACGGCACAAATGCTGAAGGAATTCCAAGTCCAAGATTCGCTTTTGCTTCCCCCAATGAATCTCTCCCCTTTAGCGTGCCATGTTGGAACTTCATTCGGCACTGGCAATACTTTTCCGAAAGGAATTGCCCGAATATTTGCAAAATATGGAATTTGGACCAAAATTTATTCGGTTAGCTTATTCAGTCATTCATTTTGGCGTTATTTTTTTGCAGGGAAAACTTCGCCCAAGTCAACGTTTTCCTGCACAAAATGAACATTGAGTATTGGCGTCAAGAGCCCACTTACAGCATTTGGAGCTTTTTCTGTGCCCTCCCCCTTTAATTGCTCTTTAAATGTTTAATTGTGCCTTTAGGCGACATTGGCGCCACAATGAGTCTTTTCCTTGGCGCAAGTTCGCTTTCACGGCATTTCTCATAAAAATCGCAATTAATCATTTTGAAGGTATGCTGACCATCATCGAAGTGCTTTACTTTGTTCTGCGACAATCGCGGATTTACAGAAGCATTGCGGTATGGAGACAACGAAAGAATTCGCTAAAAATGACAACAGAAGCAGCGGAAGAGAATGTTGGCACAAAAAACGAAGGAAAAGAGAGAAGGTGCACTGAGAAGGGAGAAGGAGGAAAGAACGTCGATTGGGCACTGATCAGTGGGAGGAAAAATAGGGATAAATTGGAAAAAATTTGGCACTGATCAATGGTGATCGTTGGTATAATTGAAAAAATTGACGATAAAGGCACTTGATCAGTGGGAGGGGAAATTGGTATAATTTGAAGTTTTATGGCTGGCATTTTTAAGAAATGCATTAGCACCGTGACTCCACCATGAAAATTGCCTAATTTAGAACCTCCACGTTTATGTGGGTGTGAAGAAAGAAGAGGAAATCGAAATCGAAAAGCATAAGAAAGGAAAAATGATTCATTGGATCTGTTTTTTTGGCATTTACCCTTAATATTTTCAATCATTTCGTTTATTTTATTTATTTGATTTTTGCTTTTTTTTTGTTTCAGTTTCCAATGACAACCGTTTGGCCCTTTCTCTCGCCCAATTCATTTTCTTACCATTTAGTTTGTGCTTTTTACCTTCTGTGTTTTATCGAGACTATGAATGAACGGCAATTAATAAAATAATTTTGAATGATTTGTCTGCTTAATTAATCATTTTGAATGGCATTGTCCAAATTAATTGCCAAATTGCGCGGAAAGCACGCGCATTCGGCGAAAGCCTTCGATCCGGACGAACGATGGTCAAATTTGTACAGAGAGAGGGAGAAAAACAACATTTACAAATGGGTGGGGACGATGAGCGGTGAGTCATTGCAAAACGGACGAAAACGGAGCCAAAAAAGACAAATCGAAAAAAGCGATTAAAAAGCGACGATTGAGGGGGCGAATTGATGACCATTTACGAGAAGGAGGGCGAGGACGGCGTGCTGAACTTTGCCCAGGAAAAGCTCGAGCCGATGCTTTACAACGAAGGGCACACACCGCAACTGATCAAATGGGCCGATTACGTACGCTGGAAGAAGTCCATTGTGAGTTGGCATTTGCTAAGTGAAAATGCCGTATCGGAAAACGAAATGCCAAAGAATGTCATCCTGGGAATTGTGGAGGAGGAGCAAATCAGCGAGACCAATTCGTACTTTCGGGAGCACGAGGCACAGACGCGGCTGAACAAAAGGGGCGTCGAGGGGGAGACGGTGGTGCATTTGTTGCTGAACAGAAAGGAGCCCATGTGCAGAGAGATCGCGCGCATTTTGATCTGCAAATACCCGGGAATGGCCAAGGACATTTACTTGGGCGAGGAAATGTTCGGTGGGCGAAAATAACAAAATGTTGAAATTTGTCACGGAATGTGACGGCGTTAATGAATGAATTTGCCGGGATAATTAGGCCAAAGTGCGCTTCATTTGGCCATTGTTCACGATGACTTCGAAATGGTCCATCTGCTGCTCGAGACGGGCGCTTCAGTAAATGCGCGCGCGACTGGTGACTTTTTTATGCCCGAAGACTACGAAAAGAGCGATCCCAAGTCGATGGACTACAAAGGCATTTTGAATGGCAAGGGAATGCCAAGTGAAAAGTGCCATTCTTAGGCTATGCCTATTACGGAGAATATCCAATCGCATTTGCCGCCTGCTTTGAGAACAAAGACATTTACGATTTGCTGGTCATTTTTGGGTGATTTTGTGCTTTATCTTCGGTCCTCAGATTCAATTTGGAGCCGACCCGGACCAGCAGGACAAATTTGGGAACACTGTGGTGGGCAATGGGAAAGGCACGGCACAAAACATTCGCTTCTCTGCCAACCCCCCCAATCGCGGCCATCTCGTGCATTGTGGACTCGGCACTGAGCACAAAACAATTGGCACAAACGACGCTCTTCCCTTCCCGAGTCAGCTGCACATGTGTGTCATCTTCAACAAAAGCGTTTGTCATTCATCAATTAGTGCCATTTGCTTGTCCTTTGCCTCCCTCCTCAGACAATGTACCGTTACGCAGTGCGCCACTGGAGTAAGCCGGCGCACAGTTACTTAGTGAACAACGCGGGCCAAACTCCGCTCACTTTGGCCACAAAACTTGGCCGGAGGGAAATTTTCGACGAAATGCTCGAATTGATGAAGGCAAGCGAACCAAGTCTGAATTGGTAAAATGATCATTTGTCAGGTGGAATTTTGGCGCTTCTCTGACATGACGTGCAGTGCTTACCCTTTGGAAGCATTGGACACCATCCGATTGGACGGGACCACCAGTCATTGACACCCTTTGAAGTGCCATTAACGAACGGACCACCCTTTGACACAGATTTTGACTCGGCACTTACGACGGTGGTCAACGGAGACAGCTCGGATCACTTGGAAATGATCGGCAACGAAGTGATCCAACGACTGCTGGTGGAGAAATGGAACGCTTTTGCCAAGGTTGGTGATCAGCCAAGCATTCTTTGGCCTTAAACGCGCCCTTTGTTACAGCGGAAAATGTACGAGCGGTCGCTTCTTTTGCTGCTGCAGCTGTTCAACCTCAGCTTCGTGGTGTACCTTCGGCCCGTCTCCCTTAACAAATTGTACATGACCGAGCCCGAATTGCGCGATTGGGTGGGTCGGCTCTGCTCGTCGCCTTTCATCAGCTTAATAATGTCGAAAGACAGATCCGAAGCTTGTTCGAACTGTTGGCCATTTTCTGCTGCTTTTGGTTTCTTTTTGTGCAGCAATTAAGCGACGTGCGCAATCAAGGTCTGTTAATTGGTTGCTTAATTGGTCTGTTAATGGTTTGTTTAATTGGTTGGTTTAATTTGTTTCGTTTGCTATACCGGCGGACCTTTCCACTTCTTTGAAATTTACCCGTCTTTTCCCACTTTCCTTCCAGGCATCTACGCCTATTATCAAAACATTGTGACAGCGCCTGCTAAAGTGAGCACCGGTTGAGCCCACTCATAAGCGTTGATTACCCATTTGCAAATTAATTGGCCATTTGCTAATTGATTGCCCATTTCTTACGCTTTGCCACTCGTTTCCTCGGCAGGTGGTGTACATCGGTGCCAACCTTTGCCTCGTCGCTTGTGTCCCTTCCCGTCTTTTGGGGCTCCACGAGTTGGAGGAGTGTTTGCTCTCCTTCGCCCTTCCCGGCTCGTGGACTTTTCTGCTGTTTTTCCTCAGGTGGGCTCTCCCCCCCATTCATTTGGTGTTTTGTCCTTTTAGCAGTTGGAAATTAATCGGACCATTCGTCCAAATCTTTTATGATATGCTCTCAAAGGATATTGTCTGTTTCATTTCTATTATTTTGCTTCATTTTTGGCATTTTAAGGTCCGTTATGCGATTATTTCTTCCATTTTTCTTGTCGCATTTTCTGAAAGTTTTTTTCCAATTATTAAAAAATTCATTCAGTCCCCTTTTTCTCCTTCCCTTAGTCTTTTATTTTCTTGGCAAAGATGCCAATGCCATTCAATCAGTTTCGGTGGCCATCGGTGGCCAATGCAACACTGGTGGAAAAATATATTCTTACGACAGTTTTTTCGACACTTTTCTGACACTTTACGCATTGATGGTGCAAGCATCGGCAATGAATGTGAGCTAAAGGGGGGGGGGTCGGGAAGTGCCCATGATCAGCACAAAACTATCTGTGCAGAGAGGGGTATGAATGATAGATAAAATTTCAATCACTGATTGGGAGAGGAGCGATCAGTATAAAATGACCGACGACTGGTCACTCTTCTCAATTTGGGACAATATTTAAGTGTCCATTTGATAATGAATGAGGGATTTATTCAGTTTAACGAATATTCATGCACGAATTATGTGGCCCTGGGCAAGCTTGTTCTGATCATTTATTTGGCCATAATTGTATGTGGAAGTGAATGCAACCAATTTAATCGCAATTCCGTTGCATTCCTAGCCAATTATGATGATGAACATTCTGATCGCAATGATGGAAGGTGAGGATGGAGGGCGGCATTAAAGTGAAGAGCAAAAAAGCAATTATGTTGTGATTTAAGAGACATATATTGAAATCATCGGACACGCGGAGAAAGCGTGGAGACAACAGGCAAAACAAGCCAAATCCAGCTTAAATCCATTTGAAATTGGTTAAGTACGCAAAATTGATAATGGTATTCGAACGGTCGTTGGAGTCGCGGAAATTGGTGGCCAATTTAATGGAATATTCCATCCGAATGGGCGGACTCGGACGGGAAAGTCGGGGACTGATGGTGATCAAACAGACCACCAAAACACGCGCATTCCAACGCAAACATGCCATTAAAAATTGGCAGGTCATTCGTCCGCTTTTTGCGACGGTGCCCTTTTCCTCCCCTTCAGATGATGGCACGCAAAGTGATCTCAATGGCCAGAGAGTTGGGCACAGAAGCGTCTCGCTACTTCCTTCACAGTTTCGACCAATTGGTCAAAGAAGAAACATTCGCCCTCGGCTCGGGCCGCACAAACGAAACGTGGAGACCGATGACGAGGGGACAGTCGAGCGGACGGACAAGCGCAGCAGCGGAGGGACACGGCAAAAGGGTGGAGATGACACGGCACAAGCAGCTGGACACGGACAACATGGAAATACTCCAAATCGAAGCAAAATGCCATCATTTAAATAATTAATTTAATTAATTATTGTAAAATTTGAAAAAGCATGGGGACACAGCAACAGCAGCAGCAGAAGAAGAAGACAACGGCAGAAGTGACCAAATGCAAATGAACTTCAGTTACAGTCAAATGGAGCGCACTTTCGGAAGAGTGAAATTTACAGAGACGAAAAGAGAAGTGAATGATGGGATAATGAAAGGGGGGGGGATTTGAAGAGTGAATGAATGATCCCTTCCCAGCTGACTTTTGCGGTCGATCAGCTGCTCGCCAATGGTTTGAAGCTGATCAGCACTGATCGGCACTTTCCTCCCCCGCCCGTCCCTTTTTAGGACTCCCCGAGAGACTTTCCACCAGCGAAATTCGCATTCGGGTCCCTTCTTCTGATAGTCAATTTGTTCAGCTAACAAAACGCCATTTATTCGCTCAGGCCACTCATTCCACACATTTATTCCATTACGACTAATTGCTGAAAGTTCGCTTTAGAAGGGAGCGAAGGCCCGAGGGGTGACAATGCTGCCAAGTGTGGACGTGCCAAACATTCCGGCGAGGGACCCTTTCCATCGCAAATCGGCACAGGGTAATTAGCCACAATTTTAATTGTCAAAAATGAAAGTTAAGAGGAGGAAGAAGAAGCAGAAGGAGCAGAAACGGAAGTGAGATCACACGCGAAGATGCAAAAGTGGGCATCGACTTCAACCATTTCAACATTTTCTTCATCCGGATAAGGAACGGAATGAACTGACATTGATCAATCATCCTTATGCTTATCTTTTTTTATACATTTACTAGAAAAAATTAATTTAATTTTGACAATTTTATAAATTCCACGACTCGGAAAAAGAAATATTAGGCGAATGTTAGCATGAAACGTGTGAAGCCCATCATATGAAAAGAAGCAGCAAATGGGGAAGAATTATATACAACCCATGCAAATTGTTGGCATTGGCATTCCAATTCATTTTCATTTCCGCCTTTTCCGTTACTTTCCCATTAATTTGTCCGATGTTTTTTTTCTTCCTTTTTCCTTTCTTCGTTTTGTTTGCCTTCGTTCGATTTCATCCGATTAGTGAGTTGAGTGGTGGTGGCTGAGGTTGGGGACGGAGGAACTCATCCTCCTCCTCCTCCCCTTCATCATAATCTTCGCGACTCGTCATCATCCGGATGATTGAGTGAGTGAGTGAGTGGGTCAATTGCACCGTTCACCGACTGACGCATCATCGCCTGCTTCTGTTCCCCCCCCCATCTGATCAAATCAAATAAACATTTCCAACCGGAATTCAAACTCCCTCCGCTTTTCCACTCCCCACTTTTACCGCTTTTTCGCCCATTTCCATTCCTTTTAAAATTTATGTTCATTCATTAGCATTAATTGCCGTGTCAAAGTGTCCAAATGCTTCTTCCTCTGCTTGTGCTGATGCTTCTCTCGGCTTCATTTCCCCTCAGTGCCTTTTCCCCCTCCTATTCGTCTTACTCCAATTGGCCTTATCCCAATTCTCCTCGCTATTCTGACTACAACCGATTGTATCCATCATATTCGGGCCAATATGGCAATTACGGTGGCTACAATTACGGTATGTGGTTATCGGAGATGAAAATGACTTTATTCAGGCAATTATTACAATCCATATGGGGGCAATAGCCGAGGCTACTACGGTATGTACGACAGTCCTTCTTACGGTAGCGGATATTCGCCCTCATATTATGGTACTAACTTTTTGTGAAGAAATTAACAACACGGAGTTTAGGTGGCTATTATGGGAGGAATGGTGGCCTAGGGTATGGTGGAATGTACCCGGGCTACGGTGGCTATTCGACTGCGTCCTACTACGGCGGTTGGCCCTATACGGCTGGGTACGGTGCTCAGAACGGATACAGTAAGACAATGCCAATTTTGGTGAATTAAAAGCACAACCCCCACTGGTGCAGCAGCTAATTGTAAGAAATAAGTTGGGAAAGGAAGAAACTGAGCACAAATAATGGGATGGACAAAGGCAAACGCGGGACTGATCAGCGAAATTAAGCATCGCCGTGGAGATAAGCAGAAGAATTGCGAGGGATTTGCGAAGGGACCGATCAGAAAGGACGGAAATGGCAAACTCTCTCATAACAATGGCATAAATGATAAAAAAATATGAAGCAATATTTGGCATTTAATTAACCGCGAGTATGTCCATCAGATGAACACTTCCGGCTTCACCTCCGCTTGGGCCATTTCTTCGGCACTCTGTGCTTCAATTTGGTGGATGTCGTGCAGCTGAAGTGATGCCGACGAATTGCTCATGTCCGACCCCCTGCGGCTGTTGTGATGGGCTCCGCTCGGAAAGACAATGCCACCGCCAAACACTTCTGAGCATGAGCGTTGGATGCAATCGTCCGACGATCGTCTGGAATTGCTTTCCAAATTTTGGCCATTCGGCCATTAAGTGCCAATCCCATGCCCACCACCTGTACGTTGTCTCCCCTCCAGCGGAAATGGTCATCGAAGTTTGGATTGGGTTTGCCAAATCTTCGACCACAATTTGGGGCTTCCGAATGGACAAATGTCGGCTCAGTGGACTTAATACGCATCCATTTCCTACAATTAGCCCATTAAGTATCTAATGACTCACATTAGTGACACGAATCGTTTCTTCCGATTTTGCTGTCGCTCTTCGGCCCCGGCATTGTTTTTGCGCTTTGCCCTCCTCCCCCTCCCGCTCTCTCCGTCCGTCCTTCCCCCGCTGTTTGCCCTTTTCTCCTCTGAACCCTTCGTCTGCTTCTTCTGATGGCACTTTCGCTGCTCTTTCTGTGCCGTTCCCTTCCCCTCCTTCTCCTCCTCCGTTTCATTCTTCCTTCCATTCCCTGACTTTCGTCCGTTTTCCTTTCCGTCGCTCTCTTCGCCGCTTTTTCCGTTGTTTTGCTGCATTTTTTGGTTCTGCTCCGTTTGGTTCTGTTGTTGCTCTTTGTCTCTGTCCGTCTTCTTTGGTCGTTTCTTTTTGTGCTGTGCTGGCGGAAGAAGCCATGCCTTTTTCTTGCGTTGGCTTCGCCTGAGGCCGAGCAATCGCCAAAAAGTGATACGAAATTTCTTAAAGTCGAAAAATTGCCGAAAGAGTCGCCGAGGCACCCACCCATCCATCACCTTGTTAATTGCGGAATAAATGAAGAAATTGAGGGACGAATTGAGGTAACCCAACGCACTGAGCCAATGGAAAGTGAATTCGGACTGATGCGACCATTGGTCGTTGTACAATTTGTAAATTTTGTACAAGTTCATCGAAAAATAGGGGGCCCAGCAGATAAGAAAAACGGCTTAACGGAATGTTAGAGCACGACAAAATGCACAGTGTCTACCCATTACGGTAGCGACCAATTTGGTAGCCCTCGCCTCTCTACGAATGGCCAATCCCTAAAAAGGGAAGGAGAGCGATCGAAAGAACTTGGGCTCATTGCCTACCTGTTTAGACTTTAGCTTGGCAATCAGGTCTTAAGAAACAAAGTTTTATCAGTGGAAATTCTGTCCCAATTCCCTTCCGATCGATCGCTTCCGACCAAACCGAACTCACCCAATGCCCAATCTTTGAGCCCTGCCAACTTTTTCCGCGCTATATAAACGGAGTCTCTGCGAGCAAAAGTGAGCAGTTGGCCAAGGGAAGAGCGCGAGGGCCGTTCCCAGCCGGAGATCAGCTCGGACAGTCTCCGCATGGACTTTTTACTCCCCTGCCAAAAAGCATTATTATTTGATCATTTATTATTGTTAAAGAAAAAGTCCACAAAAGGGAGGAGTCACTGCTTAATCCATTCATTATTTTAAAGTTTTGTTTTGTTTAAAATGATTTTATGAATATTCATTTGTCAATTCACTCCAAAGTTTTGTTGCGCTCCCCGCGAAGGAATTAAAAATGGAATCTGATCGCTTTTGGTAAGGAATGGCGGGAGGGAAGCTAATTGTTGAAAATACCTTTTTGCTTAATATTTTTAACTGCATTTTTGAAGAGAAGGGATTCCAAATCGCCGGATTATCTCTATCCCTTTTTCTTCCTCCCTCTGCGGCATCTCTCCTTTCTCTCTCTCTCTCTCTCCCCGGTCTCTCTCTCCCTACCCCCTCCCTATTTTTTTCTCTCCCTTTCCCTTACAATTCTGTTCGGCACTTTCAACAAATTCTCTTCGTTTTCGTTGTCCCTGGGCGGTTGTAGTGAAAAGCGTCGGTGTTGCTTCTCCCTTTCCCGCGCGTCCACCACCAAATTGGCACTGCCACTGATCACTGAGACCCGTCTTTGTCCGTTTTCGGAATGCCTTCGTCTCGCCGCTGCGTTCATTTTGGGCACTTCCAACATGTTCATGCCCATCATCTTTTGTTGCTGATTGGGCTTTTGATTGGCAACATTTGCTGTTCGTTATCAAAATAGTCAATTAAAAAGGAAAATGCCGCGGAATTAAATGCCCATTTATGAGAAAAGCACTAAATGCTAAAAGGCTTACGGGAGCTTTTTTCCGGCCTTACCACTTATGGCCGAGTCCTTGCCGAAACTTGGGCCCAAAGTCGTGACGGCGTCCAAAATCACCGAGGAGGGCGGGGCCTGACTGATCTCCTCCCTCTCCTCTAACAGAATGTCGCTGCTGACATATGCTTTTTCTGCCCAATTCGAAACACACAATCGCCGCTTTAATTTGTCATCGAAGCATTCGTAAACGCTTGTCTGAGAAGCTGCGGACGAACTCGTGACTTGGAGAATGTTTTGAAGCTGAACGGATGGGGCGGGGGCAGTGAGATGACCAAGCAAAAAAGCGAAGAATTATCGGATGATCAGATGAAAAAACCAAAACGGAATGAAAAATGATATGTGATCAGAAAGTGGTAATCGAATTGATCAAATGATTCGGTGAAGTGATTGGATCCCCCCCCCTGTCCCATAAATTGCGTTGGAACGGACTTGCTCCCGCTCGCTTTCGTTAAGCGAACTCGCGTGTTCGGCAGCCGTCTCCTCGATTTTCTTCAACAGCGGTTTCTCCCATGTGATCATATTACGGTTTTTCTGATCGATCCCTAAAACAATCTTCGATTGGTTTGCTTGACCAGCGACCGCCACTTGCCGATCACTGTCTCCATCGCTGAGGTGGCGATGTTACCCAAATCGGCCCCAAACCCGAGAAATTGCCCTCCGGCCATTTCTTGGAGTTGAATTGCGCGGAGTCGCCGTTTCAAAGTGAAAAAAATGTAACTAAAAGTGAGCTGATCAGAAGGATTATTGAGTTGGAATAATGGCACCCGTAAATCAAAGACATGAACAAAAGGGGCAAAAAGAAGGCGAAAATGGAGGAGCCGAACATGTAAGTGGGGCTGTAAATGCCGCAGTGGTGCTCCTCCAACAGATAGCGTTCAGTGTCCGCGTTGAAGCCAAACACAAGCGGAAGAGACAGACACAAGCTGAACAGCCAGCAGAAGGCGATCGCCAGGTACACTCTTCGAAGGTGCGAAGATCATCAATTAGCAGCAGGAGAAGGGAGGACATACCTCCGCCTGTGTTTGTGCGTTTTGTAATCCGCTGGCTTTGTGGCCGCCACCAATCTGTGAGTTATGGGGGGAAGTGCACTCTGACCAAATCGAACAGAGCGATCAATCGCCGAACCTATCCATGCTGATCAGCAGCAAATGCACAATAGAGGACGTGGAGGCGAGAACGTCCAACACGCAGTAAATGTAGCAAGTAAAAACGGGCAAATGCCAATGCAGCGAATTTATCTGAAGCCCAAAGAGGGGGGGGGGGATGAGTTTGTGCCTAAATTGCTCACCGTCATGTAAATATGGAAAGGGGTGACCAAAGTGCCAACCATCAAATCGGCACATGCCAAACTGAGCAACAAATAATTGGTCGGTGTCTGCAGACTTTTGTTGGAGAGGACAGCCGCCACCACCAAAGTGTTGCCAATAATGCACGAAATTGGCATTGTGACAAGCAGCAGCCAGACCCTGAGGCGAGAAATGGACATGGTTTTCGGCAAAGCCGTGGGACATTAATCGACCATTGCGGCTTCAGTTCGGCGTCAATGTCAGCGAACTGTGAGGAATCAATGCGACGGACGTGCCGTTGCAGCTGATGTACGGGGGAAAATGCCATTTGGTGATCCAACGGATGAGAAAAAGGCGAAAAAAACAAACTGACAAACATCGCAGCATCACTATGGGAAATGGCACGCATAAGAGAGGAGGAAGGGACGATTTGTGGTGGTTAATGAGCCTTAAAAGGTTAATTAATAAAGGGATAGGACAGGTGTCATTTTAGCATTAGGAAACAATTGTAAGCACAACAAATGATTGAATGATTTAAATTTAATTGGATCATCGTACTAAAAGATGTTCCCTCGAGAGTCAATTCAATGAAAAATGATGAAATTTTTACATTTTTAGACCAATTTGGATGTGTGGGAAGAATGAATGGGCAACAAACAGTCAGGGACTAAGAAGGAAAAGCCTCCCCCTCCCCCCGGGGTGAAGACGAACAAATTTACATTGCCCGTCCGTCCGCCTCAGCCAATTCCAATGCGTTGAGAGTTGGGAATGGCCTTTTTGGGTACGCCAAATTCAATTGAATTTCGATGGGATTTGCCACAATGCGAAAGTCGGCCGGAAATGTTGAGGAATTTCCGCCTTTTGCTGCAGCTAATGAGTTACAAAAGATTGAACCATACCAAAGGACGACCAAAGAACATCAAAATGGGAATTAATCCCCATAAATAATTAGTTGTAAAAGGTTTTATGGAGTGATAAATTGATGTTTAGAAATTGTTAAAGCGGACAACAGATGAAATGAAAAGGAAATATCAGATGCCAATGAATGAATAATTAATATTAATTAACGAAAGATTGGCACCGGCACTCTTTCGTTCATCTGACTTTTTCTTTCACTGAGTTAATTTATTGGCACATTTGCACATTTTGAAGTCACTTAAAGAGAGAATTTCGGATTCATTTGATGGAAGGACGGAAAAGTGGCCAAAATTAAAATTAACAATGATTGAAATTGTGAATGTTTTGTCAATGAATGTGCCAAAAGCGAAGACCCAAACGGAGGGAGGGGGAGCACAGGCAATAGACTAATTTGAATCATTGCCTCCGCTCACTTTGGCCACAAAACTTGGCCGGAGGGAAATTTTCGACGAAATGCTCGAATTGATGAAGGCAAGCGAACCAATTTGATGTGCCCCGCTGCACTGTGGGAAAATAAGTCCTCAAGCGCAGCAGCAATTCCGTTCTTCCGTTCTCCGCTGAGGATGCCCGCCCCCTTTGCCACCCTCCCCCCCCCCCTCCCCTTCACACCACCAAACACTTCCATCCCTCTTCTCATTCAACCCACAGCAATGAAATTGGCCAACTCTTTTCACTTCTTGGCAATGGCACCACGCAAAGTGAGAAGCGAAGGGACAAAACAAAGGGACTGACGGGGGGGGGGGGGTAATGCGATTAATTTTCCACGCAGAGAATATGTGACACAACAAATGCGTTGGAGAAAGTGAGAAGGGAAAGACGAGAACAAATAGGCAGAAAGCAGGCAAAGTTGGGAGGGGGAAATTGGAGATGGCACTTGGAAATGCCATCGCCGACGCCGTTCCGCCGCTTTCTCGCAGAACAGACGAACGACGCGGAGAAAAACATTGTACTCATTTCTGGAACATATATAATGACAAAACAATATTAAGCGAGTGATTGTTGAACAGTTCTAAGGAAATTTATTTTTTAAATTTAGATGGCACGGCAATGCCAATTTGTAAATTTGATGAATTTATAAAAAGATAGGACCTGGTTATAAAAATGAAAATGTTTAAACAGAGAAATAACAATTTATATTTTGTAGAAGTATAAAAAAAATTAAATAAATAATATTTTATGAATTCAATGAACGATTTAGAAATCGCGATTGAAAAATCTGGGCGGAGGTTGCCGCTGATTTTGGGAAGACCTCGGAGGTCTGATGGGCTGCTGCCTCTGTATGAGCTGCTGATTTGGGTTAAGGATGGGCCGTTGGTAGGGATGAAAAGCGGTGAAACTCATTGGTTGAAAATTAGCACCAGCAGCAGCAGCCGATAAGGATTCCTGTAGTTTTAAAGTTATTTAATTGGTAAAGCATTGCAACAATTCCAAATGCAATTTCGAATGGAAACAGACCCCCCTCCTCCCCCGGGTCATTTCCCTCATTAGCGTTTTTCCCTTTAGATTCTATACAATTTAAAATTTTCCAAGAGTACATCTCACATACCCCCCGTTGCTGCTGCACATTTTGAGAACCGCCCGCTGTTTGGTGTTGTGTCCTTTGCGGTCCTCCGCCCATTAGGCGGTGAACATTTTGAGGAACGCCCGACGTTTGGTGTTGGGCCCTTTGCGGTGCTCCGCCCGTTGACCGGTGGATGTTTGGAGGACCGCCCGCCGTTTGGTGTTGTGCCCTTTGCGGTGCCCCTCCCGTTGCCCGATGCATCGCTCCCCCAACAGAAGGCATTTTTCCGCGTATTTGTTGCTGGTGCATGGGAGCGGCAGGAGCAACCGGCCGACGACGGTTAGCATGAGCTCCACAGCCCGAAGTGTACTCGAACAAATTGGTCTGCAATTTGGTGTATTTTTTAGCGAATTTGGCAGTGAGTGATAGCACTTACCCCTCTTAACTGTTGGAGCAATTCCTGAATGTTTATTGCTGGGATGGGCGCCTCGAAAAAGAAGTTGTGGTCCAAGGCAGCGGACGCAGAGGGCCGTTTCTCGGGGTTAAGCGTCAGCATAAAATCGATGAGCGAAAGGGCTTGCTCATTGTTCTGACAATGAGTCGGAGCAAATAAATGGGAACTGTTGTTCTAGAAGGTATCCGAAAGTGGTCGGTTAATTTTCAGAATTTAACCCTTTATCCCAATCCGCTGGTGATGGCCCTAATTGTGAGGCGGTCTACCCAATATTTGCGCCTATGCCCAAAACAGTTTAAAAATTTATGCTTTTTTCAAAAAAAAATTACCTGAAGAAATGGATTTATACGCTCTCTCACGCGTCTCGGTAAATTTTGCTGTAACGATCCTTGCAAATTGTTGTAATAAGGCAACTTGTCACACCCTTTGGCGGATTTGGTTTTTTAGGAAAAGCCAAACGCCAACAAACACCTGGCCAACTGTGCGGATTAATCGACCCACACAGTTTCGAAATGAGCTCCAGCTGAGATTGTTCGGTGTTACCCTGAAACTACAGTTAATCGACAAGACAATAAGAAGGCTGTCGACCTGAAGGATTGGTGCACGGATCCAAAGCTCGGCCATGATGCAACCCGCGCCCCAAATGTCAATCGCCGGGCCGTAGTTCCGCGTGCCCAATAACAACTCGGGGGGTCGATACCACAAAGTGACAACTCGATTTGTGTAGCAATGTTCTGGTTGCTCTTGAAATGTTCAATAGTCAGTCAGTCAGTCGCAAGGAGGGTGCCCCATTCCCAAAATGTTCAATCGGTGCCAAAAAAAGTTCCAAAAATAATTGTTTCACTATGAGAAGATCAATGTCTGCGAATGACCTAACTTATTATGCAGTACAAATAAAAGACTTACTATACATTAGCCGTGCCAAACCAAAATCTGCCAATTTGAGCACCCCGTCACCAGTAATCAACACATTGGCCGCTTTCATGTCGCGATGCAATATTTGACTGGAGTGAATTTTGTGCAATCCGCGCAGAATGTGCTGCATCATCGTTTTGATGTCCACCAGTCGAATTTTCACTTGGGTGTTACTCAACAGACCGGCAAGATCGTGCTCGCAAAAGGTGAACACCAAGTAAAAGCAGAATTTCTCCTTCCCACTCTTTTCTAAAACAACTTTTTAGTGGATTCGTGGCTTTTGCTTTGCTTTTTTTTACGTTTGCTTGTGCACACTTCCACCAGTTCAGTTATGTGCTGATGTCGAAGCCTTTGTAGCATTTTTATTTCGCGAAGTGCAGTTATTGGAAACTGAAAATGAATATGCAAATGGGTTCCTCCGGTGCCAATTCACCCCTTCCTTTTCATTTTCCATCAAAATTTTTTTCAGTGCCACCAATTTGCCAGTTCGCTTGCAACGCGCCTTGAAAACCTCGCTAGAAAGTGCACTATATTAAAAAATTCGCTCCGTCTTAAGCACCCAAATGTTCCTTGTCCAATCTTCAACAACTGCTCGTAATATGTCACTTCGCTGACATAGGGATAGTTAAAATGCTCAGTATAGTTCAAGAGCTTCTGTGATATTCGGCATTGTTCGAGAATTGCCTAAAATATTACAAATGATAAACAAACAAATCATTGACAAAGTGAACGAACCTTCACTTTGGTGTCATAGTCTTTGGAATTTCCAACACCGTTCATTTCCAACATTTAAACTGTGACAGTTGAAAAAGAAAATTAAATAATGCTTAAATCTGTTCAAGTAACAACATACAAAATAGCGGGGTCGCCCCCAGCCCAGCCCATTCGCCAGGAAAGGGCCCAAAATGGGTGCCCCTTTCCACGGACGGTAAAAAAAACGAAAAGTCGCCAATAAATTGTTGGCGTAAAAAACGCCAATGCATTCAAATATAAAACAAAGTGTCTTAATTCTTTAACTGTGATCAAATTCCTAATTAAAGGTTAAAATCCCCCTAAATCCATTTCACTGCAGTTTAAACAAGTATTTTTTTCGAGTTTGTTTGAGTTGAATTTGATATACAACACTTATCGAAAGTTTTAGTATGTATTTAAAAAATTGTTCTTGGGAAGAGGGTTTGTACGATCCCAAACCTGCCTAAAAATAAGCCGTGCCATTTGCCTATTATGCTAAAAAGCGGCGCATACTCGACTACAGCGGCCTCAGTAAGTGGGGCTCCGCTCGCTTGCTTTGCGTTGCTCGCGCCTGGGGTGGGCCTTCGGCCCGACCTTATTGTTAGCCATGCGCTCGCAACCGTCCGCTTTCTCGGGCGCCCCACTAATTGCTCGCTCCGTCTTCGTATCTCATTTTTTGCGAAGTTAAGATGCTCTGCTTTTGCAATTCCAACATAGATCATTTGTCCGATGTTATTTTGTGCTGCTTTTTCCCTTTTCCTTTCTTTACTCATTTGTCCGAATTCGGTGGATTGACTGTGCTCAGCTGGCTTTGGCTTTGACTTTCGTCGCTGTTTCGTCCTCCTCCGTCCTTCCGTCCGTCCACTTCACTCTCCGCCCCCTCCCCTTTCATTGTATTGCAAAATCGTCCGACACGCGGTCAAAGGGACAAACAGAAAAGCTTTTCCATTTGCAATGGGAGCTTTTGCTCTGCGAAGGGATTTTGGTGGGGGGAAGGCCGTGGCGAATGTTTGTCCAATTGGAAATCGAAAAGAGAGACGGATGAAGCGTCAGAGCTTATCGATGACTCACACAATAGAACTTCCATCTTTTATTTTTGAGTTTTTAATTTTAGTTTATTTTAACACTTTTTCTCGCCAATTAGCCTTTGCTAAATGCACTTTTTCGCTCCTTTTGCGATGACTTTGGCCACTTTTTTGGCCATATCACTCGTCCTCCCCTCAATTTTCCCTTGCCAATCAGCCGAAGAATCAATTTTTCGCTCATTTCTTTTTCATCGTCGGGAAATGTGAAAACGGAGGGCGGGGGAATTTCCGATTCATTCTTTCGTTGCCTTTTCGGCGAGTGTTGCATAAGAATGTGAAAAGACGAAGAAAAAGACAAAATCTTACGATGATTCATGCTTTTCCTGCTCTTTTGCTTAAAATTTAAAAAAGTAATTATTGAATTATATTTTTGAATAAATATTTAATTTTTTTTTAATTACCAAGCTTAAATGGACATTTCAGCAAAAGGTGCAACAGTTCCGCATAATTTTCTGCTGCTACCGATTGACCAAATTATTATATTATTTCTGATGATTCTCTGGCGCCCTTTTTCTTTGATAATCCATTCCCAAAAACCCATTAATTTGGCCCATTAAAGTGACTTTGGCCATGGCCAATTTATTTATTATGAAAGCGTCTTAAGTGTCGACTATGTCCTGTAATCCTTGCTGCTGTTTGAAGCTTAAGGATGCCGCTATTAGCATCGGAATTTGGTCAACGGTGGGTAATTTCGGTTAAATATCGGAGGAAAAAATAAGACAAAACTCAGTGATTTCTTTTGCTGATATTCCCTCACTTTGTCAACTTTGATTAATTGTGTTACTCCAATCACTAAGTGATGCAGCCAATTTCAATAGTTTTGGCCGTAATTTCCGTGCTCAGTTTTCAAATGCGACGGTCGGCTTCTCTGTCCCCAATTTCACACCCATTTGATAATTACAGATTAATTTTTATTTTAATTATCAAATTTAAAAATGATGAGTGAAGTGCATTATGCATGATTAGAAGAAATCGCTGCCCTTTGTGCGATGGTTTCACATTATAATTTGCATTTGACATTTTGTCGAGACTATCAGCAGAATACTGTAATTTCGCATTCGTTCTGTTTGTTTCATCCCAATTAAAGATTTACTCTCTCGCCCAAATTGCCGTTTTCGGATGGCAATTCAGCGTCCTCGCCCAGTGCCAACATGTTATAATGGCACAGTCCAACCTCCAATGTGACTATTACTGTCCCTGTGTTGGCGCTTCAACCGCGCGAACTTCCGCAATAATTGAGGGTATTTTGTGGAAAATGTAAAATATTAAAATGCATTTTTACGATAATTTGTTTACACATTGCATTTTTTGCACTTTAATTTCAGTATTTATTCCTTTTTAATTATTTATTTTTTATTCTTTGTTTCTCTCTCAACTTCTGCTGCTGATCATTTTCATTATTATTTTTTGTGTTCCAACTTTTGTGTTGATTTTTTTATGTATTTTAAAGTGAGGGAATGTTTCGGTGTTTTAAATTTTTTCGCATTTTAAATTTCCAATTTTTTGTCCCATTTTCTTTCATTGATCAATCAATCCAACAACTCCAACAGATATACAGCATAATGCAATTGGCCATTTTCGGTTGGCAAATGGCCGCCATAAAATACGAAAAGGACCGCGCAGCGAACACTCTTCTGCCCAATTACAACACTTATGGTCGCTACGACATTCCGACTTATTACGAAAGCTATTGGCAATCACCGGAAGAACGCTATTACAGCTGTAAAAGCATTGTTTAAGTGAAAAGAGTGTGAAAAATGCAATGTTTAAACAAAATGAAAATTGTCATTAATTACTTTTTTAATCATTTTGTTTTGCCCGGCCCAAATTACCCAAAATTTCAGGGCTTTTCGTAATCCAAATCCTTTGTCTGATCGCCGCCTTCTTTCTTCTGTTCGCTTCCATTATGATGATTTATGGGGTGCACACGGTAAATGAGGTGTCATTCAACCAAAATGAAATTCCGTCCCCGTTGACAGTGGTCGCGCTTCCTTCTCGTGCCGTGGATGGTAACAATGTGCGCTTCCATCCTCACTTCGTTCGCCTATTGTGCCCATTTGCTTCTGGTCCCCAAAAATGCTTTTCTCCTCCTCCCCATTAAGGTTTAATTTGGTGGGCTGGCGATGTGAGGGATTATTGGCTTCTGCTAACCATCGTCGAAATGTTCGGCGTTTTGCTCAATGTGTGCCATTGGCTAATTCTCTTTCCTCATTTGGGCATTCGCTTAAGGTGTACTGTTTCCTCGTTATTGTTATGTTCCATCGGCGAATGCTGGTCGAACTTGAGTATTATGCGAGAAGACGAAAGTACGACCGATTCAGCCAATTGCCAAGTGAAACGGCACACCAGCAAAGAACAGAACGAGGCAAGAAATGATGAGCAAGAAGAGCATGGCTAATTGGGTAAAACATTCAGCAGAAATGGACAGAACCGACCCGAGGCCCAGCAAAGAGACGGCACTTACGTGCCAACGCCCCGGCGCGGAAAGCCAATGGCCCTACCAATCGCCTCATCATCCATTGGCCGGTGCTCAATTGGCGGGTGATTTTGATGCAACAACAAACCAACGGCCGAATGAAATGGCAGACGAAATTCACACGGCACGACAATTGGAACAACGGCACCAAAAAAGGGGTAAAAGAGAGGGGGGGGGGTGGCATGGCAAAATGTGAATTCAAATATATGCTAGTTTAAAGAGTCAGTCTCCCTAATTGTTTACCAAAGTGTTATCCTTCTCGGCATTAGATTCACCGATCATTTTGCCTCATCTTCACCAAATTCGGTCCCTCTCGGCGATGGAACGTCCGCTACAAAAGCCTCAATTTGATGAATACGGCGAAATGCCAAGGAGAGATAGACGGAGGAGGCCAACTTCGCACAGGAAAAAGTGGGTGACATCGAATTCAGTTGATTACTTGTCCCTCATCGTCGTCATTTCGGCTTTCAGAAGCACTCCCTGCGGAATGTGCCACAGGGACCAATCCCACCGCCGGTGCCATTGTTGCCACGCGTCGAAGCATTGTCATTGGCACGGTCATTCCGCTGAAAGGCATCACAAAGGGTCGTTCTCATCGTCAAGTTCGAATTCTGCACTTGGCGAATATTTGGCAGAGGAATTGCCGGCCTTTGGACGAAGAACAAGCAGAAAAGGACGACGGAGTAGGAGAAAAAGGAGCAGAGAAAGAGCACGTGAAAACACCGCATGGTCGGACAGAGAGAGCGAATTGTAAAAGAGGGAGGGGCAGAGAAAGAGAGGGCGGCGCATTTCGGGCCAATTAAGCAGCGAATTGGGCCATACGGTGCGAAGTGAACGCGAGTACGGTAATGTGGCCTCATTGGAAAGGCGATGGACAAGACCGGCACCCCACAAGCAATTCCCGACTTTCGAGGAGAGGCGGAGACAGCAGCAACACCAAAGCACCCGCAAGGGGTGGGAAGGGGGGCGGGGAAGAGAAACCATTTTTGGAGTTTGGGTCAATTTGTAGCCATAGGGAGCCGATGCCCCGGGCGGACTCGGCCAGCGGCACTTTGCCGTTTCAGCCCCAGCCCATTTCGGCACCCCCACCACCGGCTGGCATTGCTATCCCACAGCATATTGTGATCCCTCCCGCACAAATGGGTGCGCGAGCGAGCGAAACATTGGACTCGCGGGTAATTAATCCACTTTTGGGAACACTGTCTGACAACAATAATCGATGGCACCTTTCTAGGCGGAGCGCAAATACCGTATCAACTCGGAGATTACTGTTTCTTACGGTCCCAAAGACCACCCGCCGCAGGCAAATGGACAGCTCACGCGAAGAAAGCTTCCGGAGATTCCTCCTCGGACCTTTTTGTCTTCTCAGAGTCTTTCTCCCCATTCAACTGGCTATATTAACTTATCCACAAACGCATTGTCTGTCTTAGACGGACGCAGGGAGCCGAGGACAAATCAAAATCATCAGCAGGTAACGAAAAGCAAAGCTAATTGGAAATGGGAAGGGAAAAGACTTAATGAGACGGAAACGGTAAGGAAAAGAGCAAGGAATTTGAAAAATTAAGAATACTTTTTCAATAATCTGTATATTTTGAATTGGTTTAAGCTGATCTCAATGCACTCAAACGTTTGAATAAATTTATAAGAATTGGAGAAGTAAACAAACAGAAGTGAACGAACGCAATTTATATAAATAATAAATTTATGCATTTGATTATTTGTATGAAATGTCTCTAATTTCCTCACCATTTTTCATTTTTATTAATTCTTCTCATCTTAACCGAATATCATATCTTACTTATTGTATATAAATGATCTGTGTTAATGAGTAGGGCTTCGTTTTTTAGGCACAAAAATAGGCAAATAAAATTTTTTATTAACATTTTTTAGGTAGCAAAACACATAAAAAATTAATCAAAAAAAGCTAATTTGGTTATATTTCAATTGTTTTAAAGTTTTTTTTTCGAATAAGGACAATATTTATATCGTATAAGCTTCAAACCAAGTGGAAAACGCATTTTCGAGCTTATTCGAGCGTATCAAGTGCACAGAAATTTTAGGCATTTGCCTAAAAAACGAAGCCCTATTAATTGAGTAAGAATTATTTCGTGTACATTGTCAAAAATTTATGTAAAGTTAAACTAAAAATGAATATATATATTCACAATTTGTGGATTTGTATTTTTATTATTTGGCCATTTTATCATATCGAAAAATGAATAGAATTATTTTATCATTTAATCATTGCCATTTACAAAAAAAAGAATTGATTTATTCGCCATTTTTATCAGATGACCGCCATAACAAATTCTGAATTTTATCAAATTATTGTAAAGCATCAAAAAAACGGTCACCTTCGAAGCTGATTTTGCCGTCTCCGTCGGTGTCCGCTTCTGTGAATAACTGAAATTGTGCCATTTGAGTGCCCTTCTTTTTGTTGGCCCATCCCTCCCAATTTGCCTGTTCAATGACTTTGATCGGAAAAGCGCTGCCCAATCGCAATTCCATCACCAATTTTTTCATCTCTTCCGGGTAAATGAACCCATCGTTATCCTAAATGATGGACTTAAATGATCAACATTGGTTCTTCAATGTGTCGGCTTGCCCTGTCAAACATTCGGAATTGGTTCAGCAATTCTTTGCGCATCTCCGCCCGTCCGTTCCCTTCGCCCGCCCTTTCCGCCTCATTCTTCTGCTGCTGCCTGTCCAAGTCCTTCTCCTGCAGCCGCATCATTTGCACAAATTCTTCGAAGGTCACTACGCCGTTTTCTTAACAGAAACACCAATCCATTGTCCATTTGTCATACCATTTTCCCTTGCCAATCCCACTTACTCACTGTCTTTGTCCATTTGTCCCTTGCCAATCCCACTCACTCACTGTCTTTGTCCATTTGTCCCTTCCCCGGCGCCTCCCCAAACTCTTCCCAATTTGATGTGCCCCGCTGCACTGTGGGAAAATAAGTCCTCAAGCGCAGCAGCAATTCCGTTCTTCCGTTCTCCGCTGAGGATGCCCGCCTCTTTGTCCATTTGTCCCTTGCCAATCCCACTCACTCACTGTCTTTGTCCATTTGTCCCTTGCCAATCCCACTCACTCACTGTCTTTGTCCATTTGTCCCTTGCCAATCCCACTCACTCACTGTCTTTGTCCATTTGTCCCTTGCCAATCCCACTCACTCACTGTCTTTGTCCATTTGTCCCTTGCCAATCCCACTCACTCACTGTCTTTGTCCATTTGTCCCTTGGAAAGTGAGAAGGGAAAGACGAGAACAAATAGGCAGAAAGCAGGCAAAGTTGGGAGGGGGAAATTGGAGATGGCACTTGGAAATGCCATCGCCGACGCCGTTCCTGTCTTTGTCCATTTGTCCCTTGCCAATCCCACTCACTCACTGTCTTTGTCCATTTGTCCCTTGCCAATCCCACTCACTCACTGTCTTTGTCCATTTGTCCCTTGCCAATCCCACTCACTCACTGTCTTTGTCCATTTGTCCCTTGCCAATCCCACTCACTCACTGTCTTTGTCCATTTGTCCCTTGCCAATCCCACTCACTCACTGTCTTTGTCCATTTGTCCCTTTCCAATCCCACTCACTCACTGTCTTTGTCCATTTGTCCCTTTCCAATCCCACTCACTCACTGTCTTTGTCCATTTGTCCCTTTCCAATCCCACTCACTCACTGTCTTTGTCCATTTGTCCCTTGCCAATCCCACTCACTCACTGTCTTTGTCCATTTGTCCCTTTCGGTTAAGGATGGGCCGTGTCTTTGTCCATTTGTCCCTTTCCAATCCCACTCACTCACTGTCTTTGTCCATTTGTCCCTTGCCAATCCCACTCACTCACTGTCTTTGTCCATTTGTCCCTTGCCAATCCCACTCACTCACTGTCTTTGTCCATTTGTCCCTTTCCAATCCCACTCACTCACTGTCTTTGTCCATTTGTCCCTTTCCAATCCCACTCACTCACTGTCTTTGTCCATTTGTCCCTTTCCAATCCCACTCACTCACTGTCTTTGTCCATTTGTCCCTTGCCAATCCCACTCACTCACTGTCTTTGTCCATTTGTCCCTTGCCAATCCCACTTACTCACTTTCATTGTCCATTTGTCCCTTGCCAATCCCATTCACTCACTGTCTTTGTCCATTTGTCCCTTGCCAATCCCACTTACTCACTTTCATTGTCCATTTGTCCCTTGCCAATCCCACTCACTCACTGTCTTTGTCCATTTGTCCCTTGCCAATCCCAATCACTCACTGTCTTTGTCCATTTGTCCTATGCCATTTGTCCCTTGCCAGCATGAGCTCCACAGCCCGAAGTGTACTCGAACAAATTGGTCTGCAATTTGGTGTTTTTTTAGCGAATTTGGCAGTGAGTGATAGCACTTACCCCTCTTAACTGTTGGAGCAATTCCTGAATGTTTATTGCTGGGATGGGCGCCTCGAAAAAGAAGTTGTGGTCCAAGGCAGCGGACGCAGAGGGCCGTTTCTCGGGGTTAAGCGTCAGCATAAAATCGATGAGCGAAAGGGCTTGCTCATTGTTCTGACAATGAGTCGGAGCAAATAAATGGGAACTGTTGTTCTAGAAGGTATCCGAAAGTGGTCGGTTAATTTTCAGAATTTAACCCTTTATCCCAATCCGCTGGTGATGGCCCTAATTGTGAGGCGGTCTACCCAATATTTGCGCCTATGCCCAACAGTTTAAAAATTTTTGCTTTTTTTCAAAAAAAAATTACTTGTCCTATGCCAATCCCACTCACTCACTGTCTTTGTCCATTTGTCCCTTGCCAATCCCACTTACTCACTTTATTGTCCATTTGTCCTATGCCAATCCCACTCACTCACTGTCTTTGTCCATTTGTCCCTTGCCAATCCCACTTACTCACTGTCTTTGTCCATTTGTCCCTTGCCAATCCCACTCACTCACTAGCTGAGATTGTTCGTCCCTTCCCTGAAACTACCACTCACTGTCTTTGTCCATTTGTCCCTTGCCAATCCCACTCACTCACTGTCTTTGTCCATTTGTCCTATGCCATTTGTCCCTTGCCAATCCCACTTCGCCGGGCCGTAGTTCCGCGTGCCCAATAACAACTCGGGGGGTCGATACCACAAAGTGACAACTCGATTTGTGTAGCAATGTTCTGGTTGCTCTTGAAATGTTCAATAGTCAGTCAGTCATACTCACTGTCTTTGTCCATTTGTCCCTTGCCAATCCCACTCACTCACTGTCTTTGTCCATTTGTCCCTTTCCAATCCCACTCACTCACTGTCTTTGTCCATTTGTCCCTTGCCAATCCCACTTACTCACTGTCTTTGTCCATTTGTCCCTTGCCAATCCCACTCACTCACTGTCTTTGTCCATTTGTCCCTTGCCAATCCCACTTACTCACTGTCTTTGTCCATTTGTCCCTTGCCAATCCCACTTACTCACTGTCTTTGTCCATTTGTCCCTTGCCAATCCCACTCACTCACTGTCTTTGTCCATTTGTCCCTTGCCAATCCCACTTACTCACTTTCATTGTCCATTTGTCCTATGCCAATCCCACTCACTCACTGTCTTTGTCCATTTGTCCCTTGCCAATCCCACTTACTCACTTTCATTGTCCATTTGTCCTATGCCAATCCCACTCACTCACTGTCTTTGTCCATTTGTCCCTTGCCAATCCCACTTACTCACTGTCTTTGTCCATTTGTCCCATGATAATCCGCAGTTCCAGTTTCGTCGGATGCACCCCACACTTATTCATCGCGTTTTCCAACTCTTGAAGCGTTATTTGGCCGTCTTTGTTCACGTCAAAGTAGGAAAAAGCACTTCGATAATCTCAAATAAATGCATAATTTTCGATTTTTGTAATTTACTTGTCGAAAATCACCTTCGGTGGTCCGTCCAATTCGAGGTGATGTCATATATTTCTGTTTTTGATTATTTGAACTTTTCTAAAAATTTATATTTGTTTTAGGGTGGGTCGATTAACCGCAACCAAACTGAAAATCGAGAGAGTTCTAAAAACCAGCCTATCCGAAAATGGGGGGGGGGGAGTACGGTTTTTGCGGTTTTCGGCAGTTCAAAAATACACCCCCTAATGATGGGCTCCAAATAATGGACATTTTCGGTTTCCGTATAACCTGATGTCGGACCAGAAACTGAAACCCTGGGAACGCAAAAAAATCGGAGCCACAATTTTAGACCGGTCGTGAACTAATTTTATTTAAAAATATTTGGGTTATTTTCTTCGTTTTTGTGGGACAAACATTCATTGGAGTTGTGGCGATTCAAAGAGTCGCCGCTGTACAAAGAAAAGAATGCCGAAAATTGGTCGTCCGATGCTCCAATGTTTTCTTTTGCTGCGTTTTGTTAATTTTTGCCTCTGAAAATTCGACGAAAGAACAAACGACGGGAAGGAAAACTGAGAAGAAAGATCGTCAGCGATAAGCGAATGAAGCGGAATAAAGCTGATTAAAATCTAAGCGAACTGTCAACCGTGGAAAAGCGAAGCCGATTAAAGGGGCAAACGAATGGAAAAGGGAAATAATGAGAAAAAAATGAAGAAAAACTTGGAATGTTTCAATTTCATTTCCATGGGAAGCAAAAGGTGAATTCTGCCAAATTAGCATTTTGTGTGAAAAGGAAAAGCCAAATGAAGCGAAAGTGAGCAGAAGGAAAAGTGGCGAAGCTAATTGTGAGTGGAAACACCGCGAAGAAATAACGACGGAATGGAAGAAACCGTCGAGAAAATGACATTTGGCAGAAGGAAAAGCGAAGGATTTGCCCCCGGGGGAGCGAAAGAGAAATGTTGACCATAATTAAGGAAGAGATAAGGGCAACAAATTGGAAAGAACATTTTAGGAGAACGGCAAAGTGAAAGAAAATTAAATGAGTGGCAACAAATGAAAAGGAAAAGTCAGTGAATGACGGCGGACCATTCATTGTCAATCCAATAAACAAATGCTTTTGGTTGTTCGTGTTTTATCGTCAAAAAAGTGCCAAACTGTCCATTTCAATTGGCACTTCCGCTGGCACCTCTCTTCCTTCGGCCTCAGACTCGCTCAGTTCGGCAGCTTCTCCCGCTGAATTTGTGCCATCGTCGCCAATTGCGAGTCCATCCCCCGCTGACTGTTGCCAGGTCTGTACCAATGGCACCACTTCTTTCTGCTGAATTGGCTTATCTGTCCGGCATTTCGCTGCTGTTTGGGCCCACTTCGTCTCTTAGGCCCGCTTCGCAGTCCAAACATTCTTCCACGCACAATTCGTTGATCGAAGTGATCAAAAAAGCATAACGCAATCAATGGGTCAACCCAGAGAAAACCCTTGGACTATCTCTTCGTTTCTCATTTCTTTCGAACCCTCTCATTTTTGTGTACTATTTTCATTTCTAATTTTATTTAATTTTGGTTCTTTTGAATTGGCGCTTTTCTTTTGCGCTTCTCACCTTACAAACGTTGCAAAAGGCCAATCGAATGGTGGCGCATTGCCTTTTCAGCTCAACTGAAAGAAAAATTTGAATTGAAAAATGGGACAAAAAAGAAAGAAACTGACTCAAATTTTCTGCGGCATTTCCGAAGAATTTTGGCGTTTCGTTTGAGCGAAAAGTTGAGCAAAAGTTGCATTCGATTGGACAAATTTGCTCAACACTTTTGTGGTCACAATGGGAACAGAAAGCGCCTTTTAAGTCGGGGCAAAGGCGTTGGAGGTCCTCTTCAGAAAAAGCAACAATTAAAATGGTTGGAGGGGGGGGGGGGGGAAATGCCAATCGACTCACCCAATTCGGCACTTTGATGGAGAGAAAAACGAACCAAAACTAACAGAAGATAAATTGAGTAGCGGAACTGCCTAGCGATTGCCATGGCAAGAACAAATGAAACAATTGGCAAAGATTGGCGCGAACTCACACCGAATGAATCATTAAGCGCTAATTATACCGGAGATGCAATGGCCAAACCCCAACAAATGGCAAAATTTTAAAACTCAGTATTTAAGCCAATTCGTGGAAAATGTAAAAATCACAAGGGTTGCTTATAAGCACTGATAATTAAATTTAGAAGAAAGGGTCCGGAGCGACAGGACGCCGCCGGGAAAAATTTTGGCCCTATTTTAAATCTGATTACACCAAAAAATATGTTTTGATTAAATTTAAATAAATTGAATGGAAATATTCATACGGAAATGGATAATCTGTCACAAACCCCATGGATTTGCTTATTCTTTCTTCTGTTTGTCCCCCTTTTTATGCCTTTTTCATTGTCCCTTTGTCTGTTTTTTCTCTTTTGTGTGCTCAAATGCTTTTTAATTAATCGAAAACAAATCAAAATCATTTAAAAAACGAATAAAGAATGGTAATTGTTTTTTACTTTTAAAAATGCCAACATAAAAACAGAGAATAAATAAATAATAACCTTGGAATTGCAATAAATAAAAATCAAAAACAAATAAATAAAAATGATCAAAAACGGGCTAAAAAATTTATGGTCCGTTTCTTAGTTCCAATTTCTGCAAAATCCTTTAGGATTCTTATAATTGTCTTAATCAAATAATAGTATTGTTTGATTTTGACTCTTAAAAAGAACCATTTTTACAAAAACAGCTGATAAAATGATAACCGAATCACCAAACCCTTTCAGTAATACCCTAATAATAAATAATATGCCAAAAGAGAAATGGTCCATTAGTGTCGTCAAAGGATGTGCCGAATTGTGGCCCCTTTGTCCCGTCGCCCTTTTGTCTTCCCCTTTTCTACAGTTCGTCCCTATTTTCTTGCTTCTTGAAACTCGCCACCGCATGCTTCTTCACGAACTTGGCCAGATCCTCCAAGTCTCTGTTTCCGCCGTACTTTATCGGCTTGTCCTTTTTCCCGGAAGGCACAAAATAAATCGTTGGAAATCCTTCGACGGCATATCCCTCGGGCACGTCATTTTCGCTCGCATCGAATTTGGCCACGATTAAATTCGGCTCCTCTTTGGAGTGTTTGGTCGCGAATTGTTTGTACTTTGGCTCAAATGCTTTGCAGTGACCGCACCTTTTAAAGTTTTTTGCCTATTTAAAATGTTTTTCGATTGCTGAACCGACCACGGGGCGTAAAATTCGACCAGCGCATCGTTGGCCTCGTCGTTCACAATTTTTGCGAAATTTTCCGCCACCAAAATTCGCACCGGCGCCCCCTTTTTGTCGCCTTTTGGCACGGGCTGCGACTTGACAAATGGCTTCACCTTGCCTAAACGGACGCAGTGCTTTTCGCTTGTTCATCTGCTGTTCACCTTTGCCAATGTCCTCTAGGAAATTGGCCAAATTCTCCTCCAAATTCTCGTCGTATTTTTCCGGGTCCATCGGATACTTTTTGCCGTCCACCCCAAAAACAATGACATTTTGTTCAAGTCCACTGGTGCCGAGGCCAACCGCATTTAATTCAGTTGAAAACTCCTCCTCATCGGCCACCGCAAAATGATAATTTTGTTTGCTGTACTGAAATTCGTCGGTGAGTATTTGTTTGGCCACAAATGGCATTTGGCGGTCACCTTTTTGGCAATGGCCAACACTTTCTTCCGCCAAAATTGCGTCCCATCTCTGTAGGCCAAGGAGAAGTCGACGTTGTAATAAACGGCCACCTGCGAATGTCCAATTGGGACAGCAAATGATTTTTTGGTGCTTTTACCAATGGGCGGCGGTGGTACCGCGTGGCCGAATTGGCACGGGTCATTTGGCCAACCAACGGAATGGCATTGTCGCGCCAGAAGGAAACCAACTCTTCGCTTGTGGCCGTCTCTCGTGGGAAAATCTTCCGTTTGGGCTCGTACTCCGAATGGAATATCTGCGAATGCTTTCGCGTTGCTTGTGATTTCTTTTGGCTAATGGCCCATTTATCATCTCACCTCTGGCCAGAAGAGTACTACTTCGCCAAATTTTGCGCCAAAATGCTGCGCAATGGCACCGTCCAAGGCGTACCCAACGGCAAAATCACCGCGCGTCCTTTCCGCCGCGTCAGCAAAAGCTTCGTAAAAAGCGCCGCTTTCGGAGGAGAAAAAGCCGACGACTGTCACATCAGAGGGGGACATGAACTTGAGCACCTCCTTCGCCGAATTGAGCCGTTTGGCGGCCGGCTTGGCCTGGTCCAACATATACGAAACGATCCCTGGAAATGAATGAGTTGGTCGGCCCATCATTAGCCAAATTTGGAATTAAACTGACCGTCGGCTTCTCTCGGCCCATTATAATCGAACCTTCGGCCATTTCGGAGTATTTTGAGAGTTGGAAATCCTTTCACAGCGTATTCATCTGACAGCTTCTTTTCAATGGTCGAATCGACTTTTGTCAAAGGAATGCCATGTTTCTTAAACAAAGCATTTGCTAATTGTCTTTTGAGTGATAAGCGGAAGGACCGATCGGTCATTAGCCAAAATTATTTCAAGGCCAATGATCAATCGGAGAGACTTCGACCAGTGACCGAAATCAGTCGAATTCCATCGAAACACTTTTGATCATCACCGATCATAACTGAAATTGGTTGGTTCTAACCTTCAAACGTTTTGCTGCTTCTTCGTATTCGGGTGCCAATTGCTTGCAATGGCCGCACCTTTAAGCAATTATTAATTTTGGGAACTTGGATTTTGTGCCACCATGGGGCGTAAAACTCGACGAGAACGAGCGGTTTGTCGCCGACAAATTCGTCGAATGTTTCGCGAGTGAGTGCGACCACTTCTTCCGGCGGCGGTTTGTAATTGGGGTCAGTCTTCAGCTTTATCCATCGCACAATTCCTGCAAATTATTCAGCTAATCCAGTCAGCCATTTTCCTTATTCAATATTTCTTTGTCATTTGGCCAATTCCTCCCCCCCCCCTCTTACACCTTCGGCGTCTCTCTCCCCGTCAAAGTCCGTCGGTTCCGTCTGTCCATCCTTCCACAGTTTAATCGTCGGATAGCCTTGGATTTTAAAACGCTCAGCAAGCTAAAATTAATTTGGGCACTTAATATGCAGGGGTTTTCCTGCTGTGGCCCACTTTTGTCTCCACGGTCGCGTCCACTTTGGCCAATGGCACTGAATCGGCCAATTGGGCGGCTGCCTTTGCATATTCGGGGGTCAATTGTTTGCAGTGGCCACACCTTCAATTAGCAAGTGACCCTTTGCCAAATGATCATTTAAGACAGCTGCTGACCATGGCGCGTAAAACTCGACCAGCACCGTTGGGTTTTGGGAAAGAAAAGAATCGAAAGTGCCGTCTCTGAGCATAAAAATGCCGTCCTCCTGTGGGAATTGCCCACTCTCTCTTTGCCCATTCGCTTCACTTTCCGTCGCTTCATTTCCAAAGTCCCCCCGGGCGCTGTTTAACCTCACCAAAAGGAAAAGAGCGGAGAAAGTGACGGCAATTAAAGGGGAGCAAAAGGAGGGGGAGGAAACATTTGGGACGACAGACCGTCGCCGAATCATTGCCTTTGGAAAGAAACGGGGTTTAATGATCAATCAATTATAAATTAATTAATAATTAGGCAATTAATTAATTACACTAAATATAAAAAATATTATTAATGCGTTATATAAACGAGCATTATTATTTTTATTCTTTCTCATTTGTCAGCACAGTCACTGCTGACGTGCCCATTCGATCGATTCGTTGGGATGGAATTGTAAGGGAAAGAAAGAAAAATTGGAATGGGCGATGGATTATTGGCGAGGGGACTAAAGGAATTTTAAATTTAACAAAATTTAATTCATGTTAAATGAAAATGATATGCCAGTGGTAATAAAATGAAAGATGAGAAGGAAAGGGGGACAAATGCCAAAACAAAAAGTATTTTCTTTGACAATTCGCACTAAACAACTCTTAAGAACAATTTGGATGGAAAAGCCTAAAAAATCCAAATAATTCGGCAAAAAAATAATTGAATTTCCAATTCATCACGACCCGACGGAGATGAGCAATTAGAACGATTGATGAGACCAGTGATCACAGCTTTGGTTTCCTTTGCTTTGTCTGATCAGAGAAACGCGTCGCATTGGCTGTTGGTCAGTGTCGAAGAGACTGAACTTCGTTTGGCCATCTCCGACTGTTTGCGACTGCAATTGCCCTCCGTCCCCTCAATTTGGCCCACATTTATGGCATTGGTCCATGCCCTTTTATCCGCCGCTTTTATTGGCGCCATTGGGCAAATGCCGACGGGAGAGAAGGGAATTGAGTCTTGTGAAGTGACAGTTTCCGTCATATTCTCTCCTTCAAAGTGATGCTTCTATGGTTCAAAAATAATCTTGAGAAAGTGTCGTTACCTTCACAAGACTTTTCGACTGGAGAAGTTTTGCTTTCTCCGTCCGCCAATTTTTGTTGCAGGAAACGTTTGGCCAACGAAAAATTGGCAAATTTTGAAAATGTCGCCGTGTCGCCCGTCGGCTGCTGCTGCTGCAAATTGGAATGTGTGCTGCTCTTCTTCGACGAATGACCTTTGGATTTCCATTTGGCATTATCAGTCTGTGCCATCCATCACTCACCCGACTGTGCCATTTGTTGCTCCGTTTGTTCCTTTGGTTGCGGTTGCTCCTTTGCCGCTGCCGTGGTTGGCATTGCCGTTGTGTTTGTCAGCACCGTCGCCACTCCTCCGCCGTTGGCATTGCCTCCGTTCGCGTCGCCCGTCGTTTGGACCACCAAAATGCGTTTGTTGTCGCATTTCGTGCCGTTCACATTCGTCTGCTGTTGGCACCCGTGGCATTGGCTGCCATTTCGTGGCGAGTTGTTCTTGCTGGTCATCGTGACCATTTGGGAGTGCGTTACGCTTGAGTTGGGCATTGGTTGGTGCCATTTTGGACGATTCAATACGCCCGAGTTTGACTCAGAAACTTCGCTGAAAATCACCGGGCAAAGCCGGTGCAGCATCTGACGGGCACGGCTAAATCAAGCAATTAGCAGAGCCAACAGCAAAGGTGGAACGGACTGAAGCATCGTTTTGCGAAAGCGGGTGCTGAATGTGATGTAAACGAAGAAGGACAGCGAGGCATTGCACAGGCACAAGAAGTAGGACAGAGTTTGCCAAGTGCAAATGTATCCCTCGCGGTGGACGTTGACGCCGTACATCGACACGTAAATGAGCACGGACATGGAGGGAGTTTCGGTAAGCAACTGAAGGGAAAGCGCGGATCAAACGAACGGAGGGGAGGGGGAGGGCACCTGAATGAAGCAAGTGATCAGAGTGATCCGAGTCACTCCCCGCTTTTCTGCCGCGAAATGATTCTCTCGCTTCTTCCTTTCTTGGTGAGCAGCGGCACTCAGCAGACTGTTGGCCTGCACTTGTGCCTTTTCATTGGCCAAAAGATGACGACGGTGTCTGTTTGGCCAAACCCAAAGGCGCCACACAATCATTACGGTCATGAAAACCTTACAAATTAAGGACAAATGAATGAGTGGGGTGGGGATACGGTAGCAACGGCACAGTATGGCAAATTGAATTTTAAAAAAACTTACCAAAAGTGTTAATGGAAGCAAAATGGAGAGGAGAAGGTCGGCCAAAGTGTGCACTTTCTCGAAAAAACCCATCACAAAATCTAAAAAGGGAAGGCACAACAGAAAAAAGGCAACACTTTGGAAGGACTGACTTTGGGAAGTGTTTATTTTGACAATTGTGCGATTGCATCGGTTGGACAGCGAAACGGTGCGATTGAGTGGGTAAATGGAGGCGAGGATAAGCCTAATTAGGGGGAGGGCTTCATGAAATTGCCCCGGGAAAGGACATACGCGGCGAAGAGAATGACCAAATAACTGCGCCAAACGGTCTGTTTAGTGCAGAGAGTCTTCGACTTGGAGGGGAAGAAAATGTGGATGTAACACTCAGCTGAAATGGGAAAAAGTTCAAGTCGGACAGAATGAGGAGAATGAATCTTCTGGGCCCATCATCATCATTAGCCAATTTCGCTTTTAATAGCGCACTTTAAATTCTGAGAGAAATGACTTTTCATAGTGCCAATCTCCGTTAATTGAATTTGAGTTTATTATGGCGTTTTCGTCTCCAAAATAATGTTCAATTTGATTTTCTCTGGCTTTCAGGTTGGGTTGAATAATATGTACTTTGGCTTTGCCAAATTGGCTTATGATGGTTTTTCAATTCCCTTCGGTGCGTTCCATGCCCACCTGTCATTAGTACGGTCAGCCACATCGCACAGAAGCCGAAAACATTTGTTAGGTAAGCCTGTGCAAATTGAACATCACTTAGGGAGGGTTCACGTCCATCTCCGCTACCTGATATGGCCAAAATGTCCAGTAGAGAATGTCAGTTGAGCCACCGATGTCCCAAAAGCGAATGACGCGTAGTGCCTGCGGCACCATCACCACCATCATGCACGTGTTCATCAGCTGATGAGCAATTCAATCAGTGAGAAGCCAATCATTTGCATGCCAAAACAGACCAATTTTGTGCAGAGCATTCGAATGGCAATGAAAAAGCGAATTTGATCCGAGTTGTAAATGAGCAGATTGATGCAATTGCCAATGAGCGCGAAACAAAACAACACCAAAAAGCCGTGGCCCATCAGCGACTCCCACAAAGGCTTCTCATCACAGCGAACCTGAGAAAGAATTTTGTTGTCCGACAAATTTATAATTTGATTTATTAATTAATAATTAGCATTTGATCAATTACAGTGTTTTTCTCACCAAAATATCCGTGCAATTCACCGCAATGTTTCTGCCAAGTGTGGAAGTCATTGCGGACTCGAGAAATTTGACGGACGCCGCTGGGCCCGGCAAATGGCCAAACTTTGCGTTCGGATTTTGTTGGAAACGGTTGATCTGAGCCATAAGAATTCCCAACGCAGTTTTGTTCAAAGTGTTCGGCTAAACATTTGGCGAAGTGTCCTTTTAACTGATCGCTCTTTCAATGCTTTCCCTTACCAAAGCGATTTCTCCGTTCTCTGATCCGTCTTCTTCCGCCTCGCCACTGTCGTCGAAAAGCTCTTCAAAGAGTTGACCCGCTTCCATCGAAAAGTCAAATATTATTTTTAACAATTAATAATAAACCTAAAGAGGAGAATTTAAAATGTCGAACATTGGGGAAAAAGACAGAGAGAGGGAATGGAGGAGACGAAGAAAGGAAGAGAGAGGGAAACTCACTGTCTTTGTCCATTTGTCCCTTGCCAATCCCACTTACTCACTTTCATTGTCCATTTGTCCTATGCCAATCCCACTCACTCACTGTCTTTGTCCATTTGTCCCTTGCCAATCCCACTTACTCACTTTCATTGTCCATTTGTCCTATGCCAATCCCACTCACTCACTGTCTTTGTCCATTTGTCCCTTGCCAATCCCACTTTTTCCCTCTCAATTATTTTCCCTCCATTTGTGTGTCTTTACGAAAGGGCGGTGGGCGCAATAATCTCAAGTAATGGGCCTCGCTTTCTTTTCTATTGTGTTATTTGGCCGTCTTTGTTCACGTCAAAGTAGGAAAAAGCACTTCGATAATCTCAAATAAATGCATAATTTTCGATTTTTGTAATTTACTTGTCGAAAATCACCTTCGGTGGTCCGTCCAATTCGAGGTGATGTCATATATTTCTGTTTTTGATTATTTGAACTTTTCTAAAAATTTATATTTGTTTTAGGGTGGGTCGATTAACCGCAACCAAACTGAAAATCGAGAGAGTTCTAAAAACCAGCCTATCCGAAAATGGGGGGGGGGGAGTACGGTTTTTGCGGTTTTCGGCAGTTCAAAAATACACCCCCTAATGATGGGCTCCAAAACTCACTCATCTCATCGCGTCGGTTGTAATGGCAACAGTGACGAGCTAACAATAATCAAAATGAAATAAAAGGCAGCAGTATAAAACTGCGGAAAGAAATGCCATAGAAAATGAATGATAAAGATAAGATAAATGATAAGCCAAAAAAAGGAATTCATTTGATTGCATTTGCAATTGCATTTTAAATAATGCAAAAACAAACCAAAAAAAAAATTGAAGTGTTAGAAAGCGGAACACATTCATTTATAGAATTAATAGGAGGAAGCGGAAAAGGCAAATATTAATGCCAAATGCGAAGGCGTAGAAAAGACAATGGCAAAAAGTTGACAAATTGGGGGGGGAGGGAATGTGTGGGCCATCGTTAAACTGTTTATTAAGTATTAGCATATTAAAAAAGAATATTAATGGAAAAGTGAACCATAAAAGAGGATAATCCCAGCACAAAAAACAATTGACTGATAAATGTGATTAATTAATTAATGGCCTAGCAATTGAAAAAATGCGGAAGGAATTTATGGGTGTTAATTTGTTATTGTTAACATAAAAAAGGGTTTAGCGAGAGATTTGACGAATGAGAAGGATATGCGCTTTTAATGAAGTGAATAAAGCAGAGAGGAGAAGGGAAAAGGTCATTCATTAATAATGCCATTTGTTTAAGTGCGGCTTGGCTTTTCATAATGAATTGAAGCCCTAAACGATGACATAAAAGACAAGACATAATCAAACAAAAGCATTAAGCAAACTTTACGCTAATGAGACGCGCAATTTTATGGCGAGGGATTTGAAAGTTAATGTCCGTTGACATTACGCGTGGGATAATCGCAAAGTGGGCCAATTAATTAGCCAACTTTTGTATTTGTTGTGCCAGTTGGTTGGGCCATTTTCCCATTGTGCCGTGGCTTCCATTGCGTGATTTTCGCTTGCCCTTTGCCTTTGCCTTCCGTTCGTTGTCACCTGTTGCCCTCCTGGCATTTGTCAGCCTTTTGTGCATTTAATGAGTTCGACAGACTGTTGACATTAACATTAGCAATTAAAATAAAGAAAAGAAAATGGGGAGCGGAAAGAGAGAGAGAGAGAGAGAGAGAGAGAGGCGAGAGGGAGAGAGGGGGGGGGGGGAAATTGTTTCAACAGCAACAACCAACGGCAGATGGCCAATTGGCATGAAACGGGACTGAATTGACAAATTGCCGTGAAATTGAATGCGATGGGGGACTGAATTTGCCAATTTCTTGGGAGTGAATTTCATAAGACTGACCACCATCTGCTGGTTTATTATGTGCCAATTCCCACGTTCTTACTCATTTCACTCGCCAAACACACCATGTTAATAATATTCATGTTCATAATCTATCGTCTGAATCCCACGTGGTAAAAGAATTTAATTATTTATCAGTCGTATGATTGAAAGGCCAAAAGTGCCCTCGGGGGCAATTTCAATTAGGGAGGGACAAAGAAAGAGGGGAGAGAGAGTGTAATGGACATCAGCAGCGGCGACCTATGACGTGCAGAAAGTGGTCATAATTAAATTTTTGGCATATCTCATCACCCCGCCAATGGTAAAGGAATTGAAGGTGGAGAGAAGAGGCTTAAAAGGGGGGAATTTAAAGCAAAAAAGAGGGGATGGAGGGGGGGGGGGGGGAAATGCCAATCGACTCACCCAATTCGGCACTTTGATGGAGAGAAAAACGAACCAAAACTAACAGAAGATAAATTGAGTAGCGGAACTGCCTAGCGATTGCCATGGCAAGAACAAATGAAACAATTGGCAAAGATTGGCGCGAACTCACACCGAATGAATCATTAAGCGCTAATTATACCGGAGATGCAATGGCCAAACCCCAACAAATGGCAAAATTTTAAAACTCAGTATTTAAGCCAATTCGTGGAAAATGTAAAAATCACAAGGGTTGCTTATAAGCACTGATAATTAAATTTAGAAGAAAGGGTCCGGAGCGACAGGACGCCGCCGGGGAAAATTTTGGCCCTATTTTAAATCTGATTACACCAAAAAATATGTTTGATTAAATTTAAATAAATTGAATGGAAATATTCATACGGAAATGGATAATCTGGAGGCAAAGTTTGCACACTTATTTGTTGTAGTAAAAGAGCAGAAAGGGCGGACGGTCGCACTAAACAGAAACAGATGACACACAAACAAAGCAGAAGGAATGGCTCTAGGAAATGAACCAAAATGCAAATGCATTAATAGTTAAAAGGAGTAAGCATTTAATTAACATTTTTAAATTAAACTTTTTTGAAATATTAAAACGTTTGCTTTGAGAGCATTCTTTGAATTTTGTAAACCGAAAAAGATAATTAGCAAATGGCAACAAAATATTCACTTTGCTGTGTTTTTCTTTGCTTTTGTGTGCCCAAAAGTCGGACTTTTCTGTCATTAAAAATAGCCGAACAAAAATGATGGATAAATGAGGAGATTTTGAAGAAAAAAATAAATAAAGAAAAAGAATTTGCATTTTAAATTTAAAAGAAAAGGGGAGGAAGAAAAAAAGAATGAATGAATGAACCGGAAAGGGAATGAATAAAAAAATATTTGCCAAACAAAAAAGTGCAAATAGCGAAAGGCTAAGTGTGGGAAGTGCCGGACTATTGGTTTATTTCAATTTAAATCCATCAAACAATAAATGTTGTGGGAGAATGCGCAAAGCGATAAATGGCAGGCATCCATCACTGATGGGAGCGAAACACCCGCGCGATGGGGCGAACGGAGTTGGGCCATGGGATGGAATTGGCCCTTGGTGGATAAAACGGGGCATGGGAAGGTCGGCCCTTGGGACAGAGTCGGCATGGGAAAATTGGCCCATTGGGACAAAGTTCGCTATGCGAGGCTCCTTAACTTCAACGAGCATGAGATTGGTCATTGGAGCTGATCAATTTATCTGTTTGCCTTCCGCAAACAGGGTACAAACTGTCTTCTTGAAAGGCTGATACCGTTAAGCATCTGCCGTAATGACAAAGCAATGATCTGACGGAAAGGGACGGTACAGAAACGGTGACAAAATGATACTCATATTGAAACTTTTATTTAATTATTTGTTGAAAGAGGGAAGAGAAATTGCATTGCTGGGTTCTTTTGGCATTTGTTTTGGCGTTCTTTTGGCATTTTGGGCGCGCCTTTGAAATTTTGCCGTTTTCAGTTTATTTTTCTGCTGATCGTAAAGTGACGAGTGAAATGCCATCCACCCAAAAAACTTAATGTTTTAATCCAAAAGCACGAGAAAGATGCAGCAGCATGAATGGATGGATGAGTGCCGACGGACGGACCACCGCCCTCCTAAAATTCGTTTGGATAGTGTCGAATTACCCAATTGAGGGCGAAGAAAATGGAGGAAGAATAATTTTGTAATAAAAATAAAATGAAATGAATTATAATTTAAATAAATTGAGGACGAGCAGAACGAGCAGTTTCATCAAAAAATATAATTCTCTTTTTGCGCCCGACTGACCTATCAGTGAGATTAAACAGCTTAAGAAGTGCAAAATGAGCAAATGGGGAGAAATGCCATTTGAAGGATTGACAAAATGGGAGAAGATGAAAAAGGCACGGATTATCCGAAGTCATGCGAAGGATTAAGATGAACCGACCCGCAACGAACGGCACTTTTGCAAAGGGCGGCTAAAATTGAAGAGGGGGGGGGGCGTGGAAGCACAGGTGGGACGGAATTAAAGAAAGGAGCAAATAAAAATGGGAATAAAAAATGAAATATGTTCTTTAATTCTGGTTTTTAAAAAAAGTAATTTTCATTTATATGTTTAATTCATTTCGGCTTACTTTTTGGAAACTTCGCTTCTTAAGAATGTTTTTTCCTGAATTTTTTTGTTAAAAACTTAAAGATGAATATAATCTTTTATATCCGTATGAGGACAAAAAAAGGATAAATCCTGAAATTTTATCCCTAATCATTGGATAGACAAAGCCAAAAACAGTAATATAATTTTAATTGTATTGTTTGTGCAATTAATTTGGGAAATATAATTATACAGGAAAAGAAAAGCGAAGTCGAAAAAAGGAAAAAGAAATGAGGAAAAGCATTTGAAGAAAAAGCAAAGGAAAAAGCAAAGATGGAAGGAGAGATAAGCGGAAGAAAGGACAAAATGTGCCAACAGAGGAAAATCGTTGAAATTTAAATTTATTTACAAAAAATTATATTTTGTCGCATTTAAGCGTGGTATGTTTTTTAAATGTTTTTTAACTTATTTTTAATGAATTTTGGACAAGATTTGTTAAAGATTTAACCATGAATTGAAAACGATTTATTCTGAGTTTTAAAAACATTTTTATTTTCGTGGATGAATTTACAAGATTAAGCATTTTCAAAAAGTTATGTCATCCTTAGCCAGGGCTCGTAAATCCTCAAAATTGACCTTTTTGGATAAAATCTGTTAACAAGTCTTAGAAAATTCCAAAGTTTTCCACTTTCGGCGCTATTATCACCGCGATTCCTTTAAATTTTTCTTGGATTTTCTCCAAAAGGATAAGAAATTGATGAATTTTGATTTAAAATTATGTTTCCTATTTCAATGATTCTTCGAGCCTAAAAGACCTTCCTGGGTTATATAAAATGCATAAAACCAGTGCTGCCATTGGGAAAACCGCTTTCCAAGGACGGGTTTTACTGATCTACAAGGACCTAATGGGAAAAATTCGTAGAATAAAAGGACACTTAAAGTTTTATCATATGCAATGAAAATTATTAATTTTTATTCAAATTGTTTGTATTTTTCGCCGGAATTATTTTTTCCAATATTTTTTTTCCGCGGATGATTTTCCTCATTTCACCTCACGTGACTTTTTGCGGCGTGCTTTTCTCAAAAAACTTTTTGTTGAACAAGGGGTTCCGGCGTGCCGATAGGCGCCGCCGGGAAAAACAAATTATTTTTGTGCGATTTACAGATTTTGCACTGAATAATGCCACAAGTTAATAAAAATATTGATTTAAAATTTGAAAAAATGATAAGTTTTGAATGTTTTTTTCTCGAATGATCATTTCCAAGGACATCCTTGGAAAAAGGACTCTTTCAATTTTCCAATCGATGAGGCCTAATCCAAGGACGAATGGCAACTAATGAGGAAAATTAGCATTTTCATAATGAACAGTCAATTCGTTCGTTTGTTTGCCATTGTCTATGAATTTTGGTCACGAAAACGGGTTGAATGAACAAGCAAAAATCGGCTGATTTGTTCAGTGAGTCACCCTTCGGCCGGCTTCATCCTTCGGCTTCGCCGTGTCACTATCACTCACTTTTCGCCCCTCCCCCGCGGCGTTTGCCCTTTCCTCCATTGGTCCCTTACCATTCTCTCATTCCAACATTTCTCAATCCCAAGAATAACTAATTTGCTCCATATCGCGTTCTCTTCCTAAGACATGTCAATTGTGATATAATTGTGATTTAAAATATGTTTGGCGTTTTGTTATTTGATTTTGTGTCATTTTTGTTTGTGATTTTGAGTTAGTTAGTTGTTAGTTTATGCTGTCGTCAGTTTTTATTGATTGTCTTCGCCTTAATTTATTTGAAATAAATAATTATCTTCGGCGTTGGGCTGTATTGTTTTGTGTTTGCTTTGGGCTGTTGTCTTTTGCTGTGTGCAGTGCAACAACATTATTAAAGGCCCCCTGACAACAACCATATTTGTTTTTTACGACTTGGCGCTCCTGGCACCGGTGAATCAGCAGTGGACAAAAACAATTGGACGTGGCCTCGAACTGAAAATAGGGAAAAGTAAATCCCTCGACAAGTGTGGACAAATCGGAAAAAAGGGAAAACAAATTCCCAGCAAGAGAAGAGTCGAATCAGCCGATTGTGGACAGCTAAATTTTGTAAAAGGGTAAAGTAAAACCCGCGAAAAGACGAGCCCTAACGGTTGAATTGATTGGAAAACGGGAGACAAATCCCTCAGTTTTCAACGGACTGTCAACGGAAAACCAAAAGGGGTGAACAAAAACCCGGAAAACGAATCAAGAAGCAGACGAACAAGACGGAATTTTTTTTGAAAACGGGAAAAGCAAATCCCTCTTCACTTCAAATCTCAGCATCGGGAAAGGAAATTGTGAAACAAATCACAAAATTTGTCAGTTCGGTAAAATCCTTCGACAAAACTGACTCTCAAACAGGGAAACTAATCCCATTTCGACATTATGCAATTTCATCAAAATGAAACATCGGACAAAGCGCATCGGATGGAACAACCGCAGAAGCAAGAAGGTCTGCAAATTGGCGCGTTGGAGTTTGTCCTAACAATGGAAAGATTCCCTGAGCTGAAAGGAACGGAAGGACCGAACGAAATACGGAAATTTTTCAAAAAAATTTCGTCAGCAACAGGAGGATGGCCGGAAAATCGACGCATTTCAGCACTGGAAAGCAAAATGAGTGGAAAAGCACAGCGTGCATTTGACGCCGCGATGAAACATCGGCCGAAAAATTTCAACGAAATTTGCCGCGGAATGGAAGGAATTTTGAGCGAATGGGACTGCACCGAAATGCGGGCTTTCAACGAATTGTGGAATGGAATGAAGCGACGATCGGACGAATCTTTGGATGAATTTGCGGAACGGCTGTACGGCATTGTCGAGTGCGCTTACCCAGGTTTGCCCTCAAATTTCGTCGACGACTTTGCAGTCAAGCACCTAATTCGTGCTATGGAAAATCCGGAAATTTCGGTGGGATTGGAAATAGCTCGCCGTCCAGGCATGAGCTTCGACAGTTTCGTCGCTCTCGCAGTACGCGCAGAGGCAGTGCAAAAAGCCACTAAATCGGCTGGATTTGGAAAAGAGCACCGGCCAAATTTTCTGCAAAAATCGACAGTTCCGCCACAAAAAATTTTCGCGCCAAGGACAAACCGAGTCGTCTGCTACAACTGCAATAAAATTGGTCATACATCTCGCAATTGTAGACTTTCCCCTGGACTGAAGCATTTCGACCGTCCACCAAAATCGCCACAGCATCAAAAATTTGTTAAGAAAAATGCCGGTTTTCGGAAATTTTCTCCAGCTGAGAATAAACCGAATGTTTTTCGGTTGGAAAACCAACTAGCGGCACAACGAACGAACGCGGAAGCTGGAAATAAATTGAAGGCACCCAATCGGCAGCGAAATTCGTCGTCGTCATGCAGTATAAAAAGAGGAAAAATTGAGGAAAAATTGGCGGAAATACCAAAATGGTTTTTCAATGCTATTGTCGCTGCGTTAGTTGTGTTCGCCGGCACATTTTCGAAGGAAAAGTCAAAGTCTGAACGAATTTGGAAGAGCAAAAGCCCAACGAGGAACACCGACGATGTGGACGTACGTAAAGCAAATGGAAAATTAAGGAAAATTTTTTCGCCGAAGGCCGGGGAGGAATTGGCGGGTGTAGCAGCAAAGAATTTTGAAAATTTGTTGAAAATCGGCAAAAGCATGAATTTTCCAATTGCTGATCGCAAATGTGCGCAAGAAGCTGACACTGATGGAATTTTAAGGCCAGAAAAAAGGGCGGATTTCCGTTTTGTCCGTTGCTTTTACAGATCTGACTCTGCAACGCGACTTCGTGCCGAACCGGTCCACTGCTGACACCCTTGCCGCCCCTTTCAACGCCGAATGCACTACCGATGAGCCCAAAGCGCTGAGGACATCGCTTCTTAGAGGGCGAGGATGTGATATAATTGTGATTTAAAATATGTTTGGCGTTTTGTTATTTGATTTTGTGTCATTTTTGTTTGTGATTTTGAGTTAGTTAGTTGTTAGTTTATGCTGTCGTCAGTTTTTATTGATTGTCTTCGCCTTAATTTATTTGAAATAAATAATTATCTTCGGCATTGGGCTGTATTGTTTTGTGTTTGCTTTGGGCTGTTGTCTTTTGCTGTGTGCAGTGCAACAACATTATTAAAATGTTCAATTTGATTTTCTCTGGCTTTCAGGTTGGGTTGAATACATAAATGACACAAAACAAAATTGGCTTATTCGGCGGGAGAAAGTGGGCGAAGGGGCGGGGGAGGGGAGAGGAGGGGGTGGGGGACTGGCAGGAGGGCTGCACTAAACTGGCAATTTCAATCCCTAATCCGTTATTTTATCTCAAAACCCCTTAGTTTCAGTAAGCCGTACGTAATGCTTCATCCCTTCTGCTGCTGGTGCGGATGAATGGGGTGGTGAGGTGAGGTGAACTGATGTTTGTAGGCCATGACCTCCCCGGCCGAGTAATGTTTTGTGGGGTGGGGTTTCTCCGCCTCCCCCTAATAATTCCGCTCATCAGCAGCCCTTCCTCACCCATTGCATTTCCTTCCATTCATTCATTTTGCATTCTCTGAAAAATGGCCAGCGGCAGTGGCAAAGACGGAAGAGGAGGAAAGGGGGGGGCATAAAAGGCACCGTCGGCGGAATGGCTGAGAAGGCTATTTAATTTCATTAAAATAATGCGAGGAAAGAAAAAAAATTAGAAGAGGTCAAATAAAAAGACGTAATGAATGAATATAATTTATGTAAAATTATAAAAAATAAAATATTTTAATGGAAAATGAGCTTCAATTTACTAAATGGCCTCTCAAAAGGGGACATTTCGGTACAACAAATTAGTCAACGGCTTTTGAGTTTTAAATATTATTTTCTCTTTTCAGCAATTTGTCGTAAAAGTTTGCTCATCGACAATTTGGTAGCGAATGTTTCGATAAGTTCGCGGGTTTTTTCTTTTCTGTTCGAGGTTGAATTTGTAGATGTTTTCGATCACTTCCGGAAAAGGTTTAAAGCCGCTCAATGAGTTGAGCCACTCGAAATATTTCCATTGATCGGGGCCAAGTCGATGAAAGTGTTTTTGTGGCATTTGTTCAGCTTCCAACCGCCTATATTTGCTAATTGGCGTCCATTATTCCCTCATTATTCCCGCCCCCTTCCTCTCATTATCCGTTAATTCCAACTGAACTCACTGAATTCGTTTATCCTCCCAATGTTTTGCCATTTCCATTGTGAACCGTTCTGATGCGTTTGGCACGCGATTAGTGAGCAAAGCGAGCGCAAAATGAGTCAAAAAGAGAAAATTTAAAGAAAAATAAAATAAAATTATGAACTTTTGTTTATATTAACTTGGATGTCAAAACAGGGGAAAGGGACCACGAGAAGGTTGAGGCCGATAAAGAAGAGCGAACTGAGGAAGTTTGGGTGGACGACATGGCCAATGAGCGGACTGACGAAATTGCCATCGCAGCGGACGACGGCTGAATTCATTTCTGAAATTGGCAGTGGGCCAACACTTTGCCAAATGGCAAACGCTGGTCAAAGAAGGGGAAGCTGAAGAGGTATCCGGTGCAGAACAGAACAAAGTGCAGTTGGCCCACCACACGGCCATCGGCCAACACCAGCGAAGCATCTGCGGCATCTGTTACGCGACTCCCATTCAGTTCGATCAGTACATTTGAATTTGGCGCGGCATTCACTCCGCCAAGCGCCGCATTTTCACTCGAATTGATCAGATAAACCTTTTAGACACAAAGCCGTGTCAATAATACTGTTTTCATTTGCGCCAAAGAAACGACCTTTTCGGCATGTTCGGCTAATTGAAGTGCAATTTCGACCCCTGACAGATTCGCTCCAACGACAGCCACATGCATTCCGGCAAACTGTTCGGCTCTTCGATAGGAGTGAGAATGTGCCCATCGGATTTTCAATTTGTTGGAAAAAGTGGGAATCCGAGGGCACCAATAGTGACCGGTGCACACAAAAACAACGTCAAAATATTCGACAAATGTTCGCTTTTTGCTGTTGGTCTCCTCACTGACAATTCGCCATTTTGTCCCAAAATTGTCATTTGCTTGGCACGGCATTTTTAAATGAGAAATTTTGTCCTCCCCAAACGGAACGATGGACAAAACTCTCAAATTGAACTAAATTATCATTAGAGTAAAAAGTGCACTTAATTTGTCGAACCTTAATTAAGTGTTTAATCGGTTCAGCGAATCTTTTCAAATAGGACAGAATGACTTCATGGCGAGGGAAAGAATCATCCGAATTTTGGTGGTCGGAGAAGTCGACAGATTCAATGGGAAAGTCACAGAAGTTCATTATCTCCTTTGGGATATTGGTCCTGAATTTTGTTTGAGTAATTTTTGGTATGTGGGCATATTTTGCCCTGGCAATCCCATCGCCTCATTATTGCCTTGCACTTCCATGGTAATCCCATGGGATTCCGATGGAATTCCCATGGCCTCCTATTGTTTTCTAGAGACCGGACGGGCCCGGGGGCGCGGCGGGCTTTTACCGGCTGCACAGTACCGTTTTTTGGACAAACCACCGGGACTGGTCCGTCCGGCAAAAGAGACTTTTTTGACAGGGCGTCCCAGTCAATTTTCTAAACCCGGTCCCGATAATTCAAAATTCCGGTCTCTGTTGTTTTCTACCGTGCTTCTTCACCCCTCCGCCGACCACCACCTCAATTCGGCGTACATCGACGAGTGCGTCGGCTGGGCCCCCTGCTGCTGCTGCTGCTCCGTGTACACCCACGTGCCCCCTAATTGGTCATTTTGCTCCAAAATGCTCACTTCCGCCCCGGGCAATTGTTCGACGGCGCGTCGTGCGGCACAAAGGCCAGCGGCCCCCGCGCCGACCACGCAAATGCGAAGCGAAGGCGACGACATTTCTCGACGGAGGGAATGGCACGGAAAATTAAAAGAGGGGGAGGAGAAGCAGCAATCACTGGGACCAGAAACGAATGAACAGTCAATTTGCTGCTATTACCATACAAAATTGCACGCAAACGGATCGATTGGTTAATTAGCAGTAATTGCGAACAATTGATAAGGGATGTGATGGAACGGAAGATGATTAAACGAATCAATGAAAGAATTGTTGTTTTTTTAGTCATCTCTTAATTTTTAAAAAACTAATTTGGACATTAAAAAACTTTTGTACTATAAAAATCACTTTTAGTTCAAAAAAATTATTCGTTAAATCTCAATAATTTACATCCAAAAATGTTCAGCAGTTATATTTATGTGTATCTTTGGAAACAATCAAACAATGTTTACCGTTATAAGGTTTTGTGAAATCTGAGCAATAGAGAACAAATTTTAATTTTAAGTAGCGATTTTTAGTCTACAGTATTCTCTGACAGTGCCTAATGAGTGGTAACCGGCGGTGGGAAAAATTTGGAATTACTTGGCAAAAATTATTAACAGATTTTGTTAAAAAGGACCACTGTTGTGAATTTACTTAAAAAATTGGCAATTGTTAAAAATAAATGAAAATTTTAAAAAGGGCAAAAGGACGTAAATCACATCCTTTTTGTGCCAAAGCTCAAAATATATTTTTTAATTTAATTTAATTTCAGCAAGAAAAATAAGTCACAGAAGGGCGGGGACACCACTTAATCTGTAACTATCGAAATTGTAGTAAACAGAGCAGGTGAATAAAGAAAACAAACAATAAAATAAGAAAATAAATCACTGTTAAACAAATTACATAAATGAGACTAATGAGGACGGATAATAAAATGGACAATTAAAATAGAATAGCATCAAGCCAAAAAAAAAATGCAAATTACAGCATGCTTTTACTTTTGGAAAGGGGAGGGGGCTGATCTCTCTTCCGCTTTTCCTTTTCCTCTCTCTCTCTCTCTCTCTTCCTTTCACTTTTCTTCCTTTTCTCTCTTCCGGGAAAGAGGGGAAAGGGGAGCGGGGAGGGGGGAGAAAGAAGGGGAAAGGGGGACTTTTCCTTCATCCTCATCCCACTTTCCTCTTCACATTTCTCCATCCCTTTTTCATCGTTCCTTTCGCCTTCTCCCATGCCTTTTTTGGTCCTCTTTTTACTGTTCCTTTTGCTTTGTTCCACGTTTTATGCGATCCTTTGCCAATTTTATTAGCGGTTTTTTTGAAACCATCGCCAACTTTTGTAAAAAATGATTTTTGCTCAGAAAAACTGACTGAAATTAAAATATTAAATGTCAATTTTTTATTGGATTAATAATAATTAATTAACCTACCCAAAGAAATGAAAGCGATTGAAAGGAGAAGAAAAAGCAAAAAATAATTAAACATTGGTGAAGAAGAATAAGTTAATTTAATGAATGTTTAATTACTTTTGAATGGAAAACGCAAATTTGAGAAGCATTGGAGCCAATGTTTGAACAGTCCGTCGAGGCGGTCAATGGAAAAGTGAGTGATCAATCGAACTAATTAATTGTTAATTGACTCTTCTGCTGCTATGGCTTTTTTTATTGACGTAAAACGCATAGGAACGAAGACAAATGAGCACAGCAAAAGAAATGGACAAATTAAAAAGCAACTAAATCCGCATGCTTAATGAATTAACTTAATTAACGTGTCTTTTTCTTTTTCATTTCAAATAAATCATTAAGTTTGTTTTCGAGTACAACTTGTAAATATCTCAAAAAAGTTAAATCTTCTAAAAAGTGATCGCATTTCGCGCCCAAAAGAAAACCAGCGCAAATTGCACTTTCTGCTGTTCGCTGTCTCTTTCTCTTCTCAACCGGGTGGCGTTGTGAATGAATTAATGAATGATTGGCTGATCCGAAGTGCCGCCTTTTCTCCTTTCGCTTCCAAGTTTTTAAATTAGCGTAATCCCATTAGCAAGCAGAAAATTATCAAAGTGTGCGACTTGGGTGGGAACGGAAAAAGAAGCGCAGGAACTGGCGGAATGAGAAAGGGCAAAAATTGGAATGATCGGAAACGAAAGAGAGGGGGTGGGGAGGGGGTGAAAAGCATTTCTCACCTCGCGAGGCGGGGTGGGTGGAAGCATTTCTGCCCTCGACCTGCTAAAGCGGCACCCTTTTAACACCGCCGGCGCCCAAATAACGCCAAACTCCTTCCGTCAATCCCATGAGAAGCATTGTACTTATGATAATCAAAAGCCGGATGATCAGTATGGATTTGATTTGTCATTTGGAGCATAAAAAAGGCGGTCAACAAAAACCTTTTTGACCGGACTTTCATTTGGGCATTGCCATGGCATTGGATTGACAGACCAATCACTCCGATCATTAATTTATTCACTGCTCTCTCTTAATTTTTATTTATTTTATGCTTATGCTTAAATGTTCGTTCTGCTGCTCTCTTCCCAATTTTCCGTCGCTGTTTTGCTAATTGCCATTGCCTCGTCCATGGGTTTGTCAAATGCGCGAACAATAATCGCCGCCGATGGGTCTTTCGGCGATGAAAATGGCCAATTTTCCACCCCGAATAGCTTAATCGATTCGTACGAAAGGAATATTCCATCACTTGTGGCATTAATGAGGGAATTTACGGAATCAAAAGAAAGGACAAAGCAAAAAGCCATTGGAAAGGCACAAGAGAAGGAGGAAAAACGGATGGAGGAGGGAAAAGTAAAAGCGGGGGATGAAGTGAGAAAAGAGCCGACAAAAGCGGTAGGGAAAAGCCGAGAAAGGGACGGCACAATCGGCAGCAGAAGCAGCAGCGGAGAGAAAGTGAATGGGAGGGGAAGGAAAAGGAATGGATACAGTATGACCAACTTACGGTAAATGAAAAAAAATATTTCAGAATGACAAGAAAGTAAGAAACGAAACACGAAGAGAAAAAGGGACGGCTGAAAAAGGAAGCGAATGTAACGAAGCGAAAAGGGACGAATTTATGAAGAAGGCGCAATTTGTGCCCATCAAAGATGACCATGCCATGGGCATGTTTCAACACTGTAATTAAAAAAGACGAAAATGGAAAATCATTGCACTCAATTAAGGGACTGACCAAGCATTCTCCAACCTTTTTGCAGTCATTGCAAATCAAAAGCAAGTCGTTGAAACAAAGAGCAGCTAAAAGTTGGGAATTCAGACTAAAGGAATTTGAGAAGCCGGTGCACGACGAGTTCGGAGAGTGCTGTAAAAAGGCCAAAACTGTGCCAATGCATGCAAAATGCGTTTCCGATTTATTCAATGGCAATTTTGACGGCTCAAAATTCTTCAAAGAGGTAGGCTTTGGTCAGAGCAGAACGGTTAATAGGGAAGAAAAGCTCGGCCCGAAAATGAAAAATATAAAAACACTCAGTCGAAAGAAAAGTCGGACCGATTCGACCGCTATCGGATGAAGAAAAGAGGCGAATTCCGACGCGAAATGAGAACGGGCAAAAGATGGGTTGGTGAAAGGGGCTGATCAGCAGAACACCACCACATGTTCAAGCCGTTCGTTCAGTTTGGCAGTTTCCAATTGGAGGAGTCGTCCATTTCGTCAAAGGAATCGGACAATGAAAGCGACGAGAAGAAAAAGTCGAACAACTGCTGGGAAAGGAAGGTGAAGCAATTGGCCCATTCGTACGACGCAAATCGACGGGAGAGGAGACAGACGGGCATAGTGAAGAAGAATTATTACGAATTGATGACACCGACGAAGGGCCAACTGAGTCCAATGGGACAGATCGCCAAAATGATGATGAAGCAAGTGCTGAAGGCGAAGGGCAAGCAGGAGAAGGACGTCATTCCGTAAGCATAAAAAATGAAGGAGCCGGGGGGGGGGGGAAGGACGGGTGGGCGAAGAGCATTTGGAGTTTCATTTGAATTTGAATTTTTATTTGGGAAGTGTCTTGGCACTTTTGTTGAAGGAACATTCAATGCTTTCAGATGGCAGAAAACTGTGCAAAAGATAGGCAACACTGAAAAAAGAAGAAAGGAAATCAAACGGAATTTGGAGGAGGAATCGGTGGAATCGCTGGACCAATTGACCTACCGGGGACTGAAAAGGCAGGGCGCAATTGAAGACAATGTGAGTGAACAGAGAAATGAAGTCATTTTCATAATGGAAAATTGGACAATGAAAGAACGCCCCCAGGGGATGCTGCTCATTTGATGATGACTAATTAACTAATTGACAGCTAAACGACGTAATTGGCGACCCGAAAAAGCTGCACAACTTTTTGCAACGGAAGCGAAAAGAAAAGGGAAAAGCGCCGGTTGACCGCTTCATCAAATTGTTGCGTGAGGGCCTCAAATTGGGCTATTCACTTGCAGGAAAAAATCTAACCGATTTCGACAACAAAACCCTTAAAATGGTTTCACCGCGCTTTTTGAGTGTGACGCCGGAGCAGGACCCAAGCCAAAACGAAACGGTAACCGAGCCAAAAAGGGATATGGTAAATCAGCAAAAAAGGGATATGGTATTGAAATGGACGAAATTTGAGCAACTATTATCCCAATACGCTCGCTCCTAATTATACATTTCCCCTATTCCTTGGTCAGATCGATTTTCTGTCGCCTTCGCTTTTTTCGTTACATAATTCGGGCACGGGAATTGAGGTGAACCGAGCGAAGGAATGACTTTTGATTGTTTTAATTGATCCTTCCTTAGAATTTGACAAGCCTTCCGAATATGATACAAAATATCGGGGGACCATTTGGCTTTAGTGCCAAAGACCAACAGCTTTGGATGGACTTTATTATGGAGGCGTCGGGAGTGGTGGAAAGTGCCGAGAAAATTGAGGCGGTAAGAAAAGAAATGAACGAGCGAATGAATGAATGAATTCTCATGACGGTGGACAATTTCAGGAAACAAATGTGACGGCCCCGGGGGAAAACCCATTGAAAACGGTGTGGGAAAAGCATTACGACAGGGAGCGGTACGAGCGCGAGATACGCACCAAAGAGGGCACTCCGTTGTACTTTACCAAACAAAACATAAGGTCGACCATTGGGGAGATGGAAAAAGGGAAAAAGTGCCAAAGTGAATGAAAAACAGTGCAAAAAAAAGTGGCAATCGTTTGTAATAGTTTAGCATTTTCAGCGATGGCTTTGGCCCAAAAGAAGTGAGCAAAGTCGAAGTGTTCGAACAATTGCATAAGTTGATGGGCAGTGAGCAGATCAAAGACATGAACAGGACGGGCTTCGCCCTCATGTCCAAGCAGCAGTTGGATTTGCTGTACGGGCCCAACTCGGAGTTCCATGACGAGAAAGTCAAAACTCATGGTTTAGTGAACAAAAGGAAGTGCTTGAGCTTAAGGTGCTCAAACGGTTCCTGGCGTTGAACCGATCGACGATTCAGCAGCACATTGAACGCGACATTCATTCGCTCGCGCAGATAAAATCATTTAAAATCACGCGGAAGTCAGCGCCCGCGAAGGCGCAGCACCACGCGCGATCAAAGAGAGCGGTGATTCTGTCACCGATTAGCTTTTCCCCGTTTATCCTCGTGAGTTGGGCTTGGCCTTCCAATCCGATCATTTGTCTTCAGACCTTCCTCGACAGGAGCCCGATCATCCTTTCTCCAATCATTTTCTCTCCGCTGATCCTTGCCCCTGCCGTCTTGGGCCCTGTGCCGTCCCCCTCCCCGCTCCCTTTCCACCTTTTATACGCCCCGTTGTTCAGGTGATCCTTTCCCCGTGGGCTTTCGTGCCGGTCATCCTCTCGCCCCGTCTGCTCGACCCGTTGATTCTATCGCCTCCCATTCTTTCTCCCGTTATTTTGGTCCGTCTTTTGCTTCACCGTCCCCCCCCCCATCCCTCCGCGTCCCTTTCAGTCCCCTCTGGCGCTGCATCCGATCATTCTTTCGCCGGGAGTGTTCGTCCCCTTCATACTTTCGCCAGTTGTGATGGCCCCATTCATTCTGTCCCCGCAAGTGTTCACCCCGTTCATTCTGTCCCCGTTGGCATTGTCTCCGTTCATTTTCAACCCCACCGTCGGCAGTCCCATCATTTTGTCCCCCTACGTGCTCACACCGGTCATTTACTCTCCTATGGCCATCTCCGGATTGATTTTGAGTCCCTACGCTCTTTCACCGGTCATCCAAAGTCCACTAATTGCTTATGCTGTGATTTTATCCCCAAGTTATCTTAGCTGAAAATTAGAATTTGTAGTCCAATATCATTGGTCAATCATAATCTTCTGCTTTATCTTTTTAATGTTAAAGAGCTTATCGTTTTTAAAATGTTTGTTTGGCACTTGACATTTGCTACAAAATTGTAATAGATTATTTTATGAGAAAATTTCCTTGGTTTTATGTCTTGCTAATTATAGCGTCACTATTTTTTGTAACGCCATTATCTTTCACTTGTCCAATCGGGCTGAAATTTTTACCAAAATTATTTTCTCAATTTCCTGTTACCAATTAAGCGCAAAACATCAAATACACAAAATAATATGTTTATAATGACTTCCCATTCCGATAAAAAATCTTCAAGAAAATTTCTCTTATAAATAGCTCTTTGATAGTGTACACTCTTAAAATTTTCGTAATTTTGGATTTTCCAGGGTTTTAAGTACACAGATCATTTTGTTGGTTTTCCCCTTTCTTTCTCTTCCATTGGCATTTTAATGAATTTTTCGCGCATTTCCCTCAGTTTTTTTGCGTCCACTTTTTGCAGTACTTCTTCAATTGACAAAAGTTGCTGATCGCTTCTCGGCTTTGTCTTGTCGCTTTTTTGTGGTTCGTTTTGGCCCAGTCGATTGATTGTGTCCAATGTTTCCCGCAGGGATTCGCTGGGATTTGGGTGAGCCGAGAAAAGGGGAAAGTGCCAAAGGGAATGGAATTGGGCATGCCCTTGGGCGATGGTGGCCAATCTGTGGCCAAACCAAAGCAGCGGACATTCGGCCGAACTTCGCTTAATGTCGTCGTCGCGGTGAAATGCCACCGTAACAAAAGCAGAGACCGTGGAATTGTCAGCTGAAGAACGGAAAAATATGCTAATAAGGCTGAAAAAGCACAATAAGGCTTCTTGCTTTTTAAGTGCCGACATTTTCTTTTTCTTTTGTCAAATGAATTATTTTTTCAATGAAAATGCCAAACTCCGACCCGCGTGTCCTCCCGAAGGTTTGCGCTCAATTGGGAAAGTGCTGGCACAAATGCCATTGCCAATGCGCAGCAGTGAATCCCCGTCATAAACCAATCCGCTCAAAATGCATTCTTTGGCAACTTCGCAATTTTCATTCAAATCGCACCATTCCAAAAAGCTTTCAGCCGAAATCTGAACATTTAAAAAACAAAAAACTAAATAATCCGTTAACTCTTTTCAACCTTTTTCTTGTCCCCAATTTTTGAATATAAAATATTCTCAATTTTTCCGTTGTGCAAAAATTTTTCGCGAAAAATTGATGGATGGCCGTAGAAATGGGAGAGAAGTTCACTTGGAGTGCCAAAATGGAAAAAACTCTGTGTGCCCAAGTCGAGCAAATGCGCTTCTTTGCTGTGCATCAAATCCCTTGGCATTTTAATTAATTCAAAAGTGAGAGAATTGGCCGTGGTGGGACGACCGATAAAAATGCAAAACTAAAACATTTGGTTTTTTCCTAATTTTTGTCTAAATTTGTCTATTTCCTACTTATCTTAACTATTAATTTTTCAGTAAATTTTGAATTGTCTTGATAAAAGAAAGAAGAGAGTTTTTTTAATAGAGACTCAAAACTTAGAACTCGAATATTATTATATTATTTTTTAAATTTTATTTATAAAAATTGTGAAGGCCGGCGGTGTCGATAGCGCCGTGATTTTTGTAAAACCCAGGAAAAAAAATGGAAGCTTAATTATTAGTCTTATTGCGCCTATTTTTTCTATTATTGTATAAAATTAAAAAATAGCAGAGATAAAACTTAAAATGACGAAATTTTTACATTGGCAGTTAATTTCAATTTGTTTCAATTTATTCTAAATTTAATTTATTTAAATTATTGAATTAACTGTTAGTTATTAATTTAATTGTACTATTATTTATGTTAATCAGTTATTTATTTTAAGTGTTTAATTATTTTTTATTTTTATATAAATAATTCTATTGTTCGTTACTTTAAAAATAAAATAAATTATTAAAAAATTATATTGTAAATTGCATTATTTATTATTATTTAAAAATAAATGTAATGACTGTTTTTTTAATTATAATCTTAGGAAAAGTCAAATGCATATTTTTGCATTTTTTTAATTGGTCATTTAGCATGAAAATCAGTTGTTGGCCACTAAATTTTGTTAATTGTAACTACCAAAGGGCACTTTGCCATTGCAGCAGTTCCGGCACTTTCGCCTTGAAATGGGCCTTTCGTTGCTCTTCCGAAGCGAAACCCAACGGGCAGAGAAAGTCGCGATAACAGCACAGCTCATTCAGTGGCACCGCTTCTGCACAATTATTAATTGCAAATGGTGATGGCTAATTAATTGCCTTTGCTAATTACCCATTTTCCGTCTCAGACGCGCCAATTCGACGGCCAATCCGTGGCCCAGCAAATAGCAACTGTCCGTCAACACCAACTCCTCACCCCCTTCGCTTTGGCATTCCAAAATTGCATTTTCTCTGCGAATTTCCTCCGCCGTCGGTTTTTGCAGCACTCTCTGTGCTGTTTGGTGGACAATGTTTCTTAAAATGGAAAAACTTCAACTTTTGGCTTTGTCCGTTGCTGTGATTTGAATTTCCGTCGAGTAAATAAACGCCGTGCCCTTCGGCCACTTCGACCGGCGATTGGTGAGCGATCAGCAAAAGGTCCCCCGGAAAAGAGGGGACGGAAACGGCGGGAGGAAAGTGTTCGAGCACATCGGCAGAAGCGACGAAAACGAAGCCGAGTGACGAATGGACGGAGAGAAGGAGAGGCCCAAAAACAAAAGAATGGCATTTTGGCACTTTGGCCAATTTTTGGCATTTTTTGGCCTTTTGTCGGCCGCTGAAAAGCGCTGCCCAACTAACCGATAAGAGATGAGTTTATGCTCAAGTAAAGTGCGACCATCCGGCAGAAGCATGAAGGCTTTTCCTACGGAGAAAGAGAAGGACGGAAAAGGGGAAATGCCAAAAAACCTGTGAGGGCGACATGGAAAATGCGTTGGCTAAAAATGGCAATTTGTGCGCCATTTTCCATTTTTCCCATTTTCTGACCTCAATCCGCCGCTGTGCAGCAAAAGGATACGATTTTGCGCAAAAAAGGCTTCACCGCCAAAACTCTCGAAGAGGAAAAGTAAGGCGTTTAGGGTGGCACCGCCAGAACCTATCGAAAATTAAGGCCATTTTTTTCTTCTTATTAATTGGTTAATTTGGGCCACCGATTTTGGCATTAACCGGCGAATCTTCGAGCACAACAATTTGCTCACAAAAGTTCTGCTCGATTAAGCGGAGTCTGCGCAATTCCAACTCAAACTGTTCTTTCTGTGCCGCATTTCTCGCCGTCAGTACAAAAATATTCCATTTGGGACAATGGCACAATTCATTTCCCTTGGCCGCAATTGCAAAAGTGTCTTTGCGCATCAGCAGAAGAGAATATTTAAATGATTGGCGAAATGATCCTTTAGAATTTGAATTAAATACAAATTATTTATTTGAGGTTGGATTCGTTTTGGTGCACCATTTTTGTCTCCCCAAATTTTAATTTTTTCAATTTTGCGAATTTTTTGTGTTAAAATTTCTCTATTAACCCATAAAGTTTCAAAAAATTTCATTATTTTTTGGAAATTTATTATCAAAAATTCTGAAAGCTCGGCAAATATTTATCCTATTAATAAAAGGCATTGCTTCTTATGATTTAAAAATTCCTTTATTTTAAATTATTTAAATATATATTTAATATCAGAAAATCAAGAAATAATTTTATGTATTATTTGAAATTAAATTGCTGAAGAATAGAAATGAATATAACGATATTTTCCTGAATTTATTGACATTTTAATATTTGTGGAACAATCTCTGCTGAACTTATACGAATGAATATCGGAATTATTTGCACAAAAGTGGGGGTTATAAGGTTTTGTGAAATCTGAGCAATAGAGAACAAATTTTAATTTTAAGTAGCGATTTTTAGTCTACAGTATTCTCTGACAGTGCCTAATGAGTGGTAACCGGCGGTGGGAAAAATTTGGAATTACTTGGCAAAAAGTTTTGCCCTTTTTGTCTCATTGTCAGTCCCAAATTTGGTTTCGTTTTAATTGCCCCTTTTCCATTAGTCATTCATTTCTTTTCATTTCATTTTGTGCTTTCTTTTAAAATGCTAATTGCTAAATTAGCCATCCATCTGCTGCTGTTTAATTCGATCTCTGTGTTCATTTTCCCAGTTCCTTTGGTTGCCTTTTCTTCTGTCAATTGCCCGTGTCTAAATTATGCCACTGATTCAAGTTGTGCCAAAGTGTTTCAAAACAGAGAGTTTTTGTGCCAAAGTGCCGGTGTGACTAATTTATCACTCGGATAAAGATAATTGGGGAATTTCTGATTTAGTGTTCCGTAATGAAGCGTTAAAATGTGCTAAGACCTGCCAAATGTGCTGCGAACGACCCGAATTTAAATGCACCAACAAAAAGGGTTTGCCGCGGGGTTGGGACGGAGTGCCATTGTGAAGTTGGGCTCTGTCCACAGATGAAAGAACGTGCCAACATTGGTTGGACCAAGGGTGGTGCACCGAGCAACAGAGTGTGATGGCCACTTTCTGTCCTAATAAGTGCGGACTGTGCAATTCGATCACTCAGCAGCAGAACAGCGAATGCAGGCAAAGAGCAGCAATTGATCAATTGCATTGGATGATAATTAGCACCGTTCAGAAACACCGACGAAACACTTTGCAGCGAATTAACGTCTAATGAATGCGCAAGCGAAAACCCAATGGTCAGATTCAAAATGTACACGAAATGTCCAAAGTTGTGCGGATGGTGTTAAAAGAAAGAAGGACAAACAGAAGAAGTCATTGAACAAATTTAAATTGTGCTAATCACTTTAATTGACCGGAGTTCACATTAATTGAGCTCATTAACGACCTCTGTCAATTAAATTAGGGTTGCTCCCCGACCCCAATCCCTGACTGTCCCCGGTCTTTTTTGGCTCCCCGAGAATTTCCTCCCAGTGGGTCGGGGAGCAATTCAAATTAAATAATTGTAAAATTGCAAATGCCACTGGCATTTTTTTCTTACGTTCCCTATAATAATACGTCGCCGTGTTCAGCATTAATCTGTTGATGGAATTCTTCTTCATTCGGAATGTCCATGTCCATTTTTGAAAATTTTACACGGTTTTGTGCCTTTTCCGTCTGTCGATGCGTTTGGTCTTCCGTCGGCGTAAGCAAAAATCGCATTTTCTATTAAATTTTATCACTGAATTAATGAATGATGTCCATTAGGACTGCTCGAGTCGGTCTCGGGCCGATAAAATTCCCCATTTATGGCCAAGAGTCACGGAAAATTTCAGTTTAAAGCAGTCCTAAATTTAATGTCCCAAAGTGTGAAATTCGCACCTCGCCAAAAGTTCGACCCTTTGCTTTTCCCATTTGCCAAAGTGCGACCAATGGAATGGCCGAAACTGACGAAAGGGCAAAAACAATGCCCAAAGAATTGGCCAACGGAGGATAAACGTAGTCTTGGTACTGAAGGGGCTGCAGGTTGATGAAACTGCTCAGAATCATTGCCTAATTGGGGGGGGGGGGTGGGCAAATGGGCAATTAATGGGAGCCATTAAAATGCGTTGAATCATTGACGTACTATCAGAAAGAAAGGAGCCCCCACTGTCCAACAGATTCTAAAGACAAAATGCCAAAGTGCGAAGGGAAAGAAAAAGCAAAGCCAACCGCCAATAAAAGCCGGGCTCAAAGCCGAGCATTGCGCGAATGTCAGCACAAAAGCGACGAATGCCTCAAAAAGTCATTGAGCAACTAATGGAATTTAAAAGCAAATACCGTAACAGAATGAGATGACCATAGTCTAAATGAATTATATAGTATGTTTAGGATAGGAGAATAGGAACATACATACGGTAGGAAAATTGGTTAAATAATGGGTTACGGTAGGAGAATGGGTAAATGCTTAAGTATACGGTAGATGGGTATGCGCTTAGAACTCACTTCACAAAACACAGCGATCAGCAGTCCCCAAGTGGTGCCGTAGACAATCAGCCACTCCATCACCAACATTCCGCCCTTAATTGGCCTGGTTTTGGCACATTTGTGGCCAAATAAAGCAAAATGACTTTTGTGCACATTGTCAGCCCAATGATCATATAGAAAGAGAACAGTACGGCCACAAACACTTCGCGGTTGCGTTTAATTGCTGGGAATTCGTCGCTTAGCCCCGTGATGATCGCCTCGGACCCACCGAACTGAACGAAAACAATAAAATGGATTGGAATTGGGTGCGGGGTTTGTTTCTTTGCTCACCGAGCTGTCCAATCCGAGGGTCAAAAGCATTAGGAAGAAAATCAAAGACCAAACGGTGGCCCCGGGCATTGTGGCCAAAGCCTCGGGGTAAACGACGAAGACGAGGCTAAACTGAGAAATGAGCCGACTAATGGCCGGAGTCATGAAGGCACTGCTGACCCCGGCCCCTCCTGCGCAACGTCGTGAATTGGTTTTCCACTTTTGCACGACATATAACCAAGGACAGAGAAAATGACGAAACCGGCCAGAAAACTATTAGAATATTAATGTAAAACAATCAACTCTTGTTTGGGTTGGAATGCGTCTAATTGTCTAAATTTTAATGCATTTAAATTAAATGCCTCGTGGCGCAATTTATTGTGCTTGTCAGAAGAGCGTCAAAA
>CP049709.1:12724101-12874036 GCA_004148225.2 Heterodera glycines | reverse complement strand
CCCCCCCCCCTTAATGCCGTGCCATGGTCCGTTTTGCCAATGCCATTCTCTGCTCCCTCTGTACCTTATAAATCGCATTTGCTGATTGACCAATTTTCCCACTGCTGAACTCCGCGTTCGCACATTTTTGTATGGTTGGAACAGACAAATGTAAACTTTTGGACAGAAAAAACAGGCCAATGCCACCGTTCCGCTCAATGCGATTGCCATGCAAAGCGAAGTGAGTTGAATCTGAGGAGAGAGAAGGGAAATGGCAAATGGAAAAGCAAAAGAAAAACGGCACTTTGAAGTTATTTTGGGTGGCAAAATAAATGGGACCTGAAAAAGGAGCAAATGAAAATGATGAAGCGGAAAGAGAAATGAATGACCAAATGAAAGCCACAAGAGACTGGTGGAGTACATGGTGAACCCAATCAGCCGAGTTTCGTTAAAATTTTCGGGGATTTTGCGAGTTTTGAAAGCTAAACGAATACATAATTATACCGTAATTCAATTTCTAATTAATTGGCTTAATTACCATAAATAGTGCAGGCAATTATCAGAAGGCCACAGTAAAAGAGAGAGACCAACAATTGGGAGATGGTAGCCTAAACAAAGTCGGAAAGTGAAAAAGCAGCACAGTCAGGGGACACTTTGCAGGTGAGCACAGCTTCGACCCGAGAAGGGTACTGAATGGCAGTGCCGGGGGGCTCAAGCCAAAGCCAAACGGAGGCGATGGCGAGCTGAACGGAGGCGAGACCTGTGCAGAAGAACACCTGCAAACGGAGTTTCATTAAAGGCACCAATGATTGTACTAATTAGGTATTAATTAATCATTGCCTGGGGAGTCGGACCGATCCATTTGGGCCTCAACGCATTGTTCGGCTTGAAGACGCGGGCCAACCGATTGGTTTTGACGAGAATGGCAGCGTAAACGGTGGCCATTGAGAGACCGGGCAAAAGACGAGTAAAAGTACAAATCTAAGAACAACAAATTGGAATTGTGAGTGGGAAACTCAGTCCGAATTCGGCAAATGCCAATTAGGCAAAAGACAGACCAATTCGGAAGGACGACTGACCAACACGAAAGTCATGGAATAGCAAAGCGCAATCCCAGCCAACATACAATAGCAAAGCTCTCTTCCGGAAGCCATCACCTGGAAAAAATGGCAAATGGAAGAGAATTCGATGGTGCGAACCACGGGGGTATAATTGAAGCGGAGGAAAACCAAAGTGACGAAAGAAGTGGCCAAGAGACCGACCGAAGAGAATAAGGCTGGCACAAGGGCCCAACTGAGCAATGGCAATTAGCGGAGCGGACAAACATTGGCGGAAGACTTACGGACTATCCCAATGAAGATGACTTGGCATAATCGGGCGGCAAACGGTCAAATCGGAATTTGGCACTTCCCCGAGGGGACATTGGACACAGCTGAACACACAAACATTTGTGAGAAAGCAGAAGAAGGAGGTAACACCTGGTCTGGTTTGGAACGATGGAAGTGGCCGTGTCGCAAGGAATGCACGTCCAACAGCAGTTTTGGTCTTGGTAGGCGCGGTATTGGCCCCGGGGGCATGGCGAACTGCACACGGACAAAGGGACGAAATCGGACAAAAAGCCGTCGACACGCTAAAAGCAGTTCAGACACATTCAGCAAGTCCACCAACTTGAAGCCCGAGGCGGATTTCCGCCACGTTCAACTGCTGCTCCCCACTGTCCATCCATCCGCCCACCCTTCGGTACGCCCCGCGACTGTCCAATTGGAAAATGTTGTACTGTCCGGTGCCATCTCCATCCGGCCCGATCAGCGGGGGTTGGCCCCCTAAATGATCAAATTGGCCGCTAATGCCACTGAGTGATCCGAACCGAACAGTGACATGTTTCGGTAGGACCGCTGCAAACGCTGCCCATCGAAGCCCACTGAGGACAGCGGACACTCTTCCCACTGCCCCTCCAAGCCGCACTCCTCCTGCAACGAGTGATTAATGCCCTTAAAAGGGTAAAATGCCCACTTGGATGGAATTGTGCAACGCCCGGGCCACCAATTGGACGGCGTCGTGCACAAAAGGGACGTACGCCTCCTGCACAAATCGGTACCTTCAGCAGAAAATGGACGAATTAGCAAAAGCAAAAGGGGAGGAGAACCCTTTGGACTGAAAGCATAAGCCAAAATTGTGGTGAAAGCGTTCGGAACAATTCATTGACTGCCAATATTCGCTGAGGAAAGTGTTGGAAGGGGACAGCGAAGCGAAGTAATCGTCGAAGCCTACCGAAAAAGAACAAATGAAAATAAAAGTGCCGGGCGGGGGGGGGGGGGGGGGGGGGGGGGGACAACGGACCGTTCAAAAAGCGCACTTTGGGTGCCACAGTGATTGCGCCGTTCACAATGTGCTCAAATCCCTTCACCACGGACCCCTTCATGCCCCAACTGTCGCTGGCCACAAACCTGCAATTACAATTGTCAGTTAGCTAACAAATTAAACCCTTTTAATTGCTAATGTCCTCTAATTGCCCATCATTTGCTTTGTCATTTTGCCTACCAAAAGTAATTGCTTAGTTCGGGCTGTTTGCCCTCGGCCAATCTCTTCAGATTGGAGAGGAATCTGCGCAGGTTGTCTTCGTCCACGAACATCACCACCCCGCGGGCCTTCGAGTTTCGCATTCGAATGAGCAATTCTCTGGCCAAATGTTTCCATTTGTTTGGTCCATCTCTCTCGAATTTGCGCTTTTTCTCACTCGAATTGGTCGTCTGTCCATCGTCTGCTGATTTTGTGCACTTCGCCCTCAATGCAAATGCCCAATTCCGTGGCCGCCCCCCGGAAACTGTCCATGCCCCTCTCCCCGTAACTGCCTGTGTCCGCGATGGCATGCACGTAATTCCAGTCCAATTGTGCGACCTTTCCCAATGAAAAACAAAATTTGTTCCTAATTTGACATAATTTTCCAACCAAATGTGCCATGGCTTTGGCCTGCAAATTATCCGGAGGGACAACGCGCGAGAAATAGGCAAATCTGACGAAGGAATGAATGGGGAGGGAAAAATACCAAAGTCAAATGCCAAAATCCACCTTGGCCTCTCACTGAGCTCAACTCCCGTGGAAGAATAACTGAGCATCGGGATCTAGAAAGAGGACAAAGCAATGAGAAGACAAATAAGCGGCAAAAGCAATGCCTTAAACAGCTGAAGCATCGAAGCGACCATAACGGACACCTGACAAAGGCACTTTCAATTAAGGGAAAAATGTGATGGTTGAAACGACTTTTCCATCGAACATTTAAATGAATTAATCACTTGTGAAGATGCTGAACCAATTACGGCGGTGATTTTTTGCCGTCGGCCGTTCCTTTGAATTTGCACATTTTTCGGCCCGTTGGCGCGCATTTCCACCGGAAGAAACATTCGTTGGGTGCCGTCGAATTCGTCGTCCGCACACCCGAGCCGAACGGACTTTATGAACTCCAAACTTTGTTCGAGAGCATGTGTTTCGACGGAACTGTTCGAATTTGGCTTTTCGATTTTCAAATTAAGAGATGGGCGCCAATTTGCAGTTCAAATTTGTCGTTTTTTTCGCTTGGCAAATTGCCCTTGTGCCTTACCAAGTGTCCAATATTTGTGCTCCCAATTTGAGTCCGGGCAACAAACGCGGACTTCTGTTGACTGCCTCTAATGCGAAGAGCATTGCCACCTTAAAGCAATTTTCATTTCATTTGCCCTTTCGCTGCGAGTGCCAACCATTCTCTGTACTCCTTGGTCAGCCTTTATGCGGCCGCAGAGAGTTCCGTCCGAAGTGTTGCGACTGCCGGCATGGATTGGGAAAAGGCCCCCGAGAATGATATCACCGGGAATGAACACTTGTCGATGGGAACAGCGGAAAAGCGGCACAAAGCCTAGAAAAGGCAAGGAGAAGCGGAGGAAGAGGAGGGGGCCGATCATCGGCACAACCAATCGGGGGAGAGGGGGCGCAAGGGGCAAAGCCAGAGACAGCGACAGGGCCAAAGCAAAGGCATTTTGTGATCGTCGGATGGGGTGGGTAATGCCAAAAAGTGGTGCGAGAAACAGAGACAACGGAAATTACTCTTTGCCAAAAATAATTAGTCCCTTAATTAAGTTGAAAGGCGTTAATTGGCGCACTTCGTGAAAAAAAAATATTGTGGGAAAAGTGTGAGTTGAGAATGAGAAGGACTAATTTTATTATTTGTTTAATTGAATTTGTGTTCAAACAAATTGAAAAAAAAACTTGAAAGGCGGTAGGAAAAAAGGGGTAAAACAATTAGGGGGAGGAATTTATATTAGTGGGCTTTAAGTCCGTCCGTCCTCTGTTGGGCTAACTCATTGCCCTTTCAGTGCCATCCCCCAAAGGTTTGTCCGTCCTTTGTCCTCGGCTCTTTTGGTGGTTTTGAAACGGACGGTCGAATTGGCGAAGTGAAGTGGAGGAATTTGGGGAATGAGCAGCAAAAAAGGGACAGAAAAAGAGGGGAAATCAGACAAAACAATGAAAGGGCACAAAAGAAGAAGCATTTGAAAATGGAAGGGAAGAGAATTTGGAAGCATTTAAAGATTCAAAAGGGGGAAAGAGGACAAAAGTTCATTTTGGGGGAGGGGACGAAGAGGGCAAATTGAGTTATAATGCGACGACAACGGCAAATTTCAGACACAATTCCTTCGCCTTTGATCCCTCCAGGGATTTCATTTTATTATTATTATTATTGTTGCTTAAAAATGGAGCAAGGAAACTGAAAAGAAGGAAATTCGTATCCAAAATTGGTCGAAACTTTGTTGGCCCTCCCGGCCACTTTCCCCTCAAACTCATTAATATTCCAAAACTTTTGGCATTGGCACGTCACAGATTGGCACAATTGATAAGAGAGTGTGGGAAGAGAAAATTAGCCGAAAATTTGGGGGAGAAAAAACAAATGTTTTACTGACACGGAAGAAAATAACAGCAGAGGAATATCAATGCAACTGCTTTTTTGTCAAAATTAAACAAACAAATGCGCCGACAAAGCGCAAAATAATGGCAAAGGAAATGAAAAAAGGGAGGGAAAAGTGACGACAAAAAGGGGACAGAAAAAGAGCTAATCGGTCAGTGAAAGGTTATGAAGCCATAACAAAGGGATATGATGGGTTTTGCCTTTTACTGATTCAGTTTTTAGCTAATATTTCCAAAATGGGAAAGTCAATTAAAAATGAACCATTTGATTCGTATCTCTTCCCTTTTTATACAACCCTTGGCAAAAAACAAAATGCCTGACCTTCCGGCGTGGCCAAAGAATAAAAAATCTCTGAATAACCAACCGCAAGTATTTGTTCCGGTCATTTCGCATTTCCACTAGGAATTTGGCCATCTCTTCCACAGTGCCAAAATCGTCCGCCGCAACAAATGCCCCCGGCGGAATGTCCAGCCCTTCCATCACCCCCGGCTGAGTACGACGGGCACCGTCAAATGGCGGAAAGCGTTCCAAAACTTTTCGGTGATATAATTGCGACAAACCGAATTCTCAAATGCCAAATAAAAGAAGTGCCGATCTGCAAAGCAAATTCCTTTTTATTTTATCATTGTGATTCGTTGGCCACCGATTTCCGTGTCGTAACATTTTCTGTCGCAATTTCGTCCGCCGAAACAGCGTCCGTACCCCGTCACTTCGATGTGTCTGCTCAATTCTTCGGTGTACGCTTCGCGTGCCGAATGCGACGCGCAATTCGATGCGATTTGAAGTGCCGTTTTGTCCTTTCTTCCGACTTTTTCCACCACCTTTATAAATGTTCCTTTCTTCCTTTTCCTTTCATCCCTTCATTTTCACTTCTTCCCATGTCCAAATGTCCTCCAAATCCTCTCCATTGGATCGGTTAATTTTGTGCAGTGATCCGTACGGAGCCATCAAATTTTTTGGTCGTTGCAAAATAAGTCATTGTCAAGTTGAAAAAATTGGGGGCGGGAAACTGCGGCCCACGGAACGGCGATTCCAAGTCGAACATCACATAAAGTTGATCAGGCCATCGACGATCGGGCAGATCGCCTCCTGCAGCAGTCTCATGGAACACAATAACCGAAGCATTTTGGGCACTAATTGGTCAAAACAGGGGTAAATTGAAGGTGAAGAATTGGAAACTATTAGAAGAGGAGGGGGGGGGGATGAATTGAAACTAATTAGGGAAGGGGGGGGGAGTCATTAAGCAAAAAATAATAATCATTTTAAAAGGAAATCCCATTCATGTTCGTTCATTCACTGACATTTCTCTGTCCTCGGAATATTCGCATTTTCTTCTGCACTTGTCCACTTGCTCTTCTGGCGCAATTGTCCGTATGACATTGCACTGATCAAAAAAGTTGTTCCATCCCAAAATGATCGGCCCATTCGTTCGTTTGTGGCCCTTAATCCGATGCGTTTGAATAGATCCTTGTCCTCCGCCCTTTGATTATGTTAATGGGACCGACTTACTAAGCAAAATGCGATAGCATTAACAATGATGGGAGAGGAGAGGAGAGGGGAGGTGAGGGGACAGGAGAGGGTTGGGAGAAGAGAGGGGAGAGGAGAGGGAATGGGAGGGCAAAGGAGGCGGGTGCCACAGAGGGGAGACGGAACATGTGAGTGGGGGTAGGAAGTGAGCAAAATTGCTGAAGAGCAACGTTGTGATCATTTTCTGTCTAAGGAATGCGCGCCTCGGCTTCGTTTGGTTGGGATTTTCTCCACTGGCGCACTCCCTAATTTAATATCGGATGATGAGAATGACAAGAGACGGGACGGGAAACCGACCAAAAAATCCTTTGGGCCGGAAAATTGCGCCCACCGAAAAGACTATCGGCAAACAGCGCAATTAGCCGCCCGAAACCGCTTCTTTGCCTTTCAAATTGTTGGGCTGTCCAAGCAATTTGACAGAGGGAATATTTCTTCGAAAAGCGCTCGTCCAAAATTTGTCACGGGTAATTAACGACAATTCGTTTTTTTCATTTTTCTCCTTTTGTTCATTAAAAAGTAAAAAAAAACATTTTTAATAACATAGAAATTTTGCGAAAATGTTTTTGCTTTGAGAAGCGATTAAAATTAATAAAATGGCTTAATGAGACTCATTAGCATATGAAAAATTTAAATTAAAAATGTTATTTAAATAATTAAAAGTTGACAAAAAGAGCGGTCCTTTGACTATGAAAAAATTGAAACAAAAGTCACATTTCACAAAACAACAAATGGCTTAAAGAAAAACAATTTTTTAGAAGAATATTTAATGCCAATCTTTCCATGGCATTTTTAAATTATTTGTAAGTTTTTGGATCAAATTGATAAAAGTAAGCAAAAATGAGAGATCAGAAAGAACATTGCAATTCTCATTTTGACAATTTTATTTTGTTAAATGCTTTTAATATTTTGAATTGTTAGAAATAATTTAATTTATTTTAGCCCCGTGGTTTTTTGGGGGAAAGGGTCGTTTTGGCACCAATTTAAAAAACACTAAAAAAACAAGGATCAGCAGGAATTTTAAAATCCAAAATATTTTTAAAAAATCTTTAAAGAAATGTTCCTAATAAAATTAACAACAATTACAGGTTCATATGATAATTGCACGAAATGCCACGAAGAAATCCCAAAATAATATAGTTGATTTGAATTTAAGTTGTAATTTGATCATTTACATCGCTTTTCGCATTCATCGGATAATAATTAATTCTCCACCAAATTAATGATTCGTTCTTCTGCCGTTCCGTATTTCCGAGCTTTCTGCGCTGGCTCAAATCCATCAACAAAATAAGCTTTTTGTTCTTGAATTTCGCATCTCCAAAATTTTGTCGTTCCGTCCACACTTTTGATTTAAGCTGCTTTCATGCTTAATCTTAGTCTTTGCTTTGTCGTTTAATATCAATTTACGATTCATTATCACTAGGGCTTCCTTTTTTAGGCACAAAAAATCGCGAAAAAGGCACCTAAAAAGGCATAAAAATCGCAAAATAGGCATTAAATAGGCACAAAAATCCTCAAATAGGCACTAAAATAGGCAAATAAAATTTGTTATTAACGCTTTTTAGGTAACAAAACACGTTAAAACTTTAAATATTTCAATTGTAAATGAAATTATTAAATGTTTTAAAGTTTTTTTCGAATATGAACAAATTTTTAAACCAAAAAATTTTTATTAAGAAAAAAATATTAAATTTTGGGATAATTTTTTTGAAAAATTTTACAATTCTTAGGGATGTATTTTCTGAAAATTTTTTTGGGTCATTTCTTAGGGGTGTATTTTTTGTTTTTATTGCATTTTTGTTAAGGATTTTTTCAAAAACCCTAAAATAGGCACATTAGGCACAAAAACCCCGAAATAGGCAAAAATAGGCATTATAAAAGTCATCGTAGACACCCCAAACCAAGCGGAAAATGCGTTTTTCGTGCTTATCTGTGCGTATTAAGTGCGCAAAAGTTTTAGGCATTTGCCTAAAAAAGGAAGCCCTAATTATCACTAGAAATGAAAGCAAAAAAAAAACGAAGTGTAACAAAAAGCAAAAAGAAAAATGAAAATGAAAATGAAAATGAAAAAAATGATTAATTTACGGCATTTCGCCTCTTTTAAAGAGTTCGCTTCTCCAAAAACAAAAAATTACAACGATTTGTCCTCATTTCTTTCTCCCTGACAAATGAGTGGCGACAAAACGACACAAACTCCTCTCTTTTTTTTGACTGATGCTTCAGTGGTGGTGCAACTTTAAAAGCAAAGTTTTAAAAATCATGAAATGATCTGCTGAATCGCGGCACAGTTCGATTAGCAATTAAAATGAAGCGAATTAAATTCAACGGAAAAAAGCGAATGAATTTTAAAAAAAGGCAATGACAACTCTCACCCAAGGGTTAACGTTTTGAACAAATTGGAGGCAATGCTTGCCAAAGGGAGGACAAATCCATGCATTTGCCAATGGATGAAAGAGTGCCAATGCGAAAGAAGCGATGGGAAGCGATGATTCATGGCAATGCCATGCCAATCCGCCGGTGGACCATGCATTCATTTCTTCACCCAAACTCAGCTGTATTTGTTTCTCATTTGTCAGTGTTTTCTCCTTCTCCTCCTTCTCTCCCTGTTTGTCTTTTTGTCCCCCTCTTCCTTTTCCTCCTCTTTTATTTCACTTTTCTTTTCTCCTCTTATCCTTAAATTAATGTTCCTTCTGTTATTTAATCTTTTCATAATTAATGTCCATATTTCGCGTTTTTTAGTCCATATAATTTACAACCCTAATGATAACACAATTTTTATTTTCTGATTTTACCAGCAAAACAAACGGACATTTGAGTATTTATTTTGAGTATTTATTTATATTTGGACCCGTTTTTAGCTTTAATGACCATTCGAAATTTTCAAAATTTATAGATCACAACTCTGAATTCACCTGCGTATTCGCTGTTGACAACCAAAGAAGTGGCCGTTCGCCCGTCGTTCACGGGACTTGTGATTTGACTGGAAAATTAAAAGGAGAAAAAGGGAAAATAATACATATTTCAAATTCCCTAGGGCAATGTTTTGCTATATTTACCAGTGTTCCAAGTCAAAAGTCTTACAGTTTAATTAATTAATTAAGCAAAAGTCAGTCGATGGATGGAACATAAGTCGAATCATTGAAAAAACAAACAAACAAAAACAATCAAATGGAAATGAAAATAAAAACAAATAGCCAAGGGAATGCCATTTGAAAAGAGGACGAACAAATGCCATCCCAAAAGGGGGGGGGGGGGTGGGCGTCGAATATGCTTTTCTTGCAATCCGATACTTCTCCGAATCTCTGTCCTAATAAAAATTATGCTAAATTTCAATGGCATTCTCTTTTATGGCATTTCCCTCTGCTGAGAAGGGCGGCACTGATTTAAGCAACAGCACAAACATTCATTTTGTTGTGCCCGACATTCATTCTTTCGTTCATTTGTCCTCCTCCTCCCATTGCTTTGGCATCCGTTCGTTTGTCTGTCATTTCGTTTAAATACTACCTCCCTTTTTTTGCTAATTTTGATAAGCTAATTATTATCCTTTTCGATATTTTTCAATTTTTTTGTCATTGCCTTTTTTTAATGATTTAGCCTTGTAAAACCCTAAAAATGATGCCGATTCTTCGCTTGACAAATGGGCGAGGGAGTGAGTACGTTTTGTTTGAAATCCTTGCAGCACTCATTAGACAATAATTATCCGCTTTTTCCCTGTCGCTGATATTACTTCGCTACTGACGTGTCCCCCCCCCGCCCCGTCCCCCCGGGGTATCTTTTATTTGGTGTTTTATGAGTGCCTTCGTCGGCCCCATCTCGGGAAGCAAATTCGCCGCTGTCCTTCTCACCTTCCCTTGGCATTGGCACATTTGCCATTTTCCGCTGTTTTTCGCTTCGTTTCGTCATTTGTCAATTCGTTTCTTAATTTAATTTCAGCAAATTTTTCACTATTTGCTTATTATTTTTTACCGTTTCTTTAGCAAATATTTCTCTGATTTCACTTCAAAAATGCATTTGTTTCGGCTTAATAATTCTCGCGAAAATTTATGTGCTTTAAACGATGGCATTTTTGACAGTGATTTACGACTTTTTCTCGTCGGATTCATTGGTTCCTCCGTTTCCATTGTGAGAATTAATTGTTGGCTATCATTTGGCCAATGTTTTTTCCCAGGCGTCGATTTTGCAGAATTCGCTTCTCTTTTATGTTTTTTCCACTTCCCGCAAATTGCGGCGACAAAACTACGTGAATCCGGTGGGCACTGTTCAATCAACGCATCCCTTTAACAAATTTTTCTATTTTGTTTAATTTTCCGTTGGGTTACTATTATTAGAGCTTGGAATTTTGAAAAATTCCGGACCCGATCGGGACCAAAATTCGAGAAAACTGCCTCTGCTAGACCGGATTTTGAGATTAAAATCCATTTTTTTTTGGGATCTCGGTCCGGGTGCATCCTTTAAAATACACCCGGGTCCCGAACCGTCCGGCCTCAATTAATTGTAGTCAAAAGGGGGAGGGGCGTGTTTGTCAGCACATTAAATTTTAATTTCTGGACGTTTCGCCAATTATTGACCTCTCTTTTTTCAAGGTGTTGTTGGCCTTTTTCGACATTTTCGTCTCTCTCATTTATTTGCTCATTTCGCCTGTCCATTTCGTCGCTCATCGCCTTCGTTCCCCCTTTTTGGCCTCCTTTTGGTCGTGGCATGTTCGGGTTTTCTACTGCCTTCAGGCATTTCCGCTTTTAAACATTTTCAAAATTCAAAATCATTGGCACCGTTTGCTTTCGCTTCAGCACTTCGCGCTGACCGTGTGCAACTTTCTGCTGGTTGTGGCCAGTTTGGAGCGGTTTTTGGCCAATGGTCCCCTCCAGTCCCAAGTCCTTTGGCCAATTAGCAAATTTAATTGACTTGGCCATTTCAAGATGTGTGTGCTGGTGCTGATCGTGCGCAACAAATCTTGCGTGATCATTTCCATTCTCGCCTTTGCTTTTGTGTTGAAAGCAACACTTTACTTCGAAATTGAATTTCTTCCGCTGCCGAACTGCTCGAATTTGACGGACATCAGTTTGGACTTTGAGCAAAGGTGGGACATGCATTCTGATCACTTTGGCTTTCTGAATTGATTCATTCACCGATCATTTGCTGTTTCTCCGTTTTAGCGTTGTTTCCGTTTGGGTGACGGAAAGTGGCGGACTTTTTCAAATCTTTCGCTTTTGGGCCCGAAACATTCTTACGGTCATTCTCCCATTCGTCGTTCTCGCCTATTGCAACTGCAAAATTGTGCAAAAACTGCGCAGACGCCGTCGGCTGACTTTGGGGGGTGGGGAGAGAAAGTAAAAGTTAGGAAAGTGAGCAAAATTCAGGGGAATATTCTGAGTCGGTGATCATTAGCCAAACAAACGAAGTTGGCCAAGGGAATGAGCAGCAGACGACGAGGAGGGCAGAGACACAACTGACAAGGAGCCCAAGGACACTGATCATCACGCAGAGAAACAGCGAAAAGTGAGTGAGCATTGACAGACGGACAGACAAAATGGCCAATTAACGATCAGAGAATTAAAGGAACCCTACACTCCGAATAATGCCTAAGGACACAACGGCATCGAATGGGAAAGGCATGCTGGAGCCGAAGGCAATTGCGAGAAGCAATCAGCAGAAGGAACAGCAAGCAGACAGAAGAAGAGACGAAAAGCCAAAGAGGGAGAGAGAGAAAAGGCAGAAGTGAGAGAGCAGAGAGACAATAAAAACAGAGAGAGAGAGAGAGAGTGTGTGTGAAAGAGAGAGAGAGAGAAAGGGGGGAGAGAGTGAGACAGAGAGGGGGGACAGAGAGGGGGGGGGGCGAGAGAGAGAGAGAGACCAAAATGAATTAAAACTTGGAAAACATTAAAAGCAAAATTATCATAGCTTGAAATTGGAGACAACAGAACGAATCAGCTTGAATTATTTAATGAAAACTCCGGTAGCGGGTGATAAACCAAATGAAATGGCCGAAATAATCGAAGCAAAACGATCGGCGAAGAATAGCACGGGGACGGCGCCCATCACAAACAATTTCGGAGTTCGGGTGGCAACGCGAACGCTGGTCATGGTGGGAAGAAGCGAACAATTAATTAGGGGGTCATTAAGAGCAATTAGTGAAGGTGGTCGGCTGCTATTTGATCTCCAATTCGATGAGCACTTTTCTCAACATTTGGGAATTTTTTGACGCACAGTTTTTGCGGCATAAAAATCTGCGCATTTATTTGACAGTTTCGGACGTTGCGGCATTGGTCGGTTTTCATGGCATTTTCTGGATTAAACTTGTTTATTGTCGTCAGTTGACCATTTGTGGCTGTGCCCTTCGGCTGCCCATTTACGTATGCAACGACCGGCGAATTCGAAGGGCCATTTGCAGGGCGATCATTCGCTTTCGCTTTTGCTGTTCGAAAGCGAAGCCCGAAGAAATTGTGCGGGGCGAAGAAGCCGAACATTTTTTGGAGAAGGTAATGTAAGCGTACAACCAAAAACCCAATTTCGATTATTATTTTAATTGCTTTTTTAAATTTCTAAAATTTAAATAATTACCCTCTCCTAACCTTCACACTTTTACAGTATTCAATTGTCATTGTGTCAAATAGTTTGAGGAGCAATTTGACGGGAATGCTCAGCCAATTCGACTGGGGGACATTCCAAGGTGAGCAGAAGAGAAGAAGCGATTGAATTGGCCAACAAATGGCCAAAACCCTTCAAATCTCTCCAGGCAAACGCAGCTTTGATCAGTTGGCCATTTTGGTGCAAAACCGGCAAAAATTCCTTGTGCAAATGACCATCAATTTGGGAGCAGTGCAAGAGATTGAAAACAGCAAAATATCAGCGGAAGAATGAGAAAGAAACAGCAGATGGGAGGGAGTGATAATGGAAAATGAAGAGAAAAAAAGATGAGGGATAAAAAGAAAAACTTAGTCATTAGGAAAGGTTTAATGAATAAAAGAGCATTTAACAGCCATTTGTTCACAAACAAAGACCAAGGCGACAGAGAGAGAGAGAGAGAGAGAAAGAGAAATTGGGACGAAAAACCGACAGACACTCCCCGGGGACATTTGGCCAATGACTGAGTCGGCATGGGAATAGTTTCTTCAGTGGGAGCGATCTTTCCGCTTCGTTTCACGGAAGAAAGAGCACTAATCAGCATTAGTCCTCATAAATCACTTCATCATCTGTCCAGCAACAGCAAAAGTCCCACTCATTCCAACGACGACGGATTAGTCATTAGTCGTCGCTCTCAAAGATCACACCGCCCCCCCCCCTCTCCCCATTTTTGCCTGTTGTCCTTTTAATTTGTCATTAATTACATAATTACTCTCTTAAATGGCCACTCCGCTCCTCACCATTGATGCCTGTTAGTCAATCCTTGTCTGTCCGTCTCCTCCAATTCGTTTTGCCATTGGCAAATAATCCCTATTTTTGTGCCCTGATCACACTGTATCAGCTTCCCATTAGCTAATTTGTCCACAAAAATGTTCGGTCGTCGTTGGATTTGGGACAGTTCTAAGCCGACGTGAGTTGCCTTCGTTCGTTGGGTGCTTCTCTCTGCTGATCAGTTCTGTCAGGAATCAGTTGGAATGGGCTCCTCCGATGCGAATTATCGCCGTGATCACTTTGCTCGCCTCCACTTTGGATCTGATGGCGGACTTTCTGCTCTGCAGCAGATTGGCCGAGTACCTTCACAACTTCCAGGTTTCTGTTTCCCTTTGTGCCCTTTGCCCATTTCGACTTTCTTTGCCCTTTCCGACGGAATTCGCCCGTTATTGCGCCCTCGGCTATTTCTTTTTCACCGGTGTTTCCATTCTCGTGTACGTCTTCGAAATGGTCGACGTGTGTCTGACGCTTAAATACGACGAGGAGAATGTTTTCTTCGCACGAATGGCCAAGTCAATGGTTTTGGTGCTGGAAGAGGTTAGCTTTGGTTGGTGGACAGGGCAGCGCATTTCTGGCCAATTTCCAACCGATTGGTCTCTTTTTGCCGGTTTTTGGTGCCACTGTTTTCAAATGGCTGCCGATCAATCGCTTGTTCGGTTTCATTTTACTTCCCTCGGCAGGTGCCGTTGCCCGCCCTGCTTTACCTTCTGTTCACTTCCGAGCCGCGTCTGTCCCTGGCTAATCCGATGCATATCGCCTCGTGGATCAAACTGATCACTCTCAGCTGGGCCATAGTCAAATTTGCCAAGCTCCGTTTCTTCTGGCCACTGCTCCCTTTCAATCCGAAGGTGCTTCTTCCAACCCCCCCCCCCCTTTTCTGTTTTTCCCTTTTTTTTAGCATGACAAACGCGAAAACATTCGGCGATGTTTCCATCTGAACCTTTACAGAATGACAATGATCGTCGTCAACGCTTTCCATCTGTTGGCCATTTTCATTGTGATTAACAATTTGGTGGTGTCGCGGAGGGGCGGAAGGCCAATCCAAGCGCAAAGTTCGCTTTGAATGAACGCCCTTTTCCGTCCGTTTTTGTTTATTTGGCGATGAGTTGACAACAAATTTGTCCAAATTAATTTTTGTTAAAAAATTCGTAATTTTTAATAAATAAAAATTCTTTCCTTGCCAAAAACACTGACAATGAGTAAAATGAAGGCCATTTTAATCCCAAATGTTTAAAATAGAAGGTTGCGTATTAAATTTATGAGATAAGAATTTAATTTTATTTTTTATTCGTCCGTCGTTTATTTTGTTTATTTATTTTTACCCGCGTCAAACGAAGAAATCACAATGATTAGCGAATTGGTGCCATTTTATGCTGCTTAACACTACGTCAAATTGAACATTCGCTTCAAATTATCCCCAATTTCCTCCACGTTCATTCCGTCCAATTGTAATGATTCAACCTGAAAAATGACCGATTCATTCATTTGTAATCGGCCAATTAAGTTTTGGCGAAAAAAAGGAAATTTTTCGTTTTCATCGGTTAAAATAAATCCGAAATTCACTTCGCCAATGAATGAATGGAGCATCATTTTGATGAACGAAGGCGGAAAGACGAAGCCGAAGAAAGGCGAAGCGATGGGATCATCGGAATGAAGCAAAAAATGGATTCTGAAGAAGTGAAAACATTTGGAGATAATTACTCACGTAATTAGGAAATTGCCTTTGTTGGATTTGGCCACTTCCGTTGGCCGAACACAAAAGCATAAGCGACACGCACTTGGCCATCGCCCGGTTCTCCAGCGAATTTACTTTGGGCAACAAAAAATTGGCCGCCAATTCCAAACAAACTCTTCGCTGCAATGAACAAAAATATTGCGAAGAAATGTTTAATTTAATTAAATGATTATCAAAAGGAATTAGGGTGAGCAGATGTGCTGCCAACTAATGCTTTTGGCCTTTTTATGATAATTAAAAGCACAAAAAAATCAATTATTGGTCATTATCTTAGGGTAGGGCCCTCTGACCCCGAAAATGCATTCTTCTGCTAATTAGCCTTATTGAAGAGTAATTAATTGTTTCACTTGGTTCATGAACAACGTTTTGAAGAGTGTGTGGAGGAGGAGGAGGAGAGAGCGGTCGAGCGGAGTGAGGCGCAAAGGCATCGAATCGACGGAGGGACTGAACAGCAAAAGTGCCTATGGAAGTGCTGTTTTGGATGGCCCACCGAATGTTTTGCCATTTTTGGCCTTCGTCCGCCCATTGAAGCGGATGCTCCATCGATGGATGCCCTTCGGCCGGCGTTTGGGAAAATTCGCTTTCATTTCGCCCTAAGGCAATTATTTTGGGCTGGTGGATTTATTTGTTCATTTTTACTTTTTGGGCTGGTCGTCGGCGGAATCAACAGACCCCAGACGCATTCCAAGACGAATTCCTTGGACCAAACTGAGCAAATCAAATCGGAGGCGATTTTGACGATGCAATTGGAAGAGGAAGAAGAAGAACTGGCATAGAAAGAGAAGCTGCAAAGGCCAAAGAGAATAAAACAAAACGCCAAATGATTTTGGACTTACACATTTAAAAATTTATGAAAATCCTCAGTGGGAAATGCCTTATTGACGGCATATGCAAATTCGCCTCCTTCGCACAGTTCGCGATAAATGCACGTCAAATAGACGGAGAGAGCGAACGGCAAATGGGAGGGTTGAAGCTGATAAGTGGCGAAGCATTCCAAGGCCATTTTACGAAAGATTGGGGCGTAACTGAGCGGGGGAGGGGGGAGAATGAGGGGATATGGCAAAAAATGAAATAAAAATGCCAAAACAATATGAGGGGAGAAAGTGCAAGTTAAGAGGGACAATGCCAAAAGTGTAATGGAGAGACATTGCCAAAACAAATGACCAAATGGGACCAGAGATGGGAAACTAAATGGACAGAGAGAGTGACATTGACCAAACTGGAAAATGCCAAATTAAGAGGAAGAGTGCCAAAATGAGACAAAAGGCAAAATGGGTATGAGAAGTTAAGTGTTGTAAGTTTTTGGATCAAATTGATAAAAGTAAGCAAAAATGAGAGATCAGAAAGAACATTGCAATTCTCAACCTGCAATTTCTCAGCAGTTAAATGCTTTTAATATTTTGAATTGTTAGAAATAGCCAACTTGGAGTGCGCGGGTCCACGAAGGAATCGGAGACAATGTGCAGGAAAAAGTCCTGAAATGTCGTCAAAAAGAGATTGGTAAATCCGGCAAACAAAAAAGACAGTGTTGGAACTCACAATTGTCTCTTCGCTTATCGGCAAAGAATGGCACTCCTCGACGATGAAAAACATCACTGCCCATGTCAATTGGTTGTACTCCATCCAGTCGACTTGGCTTAAGGTGCCAATTAACACGACTAATTTACTAATTATCTCTCACAAATCCGTGAGAATGTCCGTCATGCGCTGCATTCGTTGTAAATCGTTGACAAGAAAATGAATATTGTTCGCAATTGTGGACGGTTGGAGATGGTTCAACAAAATAAGCTTTTTGTTCTTGAATTTCGCATCTCCAAAATTTTGTCGTTCCGTCCACACTTTTGATTTAAGCTGCTTTCATGCTTAATCTTAGTCTTTGCTTTGTCGTTTAATATCAATTTACGATTCATTATCACTAGGGCTTCCTTTTTTAGGCACAAAAAATCGCGAAAAAGGCACCTAAAAAGGCATAATGACCACTCCAACACAGAAACACATTTGAGAAGAAGCAAAAAGACATTGCCACGGATTGGGTGGCCATCCAAAAGAGTCTGCCAAGAAAAACAATTGGATTATCAGGCATTGCTAATGTTAGCCATAATAACTTTTTGAGTGCCAACAAATGGCTTAAGCGTTACGAAAATTTGTCGGTAAAACGTGAGGTCGTGGAATAAATCGGAGAGGAAAGTCAAAGAGCGTAGGGTGCTGCAGAGAATGGCCATCGGAATCTGAGCCAATTCTAAAAAAGTGCCAAATTAATGAGAAAATGGACGGAAAAGGGAAAACGAACCGGACGAATTCAGCCAATGGACGAAAGTGTCGAAGAGAGCGCGCAAGGACGAGCTGATGTCTAACTCGGCACTCTGAGCGATCAGATGGGCACTTGAACTCATTCTGTTGGGGGAAAATGATCGGAAAATGAATGAATGACGCGAAGGATTAAGCTTTAAAAAAATTAAAATAGTTTTTGGGGTAAAAAGAAAAATTCAAAGACAGAAATTGTTTGATTTCCTTTACCGTATTTCTCTCTCTGCTGAATTCGCCCTCTTTTCTTCAGATGTCCGTTCGCTTAGGCCACAAAATGAACGGAGATGAAACAGCGAAATTTGTCCCGTGCCGTACCCTTTGGCCTTGGAAAGTCCGCCGATCTGTGATCATTTGCCGATTAGTAAAAATACTCACCGAAAGTTTCTCCAAATTCTGTGTGAAATGTTCGCCCGTGCCTTTTTGGTTCTTCCCCAACATTTGATCAGTCAAATTTTTTGCGTTAATTGCCATCCGACCAAATCTCAAGAAAGTATTAATAATTTGGCTAAATGTTCGGCTTAATTAATGCCTTTGCCTTTTCTTTCCCTTTTCCCATTGACTCACTCGCTTTCCAAAAAGCAATGCCTTTGCTTTGTCCGTCGGTGTTTCACCACAAATTCGCTGTCCATTGGACTTCCGGGATTCTTAATTAAAAATCACACAGAATAAGTCAATTAATTACGGAAAAGAGAAGTGTCTGCAGCAGAATGTTCGTCAACGATTCAATGGCCAAATTCGCGGCGACAATTTGCCTTTGGGCGGCGGCGAATGAATCGGCAGAAACTCTCTGCTGAATTTCGAACGAAGTGGTCGGCGTCGAGGACAAAACGCCAAACAAAGACATCCAAAGGTCCTCAAATTGGGCCCGGGATTCCCAACCTAAAAAAGAAAGGACCAATTAAAAAAGGACAAAAGAGCAAAATGTCACCGAGCCATAAGGCACGCCAGCTGAAATCACTGAGCACCTCCGGATCATTGAGCATGTGAATTTGGACAAGCGGCACAAAAATATGCCGAGAGTCATCAGAACGGTACGGATCGAGCATAAGGGACCAATCCAATCTGACAAATTAATAGTCAGTCACTAAATGCCGTGGCATCTTCATCGGATGCCATTGCCTTCCCTGCCCCAATTTCGATTTTCAGGGATGGTACCCGTTGAAAAACCACCTCAGAGCGCTTTCCGGCACGAGTGCCATCCGTTGGAAAAGGGAAACTCCCAAAAGTGCTCGCAATGCTTTTGCTGTCACTTCGCCCGCGAGGCGTCCGTTTTTTGCGGAGAAAATTATCCTTTGGACGACGTTGAATAACTTCAGCAATTGTTCCTCAAATTCATCGCCTAATTCTTTTGAATTGTGCACTTTCACTGCCCAATGCTGACGATCGATGTGCAAACGATGCCAACGGGGAATGCCCTGGGAAAGGAAGGAATCTTAGAGTGATCAGCAGGTGAACACTAATCATTAATCAAAGTGATCGGCAGGGAATGATCATCTCTGTCCCAATAAAAATTATGCTAAATTTCAATGGCATTCTCTTTTATGCATTTCCCTCTGCTGAGAAGGGCGGTCTACTTGAGATTTATTTAATATGAGAAATTATCTATCGGAGTGATCGGATTTCTCTTTCTTTTCCAAATGTTCCCAAAATGCCGTCAGAAATTGCTGCAAACTTCGCACAGTGTATAAATCATTTTCCGAGTAGAAATTTCGAACTGATTGAAGAGAAAAGAACAATTTCATTGCTTTGAAATAATCGGAAGGAATTTTTCTGAATTTAATTTAAAAGATTTATTAAGACTTATTAAAAATAAATGACCTTTGTGTCGAAATAAGTTGAAAAAGCATTCTTACAAAGACCAAATTAAACAATTTTTCGACATTTTCCCTTGGTAAAAGTAAAGGCTAAACGAAAAAATAAATAATAATTAAAAAGGAAAGTGTTTAAATTAATGGTGGATTACTTTAAGTGTGGCAAATTGTTGAAACAAATCAGAGAGAAGAGAAAGAATGAAAACCAATTCATCAGCTGACGGAGAATGTCCGCCGTTGTAAGAGGCGAAAAATTCAAATTCGACCAAAGCATCGACGATGGGCTGTCGATCGCCCTCATTTTGCAAATTGAAAAGCACGGAAAACAAATTTTGAAAGAAAGGACGACGAATGTGCCATTCGGCACCAATCTGTGGGGGGGGGTAAATTTGGGGAAAGGGTCGGTCGTTAGGAATAATATCAATTAGCAATTAATTACCAATGCGAAAATGTCCAAAATTGCATTTTTCTCCAAAACGAACAGTCCCAAGCAGATTTGCTGGGGAAACTCTTCACAGAAATGTTTCGCAATGAGTTGATAAAACTGAGAAGTGTTGAGACTGTCGGAGGACAATTGGGAGAAGCTTTTTGCGGTTGGCCTTTGGCGGCACTTTCGAACGGACTGAAAAATTGAAATTGGCATTGCTTTAGGCAATGTTTGGCAAATGATTAGCTCTTCACACTTATAAATAATAATTAAAAAGGAAAGTGTTTAAATTAATGGTGGATTACTTTAAGTGTGGCAAATTTTTTTGCCGATAAGCTGATCAGCAGCTGCTGAACTGTTCTCGCCCCCACTGTTCGCTTTGCTTTCGCGCGACTTTTCTTTCCGTCCCGCCTTCAAAATTTTGTACCTAAAAAAGGCTTTCCTAATAGCCAATTAATTAATTATGCAATTAACTAATTACATTCGTCTCCGCCATTCGCCGATTATTTCGGCGGTCGTTCTGCTGTCCCATTTGTTGTTTTTGTTGTCCTTATTTGTTTTCTGCTGCTGTTCACTGTCGCTGCTTGGAAATTCGTTTTTCGATTCTGTCGGTTTTTGTTTTTGTTGGTGGTAACGGCGGTCGGAAAGCGGCGTTTCTTTTTTTGAGAGGAGAAATTGCGGAAAGGGCAATTAAACGAATTAATTAAACACCTCGGGGGAGAATTTGTTGAAAATTTGCGGCAGCGATTGGCGACGGCGGCGGCGGACAAATTGGGGGAGAGACGGGGGAAAAAAGAGAGACGGACAAAGGCGAGGAGGGCATGGAAGACGGAGACGGACGGAACAACGCGAGGAGGCCGAAAGTGTGCAGAAAAGGCAAAATTGGCATTATATGAGAACGGGACCAAGGGATGGGAGGGGCGGGGGCGAGGGGAGAAAGTGCCAATCGGACATAAAGGGGGAGAATTTCGGGGGGGGGGGGGAGGGTGCCAATCGGAAAGTGGGAAAGGGACGGGGGAGAGTGCCAAATTGGCACTGCCAATCGGGCATTAATCAGGGAGGAAAGGGGGAGAGGGCGGCAGAGGGACCAATGAAATGCCCGACGAATCCAACCGAATTCCTTTCCCTAATCGAAGTGCCAAAAGACTAACTCGACAAAGGGTCGCCTGCGGGCGTTTCCTTGGCAAATTCCGTTGGCATTTTGCTGCTGCTGATCACCTATTAACAAAAACTGCGCAGACGCCGTCGGCTGACTTTGGGGGGTGGGGAGAGAAAGTAAAAGTTAGGAAAGTGAGCAAAATTCAGGGGAATATTCTGAGTCGGTGATCATTAGCCAAACAAACGAAGTTGGCCAAGGGAATGAGCAGCAGACGACGAGGAGGGCAGAGACACAACTGACAAGGAGCCCAAGGACACTGATCATCACGCAGAGAAGTTGATAAAACTGAGAAGTGTTGAGACTGTCGGAGGACAATTGGGAGAAGCTTTTTGCGGTTGGCCTTTGGCGGCACTTTCGAACGGACAGAAAAATTGAAATTGGCATTGCTTTAGGCAATGTTTGGCAAATGATTAGCTTCACACTTACCAATTCTTCGCCTTTTAAAAGTGCCTTCCAATGGCTTTGGCCCACTTCCATCATTCGACTCGCCCGCTCCAAATGTGCCGGGTCTTCCGATTTAGCCATAAGGACAAAAAGCCTTGGCAAAACCGAAGCCTAAGAGGATAAAAAGCACATTTACGAGGAAGGCTTTGTGAAAGGCACCGTTTGGTGATCGTCGGCTGAGGCGAGTGCCGTACTCACTTGGCCAATCAAATGGCCGATGCTTTTTTGAGTGAGTCTGTTCAACATTTTTCTGAAGATTTTGTCGTCCTCAATTAACAGCAGAAGACGCACATAAAATTCAGGCGGAAAATGCAAAAGCATCGCCTGGGGGTGCCCAAAGTTTGCCGCACTTTTTGGCATTTGTTCCTCGCAAAGTTCGTACACCGTCAAATGAAGGAGAAAGTTTTGACAATGAGTGGGCAGTGAAAGGAGAATGGCACTGAAAGGAATCAAATGGGAAAATGGAAAAAAGGAAAAAAAGGAAAAAAGGGGGAAAAAGAAACGAACGAACGGAGACAAAGGCAAATCCAAGCGGAGAAGCAGCAGCAGCGAGAGCCAAAACAGAAAGAGCGGCGGCGAGACAGAAGCCAGCAGACAAAGGTCGACCTGTCCCAGCACAAGACGCAGCTGTTCTCCGATGGCTCCGATCAGTTGCGGCGCCTTCCCTTAACGAATTCACAATTTGCCATTGTTCGCCTTCGGTGCCATTCGAACCGACCCGCCCGAATGCACTGATGCAACGTGAAAAGCACAAAAAGTGCCGTTGTCTCCTCCAACTCGGAGAGGCCATTCAGTCCCTCCAATTTTGGCAAAACTGTGGCAGAGTCCGAATACAAACAGCGAACACTTTCAGTCAAAATGGAAGCGATGTTTCTGCAAAAAAAAGGGGGGGGGGTCGAACGAACCGACGGACGAACGGACCTTCCAAAGTAAATTTTGGCCATTTCGATTCGCTTTTCCTCGTCCATTTCCAAACTTTGGCCCCCAAAAATTGTGCCCATTCGTAGCAGAAAAATGTCCTCATCAATTTGGTTAAGCAAAACAAACAAAAAAGGGGCCAAACTGTGCGCAATTTGCAGGCGAAATTGGCCATTTTTGGCAAAATACGGCGGAGGAGCGGCGAATTTGTCGAACAAATTTTGGACGGAATGGAAAAATTCATCAACAGGCATAAAACAAAGAATGAATTATTAAGAGGTATGAATAGGTATAACAAAATTCACCGGAAAACGGTGGGAGAACAAACGCCGAACAGAAAAGTGAACAGAAACATTTGCCGGGTCCAATCGGCCGAATTCGACGCATTCATTGGCAAAGAATTGGCGAAAGAGTGCCAATGGGAGGCCGAAGGGACGGCACAATGGCGGGAGCAAAAATCGGCAAGCAGCGAGAACAGCTCCAAAGAGGCATCCGTCCAACTAAAACAGTGTAAATGGTAGCATTTGTTTCACATTTTGTACGGTAACTACAGTATGAAGTGTTGAATCATAATTCCCGAACAACCAATTCCCGGTGGTCAGTCCCCACCTTCTCAATTTCACTATCACCACTATCACTTGGGAAGTTCAACACAGCAGCAGGTGTCTGTTACAGTACCCCATCTACAGTCAGTACGTTCTACCGTACCATTCGTCCGATTGGCGGTGCTGCCGAAGGTCGTTCATCAGAATGATCCAACATTGAGCCGACACAATCGGAAAGGCACAAAATGTGCGTGAAAATTGGCTGGTCAGTAGGGTTTTGAGGCGCGTCAAACATTGCAAATTTTCCTCGGGGCGTTTGCCCTTTCTTTCCATCGGATTAAATGTTTAAACATTTAAATTTTATGAATTTGTTTTTTTTACCTTTCCAAATTAAAGCAAACGCTCAGAAGAACAATTCGCATCGCTTCCAAAATGAAAGCGCCGTTTGCGTCGTCAAATCGGTCGAATAATTCCGTCATCACAGATTCAATCTGAACTTTTCTCTCTAAATTATTAAATTTTGAACTAGGTTAGGGCCCCGACCCTTCGGCTGAGAAAAGTTGGGGTCGGAGTTAGTCGCGAAAAGGAGCGTCGGGATCGGGGTATATCCCCAAAAAATGGCTTAAATTTTCGGGGTCTGGCGGAGGAGCTACCCCTTTTTGAGCTGTCGTCGGAATTAACCTCAGAAAATTTCGTAAAATTAATTCGCTCCAAAACGCAAAGAAACGCCAAAATGTTGGGCAGCAAAGGGACGTCGTCGACGGGCGAAAGTTGCTTCAATTGGGCCAAAATGCGCGCGTGGAATTTGCCGTTGCGGTCCAAAAGCTCGTAACTGACGTTGCACAAGCACAGGGAACAGACACAGTCGAGAATCTGCTCACAAAAGGAGGTTGGCCAGATTTTCATGGAGTTAGAAATGAAATGAAATTCACCGCCTTTTTGGTGTCCGTCGAATTGGTCAGTGGGTACAGCTTGAGCAAGTGGCTGATGAACGGCTCGAACTGGTGAAGCAGCTCACCGAGCACTTGCGCATTCTTTTAAAAACGGAATTAGAAATTAGTAAAGGTTTTCAGCACTTCGGACGGAAATTGGCAAAGTCTGTTCGGCAAAATCCATCCGGAAAGTCGCGCAACGAATGCATCGGCAAATTCAGTGCGCAGAACAAAGGCAGTGAACACGGTGAAGTTGTTGAGGGGGCCGAACAGATGCCTCTCCAGCGGACCTTGAGGGTTTTAAATGGAAAAGGCAAAAACCAAGAATTTGCCATAGTTTAATGGCCAAATGGTCAAAGACCGGCCGAAACAATGGGCACAGCCCATTAGTTTTTGTTCAAAAATTAATCATTTCGAATTGATTTTACCGTCCGATTGGATTAGGTGCTGCTCCCAAATTTCGTTCTGTCGCATGGCTTTTCCGTTCAAATTTTGGGCATTTGTGTTGAACACGCATTTGAGCAGCTGGTGGATAAGACGCGCCGAATTGGCGGGCGAAAAGTCAATCTGATCAAAAAGGAAATGAACAGTCAAAGTGCCAATGGTATTTTGTCTATGAATTTGAAGAGGGCATTGATTTGTACCAGCATCCGTTGGTAGAGCAAAAGTTCGTCAAGAAAAGTCCGAACAAATGTCAAATTGGTCACTTCCAAAAGAGTGCAAAACGCAGAAATCGCCGACTCCAAAGGCTCCAAAAAGCGGCCAAATGAATTCGGATTGAGTTGTTCCTTTTAAAGGCAAAATGAATGCCATAAAGTTGGACCAATTCATCGTACAATAAAAGCTTTGTACGCTGCTTTTAATGATGGCTCCAACGAATTTAAAGTGTCCGAATGGGTGAAACTCGTCGGCCGAGAAGGTTTAATGCCGGAACCAATGAGAAACGAGAAATTGACGACCTTAAAGTGTTGGTTTGGACGGAGACTGATCAGGGGGAACTGATCAATGCGGAGATTGATCAGTCAACCAAAGCAAAATGGAGGAACATTTTTTTTTTTTATCTTTTCTGGTCATTGCCTTTGGCGAATGTGCCGCGGCTGTGCCAATGCCAATTTCGTCGCTTTTCTCTTGTGATTTTTTTTCGTGCGAAGGGCCCAAAAACATTTGACGCGACAAAAATGTAGAAAAAGCACTCTCTGAAAAAAGACAAAGTTTTCTTTTTAAACAAAACGCGAAGACCGGCGGAAGAAACGGCGGCCGATGCGTTTTTCGCTGTGCGAAGCGTTCGCTCTTCAGCAACGACGGCATAAAACCAATTGAAGACACGCAGCACCAACAGAACAACCCTCTCAAGGAGGGCATTACGAAGGGACAAAGGCTAAAAAAGGGCAGGGGAAAGGAGCCAAAAAAGGGGGGAGAAGAGAGTGATCAGAGAATGATCAGTGCAGAACAACACCGATTTCGGGTTAAGAGGTTTCGAAAGTTTCAAGAATTCGTGTTTTTTGGGCGGGGGGCACAAATAGGGGAGGAAGTGGGGCTATTGAATATGTAATGCTTAAGCTTCTTCCTCACGTGCTGCTGTTTTGCGTGCGCTTCATCCGACATATTCTGCCCAATTCCCAAAAATTGGGTGCCGAAATTCGTTCCATGGCCATCAAATTCAAAGTTAGTCAGCAAAAGTCCCTCGGAAATTCCTTTGGCAAAGCGTTCAAATAAAAAATTTTGAAAAACTACCGGCAAAAAGTGAGGTAATTAATTGAAGCAAAGAGTTCAATTCGTTCAATGAACAACAACTGCTCTCAGCGCATTCCAACAACAAAAAAAGCAATTTATGGCCATTTGGCAACATTTGACCACGCGAAAAAGGTGGCGGAGCACTAAAAAGAATAATTGGAAGAAGGGAACTGATTAATAGCTAACCCAATTTCGCAATCAGAAGTAAGCCAAACGGAGGAAAATTCGGAAATTGTAGGGGGAAAATGGTGGACCAAAGTGGCCAAAGCAGTGACAAAGCCAAATTGGCACTCGGAAAAATTGGCGAAGGCAACGGAGAGAAGGGAATGAAGGAAATGGGCCAAATTATGGGCCAACAAAAAGTGTTCGGCGGAAGAGTTCTGAGCTTTGAAAGGGAATTGGCGGGAGCAAATGCCAAGTAACTGAAAAAAGTGAAAGACAATTAATTAATTAACTAATGAAGCAATTTGGGTCGATTTATGGTAGGTACCGTACCATTGGCAATTGGCGATGTGCCTCTTCTTCAAAGCAATGCGGAAAAGTGAAGGGCAGACGCACGGACGAATCGCCAAAATGCAAATTCCAAATGAGCTTTGGCATAGCGTTTCGTGCCGTAGTTTGCACCTGTATCGGTAAACAATCTTAGGATATATTAAAAATAAATAAAAAAGTCTATTTGAACCCGCGGGTCGTTGTCAAAGAGATGCCGAAGAAAGAGTTGCATACAAACATTTTGAAGCCGACGACGACATTTGGGCAAAGTGCGCGACCAGCGAATGTTGGCGAGAAATTCGATTCGGCAATTCTTAATTGGCCGATTAACCCCGAAGGGACTCAAATTAAAATGCAATTGGTTGGCCATGCCAACTTCGCTTTTGGGTTTTACCTTAACCAAAAAGTAATCGCATTCGCCCGATGAAATTGCGCATTCGCAGGCGGCCTCTAAAAGCTGTCCGTCGTCAAAGGGACAGCTGAACAGTGCGAGCGATTGAGAACAAAGGCGGAGCACACTCTTCACTCTGTTCGGGCCGCGATTTGCGTGAAGCGTTTTTTTCAAAAGCCATGCCAAACGACCTGACAACAAAAGAGCAAATGGAAGACAAAGTGCCAACAAAGTCCGACCCCTCTCCTCTGTTCCGTGCCGTTGTTGACTGTCCAATTTCTGTTCACTCGCCAACTTCCACAATTTCCATTTCCCAATATTAAAAGCAAATTTCAGTGCAGCGATGGCCAAATTATCATCCTCATGGCCGGCTAAATTGAAGAGGTCGCTGATTGGTTGGTGGTGACCGTCTTCTAAACGACTTTTTGTAGGAATTTTAAAAAAGTGATGATTTGGTGGCACTTTGCTACTCCATTTAGCTTAAGGCTGTGTTTACCGTGGACAACCACACAATTAGGTGATGCCAATTTTGGCTCGACCATTGCCGCATTGGCCAAGAATTCCATGGCCAAAATTTTGTGCGAAATGCGCACTTCGCCGTACAAATTGCCGTGGCCGGACAACAAAAAGCGTCGAGCAACGGACAGCGAAGAATGGAGCCAAAAGGTGAGCCCATTCGAATCGAAAGGCACTAAGCAGGCACAAAAGTGACTCGCTTATGGCGAAATGCCGTCGCTCACCGTTTTCCGACAGTTCGCGCAGTATTCCTTCCCATCTTTGGCCGGCATTGGCATCGTTTGTCCCCTCATTCCGTTGTTGAATTTTGTCTTTCTTTTCGCATTGGTCGTCCCCTTCTTCCGTTTTCTTCTTTTGCCTTTGGCCAATTATCGTTTTATCTCGTTTTTCTTCTTCCGCTGATTGCATTTTTTGTTGGTGGAAACAATTCATCAAAGGATCAACGAAAAGTTCGGCAGAAATTACGGAGAATTTGTCTTCCTCTTCGTCGGCACTTTCCCTCTCCGCTATTTTGTCCCCAATTTTGCCAATTTCATCCCCTCTTTCAATGTTGATTCCTATTCTGGTCAGTGCCGTGTTCAAATCTTCTATGCCGAATTGCATCTGTGACGAAGTGTCCAGTTCAACTGCGCCCAAGTCGGCCAGCGAACTCCACGCGCTCATTTTGGAAGTGCCAACGGAGAAAACACTTTCGGCATCTGTCAAAAAAGCAATTGATGAGGAACGTCATCGGATATGCTGCTGTTCCGATCAAGTCTTGGCCTAGTGATCAGCCGCATTTTCCGATCAGCCCCTACCGTCTCCAATCGTTTGCCTTTCGATCGTTTCCGCCGCGTTTTTCCCACTCCGTCCATCGTTTGGTAAATCGAATGGAAAATTAAGCAACAAATCGGAAGTGATTTTATGATCGGAAAGAACAGTGAGAGGATTGAACTGAAGTGGGGAAGGGTAAACAAAAAATGGAAGTCGAAAAAGGACGTCGAAAAGTGAGGGCGAATTGGGGGGACATTTTTGGACGGCCAATTGGGCGCAGTCGCGCAACAATTCCAACGCCGACACCAAAAGTTCGTTTATATCGCAGCAAATGCAACGCAACACTTTGGACAGAAACTGAAACAATCGGACGGACACTTCACCAGACAAATTTAAAATAAAATGAATTTTACTTTTTGAAGAATTGGCTGGGAATTTTCCGTCAAATGTTCCATAAAATGGGGCCAAAGCATTCGAAAAATATTCAATGCGCCAACCAAACGCATTTTGTGCTCTCTTTGGTCCGATTCGAAAACAATTTTGGAAAGCGCACAGAAAGACTCGTGGAAAATTGAGGGCACAAACTTTGCCAATTGAACAATTGCCACTGCGGCAGCACTAAACGAACCATCAAATCAGCAGACATTTAAAAGGCCGACCAATAACTTTTTTAATCGTTTTACCGATTTTTCGCGCCTTTCAATTCGATGTTTTCCAATGCAATTGCTAAGAGTTGGTCCGCCTTTTCGGCATGATTTGTTGCGACAAATGATGGCCCAATTTGGGCAAAAATTGTGGGGAAGTGTTCTTCGACTGCAATATGCACAGACTCTTCGGGTCGTTGAAGACAAATTCCGATGCCATTCAACAAATGGGTCAGAAAAGTGCTGAATGGAATTGGATGGCATTTCGGACTAATTCCTTTAAGAATTTTTGAAAATTTTGATCAAGGCGGAAAGGTGAAAGCAAGAGGAGAAGGGGAGGGAGGGAGAGAAAGAGAGAGGAAAGGGAGGCACAAATAAGGGGAAAGAGAGGGAGGGAGGGAAAGAGAGAGGAAAGGGAGGCAAAAATAAGGGGAAAGAGAGGGAGGGAGGGAAAGAGAGAGGAAAGGGAGGCAAAAATAAGGGGAAAGAGAGAGGAAAGGGAGGCAAAAATAAGGGGAAAGAGAGAGGAAAGGGAGGCAAAAATAAGGGGAAAGAGAGAGGAAATTCCCAAATTGGAATTTTTTTTTGTATTCAGTGGAATTTCTCTTTAAAATTTCACTTTGTCCGCTGTGCCTTCGCACTTCCGATTGTCCAACTCAGTTTTTGCAGTGCCGCGCAAATTGCCCGTGCCGAATTCGTTCTTTTGTTCAATTCGCTGAGCAGAAATGCCACAACTTTTTCCGCTTGGAATTTCAAGAAAAATTTCTGCAATTATCTAAGTTTTTAGCATTTTGCGTTTGGTAATTTTTACTCTAAAAAGTGCGTCCAATGTTTGGTCGGCGACGAATCGCAAAGACTGCTCGCGATGGTCCAAACACTTCACAATTCGACTCGATTAAGAAAAAAGAGGGAATTCCAAGTCACCTGGAAAAGTGCCGACACGGCATTTGTGAGCAAATGCCGTGGCACTCGGCCGAACGCCTCCCAACCGTTGAACAGAAAATGCAATTCGTTCAGTGCTTGGCGTTCCCTCTCCAGTGAATGGGTCTTTCTTCTGAACAATCGGCAGAATTAAATTTCAATTAATTAATTACTTTTCACTTCTCTCACTTTTTTTGTGTTTCCGAACTTTGCCCTCCGGCATTTAACGGATTCTCTTCGTTTTGTTCCAAAATAATCACCGCTCGGCAAATTCTGTCGGCGATGGGTCCGCCGGCTGAGGGCGAAACATTTTTAGGGATCATAACAGTTAAGCAATAATTATTTTACTTTCTCATGATGGCTTAAAAAGAGTGCTCTTTGAATAAAATATTTTAAAAATTGCGGTAATTATTCCCAAGCCAATTAAAATAGCATATTTTGTAGAAAATATTCAAATTACAATAATAAATTTAATTAAACATTGCTAACACATTAATATGTACCAATTAAATGGATGATGAATTTGACATGGACAATTAATGTTTATCATGTGACTTAGAAAATGGACAAAAATTGTTTTAGAGGGCATTCTTTTGGGAGAAATTTTAGCACGGAGAGTCAAATGGGCGGGCATTAATTAAAAGGGATAATATCAAACAGCTGAGGATTAATAAATTACAACAATAATTCCACAAACAGTTCCATGAAGTGCCAAATGAATGAGTGATTTTTATTATCTGAGACCGACAAGCGAAGAAGCCGAAGGCGAAGTGCCATCCCCAGCCGAACGGACAATGGAAGTGACGGAAAGTTGGCGGTTTCGCAACAAATGGAAGCAGTTCAGGCAAACTCTGACCGGCTGGGCGCTGGATGGCATTTTGACGCGTCCGCTGCTGCATTCGTTGCAGAATATTTGGCCACAGTTTCTGAGTAATGCTAAAGGGGTAGGAGGCGGGGGAGGGGAGAAGACCACCTGCAGTGGTGTTTGCGGTGCCAAACTCCGAAATGGACGTCGCACATTCGGCATTGGATCACACGGCTGTCCTCCACCCAGGCGGCTTCACTCAACGGCATAATCTCCTCCTTCAACTCGACCATTCGCAGCTTGGACCTGAATAAACCCTTCTGATCGGTCAGCCGCCCTTCTCTCAACGGCTCACTCGGACAATGCTTCGCTAAACTCCTGGAGGGCCATCTGACAGTCGAGCAGCTGCTGCTTGCTCCTCCGGTGCTCCTCCTTCAGGCTGATCAGCTCCTTAACAATTAGCAATTGATCGATCGGTCGGTGCCTTTCCCTCTTTCTCTGCCTGACTTTCTCCGTCTTGGCCATTGTCTCTGCGCGTGCCTCTTGCTCCGCGACGCGTCTCCTCAGTGTGGCGTTCTGTTCGCGTTCTTCGCTCACTTCCTGCTGCTTCCTTTTCACTGCACTCATCACCTATGGCCAATAGTCCTTTCCATTTTCTCTTCTCCCCTACTTCCATGTACTGCTTCGTCTTCTCCACCAACTCCTCTTTCAGTCGTTTCTCATGCGCTTTCTCTTCCATGGCTTCCCCTTCGTTTTGTTGAAGCGCACAAAGAGAAGCATTCAGCGCCTTCACTTCCTAACAAAGCAAAAATTAATTAATTAAGTTTATTTAATTAGACAGTAAGAGGTTGGGTACTGTAATTGTGCCTTTTGTAGGCAAATTCCCAATAAATATTGTCACAGCAGAGCCAAAATCACCCAAAACAACTTTTGTAGGTTTTCTGAGATGCTGAAAATGATTGAAAACAAGGTCTGCAGCAAAGCGTCCAAACACCTTTTTGAACCGATTCAAAACTCGAAAATGAAAAAGTTTTACACTTATTTTTTTTTAATGTTTTTATCCTCATAAATTTGGTAACGTTCTAAAGCTCTTTGAGCTAATTCTAAAAGCAGAGGTCGAATCGATCTAATATCATATGAAGCCTTTTTTTAGGAAAATTTGTGCTCTTTCTATCCGTCGTATTCGCCTTTCACGAAAAAATTTCTCCAACCCCCTAGGAATTTTTTTCTGAAAATTTCAAGGTTTCAAGCTATTTTAGTGTTTTCAGATCACCATGAAGGAGTGATCTGATCACGTTGGTACAATTGAGTTTTTTGATCAGCACAAAAAGTTATATGGAAATGAATTTTTTCAGATTTTTTCTTACCCTAATAAAAAATTTATATGTCTTCGAAGTTTTGGCGCTATAATTTATTAACAGCAAATTTGGGGGCAAATTTCGGAAAAAATTCATAAATTTTTTTTTACACTTTTAGATTTTTTGTGTGTTCTTAATATTTATGGGAGGGTATGTGTGGTAAAAATTTCAGACCGATTGGTCCATGGGAAGTAGGTGGAGTAGCAAAAAAAAAATCTTGGCGCTATAATTTATTAACAGACTGTACTCAAAAAGGAGCACGCGAAAACGGAGCAAAAATTAATTAAACGCTTTGCGCACTTTTATTTTTATTTTATCGGTTTAGAGCACCTAAGAAAATCTATAAAATTGGTTTTGTTGTTTTTGGCTCTGGTGGTTATGATCAATAATTTTCCAATTCCCATTTTTGATGTTTGTATTAGCACTAAAAGTGGGTAAAAATGCCCTCTTCAGTCCATTAAATTGTCCAAAGGATTTGTACCCAAAAAGTTTAAACAAAATAAATAAAAAATGATAGGAATTGTGCCAAATGATAATCTTTATTATGAGCCAGAACAAGTTTGACCACCTTTTCGTGTAATTCGTTGAGCTGACAAATGTCGCTTTTAAGCCGTCTCACCCGACTCTCAGCTGTTTTCAATTTCTCGTAGAGATCCTCCGTGAACTTTTTCATGTCCACCAATTGCTCATGACTAATTAACATCCCAATTTGGGTTAATTGGCCAATTCCCCCAATTGTCGTCACCTTGTCCGGACGGAGTCCTCTTTTTCGGCAAGTCTTGCCCTCAAAATGTCCCTTTCTCGCTCCAAATCCCTCAGCCGATCAGTGAAGGTCAAAGGCTGGCCCTCGCCTTCCAGCGGCCCATTCGACTGAATCGCTTTGGCACTTTTTCGCCCGCCCCTTTTTACCATATTTCTGTCCCCATTTTGCGCTTCCAATTGCTCCAACTTCATCTTCAGCTGTCCATTGTTGGCACTGAATTCGTTGTGCCATTTGCCCTCCTCTTCTCTCCCTCCCCCCACCATAATTGTCTGTTCCGCTCTTCCAAATATTGCTTTTGGCTTAATACCAATGCCAACGCATCACCACTGACAGAAACATCTCCAGCTACGGCACTTCCGTTGGCGATTAATTCCTTGGCCGAATTTGGCACATGGCCGGGAAGGGTGGGCAGACGGAGATAAGGGGCCAATTCGAACGAATTTATTTGCTCCTCAAATGAAAAAAAGTGTCATTAGCAGTAATTGAGACGGAAAAAGAAAGGTATACTTCCAAATGGTCATTTTCAATGGACAAATCGAAATCGAAAGCATTCAAAGCCAAAAGAGAGCCGGCCAAAAAAGCACAACAACTGTCGCAGCGCATGAACGCCCAATGTTCGTAAAAAGGGCTAAAAATGCGGAATTTGTTCAGAGTAAAGCAGAATTGATCAGACAACTTCTCCAATTCTCCATGCCGGACCGAAATGCCCAAAATTTAATGGTCCCTAATTATTCAAGCAATAAATGTCATTTGAGAATAAATTAAGGTTTTACAAATGTTTGTCTTTGGCGGATGGTTTATTATGGCTAAAATCAAAGAAAGTGATCTTTGTTCGTTCATTTTGCTTTGACATTCCTCACGACCTTTGAAACGCATCATTCCCATCCAAAACTTACTTTTTTCCGTTGAATTCGCAAATCGCATTGAAATAATCGGACAGCCGTTTCTGCACCAATGCTAAACGCCAAAAGGCGCGCATTTTGGCGAGCGGAGAACTGAATTTAGTGATCGCAATAGCCAATCAAAACCCATTTCTTCCAATCACACCTTAAATTGCTCATCTCATTTACGCTTTCGTACAAATTGCCCATTTCGCCCTTTCCTTCGCTTGTCTGTCCAATCAAATTCCAAAGTTGAGCCTCGGGCCTTTTTCTGGCCAACAAAGAAGCTGCAATGCATACATATTACCTTTTTGCCTCAATTTCTATTTCTAATTTTACAAGAAGTCCGAAAACCGTGCCAAATCACTTTCTCGAACATCACGAAAAAGTCGCTGATTTCTCGCGTCTCCACTCCCTCCAAAAGCATGCGATTGGAACGGATTGAGTCATCGAGCAGAGAGTTTAGCACGAGATGAAAGATGGCAAGCAAATTGTTGCGTTCATTTTCTTTGAGAATTGGGGGGAGGGGGGAATTCAAAAAAGTGCCAAATTTTAAATTTAACCATGGAAAATTCGCAATGCACGTTTTGAAAAAGTGTTGTTTCCATCGACTGAAGTAGAAGGCCACGAAAGAGGCGGCACAAAACTCATTACATCCATTAACTTACGAGGAAGTCTTAAGAAAAGTCTTGAAGCGTTTGAAACAAATACAAATTCGTTTTTTCGTGATGGGTTTGCTTTTTTTCTTTTTACAAAATTTCAAAATTAAAGGACAGGCATCTCCAATTGTGCCGCATCAATCAACCAAAAAACAGACCGACACCGGCACAATTTTGAAAAATTATACAATTATGGCGAAATGTTGCAAATGCAAATGCATCAGAAAAAGCTTGGTCAAAAACCCAGGTCCAGGAACAGGAATATTGTCCTTTTTTATTTAGCAATTTATCGTCAATGTCTGTTCAAATAAAATGGCTTAACGATGGTCGCTTCAGACGATTCGAGTTGGTCTCATTGAATTTCTGCGCACTTTTTCTCGAATTGCAAAAACGCGTCCCGGCATTCAATGGCTCAATTTGTTATATTGGTCGGCAGATAATGGCAAAAATAAAAATGAACAGATTTTCTCAAATTTAAGACGATCAAGACGACGAAATTGTGATTGAAAATGATCAAGATTTGTTGGATATGATTGGTTATTTTCGTCAACTTGGTGAAAATGTAATGCGAATTCAAACCAACCATAAGCAACAACAATTAAATAATTCAAAATGTAAAGGTAAAATGGGAATTTAACTAATAAAAAGACAATACAAACGACAGATCTGCTAATAGTTGAAAATGGGCAGGAAAAAGCATTGGTCGACCAACAAAAGGAGAGGGGCACAATGGGCGAGTCGGAAAGTACGGACGAAGCGAGCCCAAAGGAGGAGGAGCACGGCATGGCGAAGCGGAGCAAAAGCGGTGGGCAAAGCCAAAGGAAAAGCGAACTGAGCGGACGGGGAATTCATTAATTGAAGATAATTGTCATAACACCGCGGTGGGCAAAGTTGAGCTGGTCAACTTTGCTGGGGAGGAGGAGGAAGTCGCAGAATGGGCAAACTTCGGGCGACAGAGCAGCGAAAGTGTGCAGTCGCCTTCTTTCGTGAGCGGCGGAGACGAATTCTCTCATTTTGATGAGGCAAATGGGGAGGAAATGAACACAAATGAACCAAAGGTGAGCATTTTGAGAGTCAATTCCACTGAGTTAAAGGTAATCCTTCAGAATTGGTGTCCCGACGGGAAAAAGAGATAAAAATTTTCTAACTTTTTCTAGGGTAAAAAAGGCGCTGATCACGAATCCGAGCTCGGATTTTGAAAAATCATTGATTTTGTCTGATTTTTCGTCAAGTACTTGATTTTTCTGAAAATTTTTGTTTTTTTATATTTTGTTTAAGGTAAATTCAATATTCTGAATGGTGTAGAATGCATAAATAGCTATAGAATGAGCCGTTAAATGCATAGGAAAACCAAAATTTTAGAAAACAAAAATTTTTAAAAAATCAAGTACTTGATGAAAAATCATAGACAATCAATGATTTTGCAAAATCCGAGTTCGGATTAATGATGCCTTTTTCTACCCTAGAAAAAGTGATTTGGTAAGAAATTTTTTTTAATTTTTTTTTTCGTTGGGACACCAATTCCGAAGGATTACCGAGTTAAACACCAAAATTATTAAACGGAGCACTAAAAAGAATAATTGGAAGAAGGGAACTGATTAATAGCTAACCCAATTTCGCAATCAGAAGTAAGCCAAACGGAGGAAAATTCGGAAATTGTAGGGGGAAAATGGTGGACCAAAGTGGCCAAAGCAGTGACAAAGCCAAATTGGCACTCGGAAAAATTGGCGAAGGCAACGGAGAGAAGGAATGAAGGAAATGGGCCAAATTATGGGCCAACAAAAAGTGTTCGGCGGAAGAGTTCTGAGCTTTGAAAGGGAATTGGCGGGAGCAAATGCCAAGTAACTGAAAAAAGTGAAAGACAATTAATTAATTAACTAATGAAGCAATTTGGGTCGATTTATGGTAGGTACCGTACCATTGGCAATTGGCGTTTCTATTGGATTTCTTTAAAATACTGATTTTATAATTAATTTTATAATTATTGGAAATGAGTCATATATAAAAATGTATTATTTTGATTCTTTCACAAAAAAAAATTTTTTTTTTTGATTACAAAATTTCCATGACGGAATTCGGTGTCTAAAATTGTATTGCTAATTGCCTCCAACTATCGTGCGGCGTTCGGCAGCGGTAGACTCCGTTATTTTATGTCCAATTCACCTCGTCTATTTATTCTTTGCTTTTGCCAGACTCAAAATCCGCGCAAGAGACGTCCCCTCCGAAGTGCGGTCATTCCGTGCTCGGACTGCGGAATGCTCGTGGCCAACGCCAGCACGAGTCTGAAGTCCCATGTGAATTTGCACCACCTGAAGTTGCCCATTTACAATTGTCGGCTGTGTGGCCAAATGAGCCCACAGCTGCAAAAAGCGTCGATTGTACGGCATATTGAGAGGGACCACCCGGGGAGGAGCAGCGAAGAGTTCGACTACAATTACCCGGCATTTTCAAGGAAAATCCATCACAAATTGGCCGAATGTTTCCCGATGCGAAATGCCGAAGTGGTAAATGAATGGGAATTTAGTGGAATGGAACAAATTGTCATTTTTCAGAGCCAACAATTTTGATTTCTGTTGAACCAAAAGCTAAGGATGAAACAAACAAAATTGATGATGATATTGATAATGTGACAGATGATTCTTCATTTCTTATCCAACTATTCTAATTCCATTTTTTCCTTTCGTGGCAATGGTTTTAATCAACATAAGGGGGGGGGGGCTTACCTGGCAAATCTCCGAAATTTTGTAAGAAATTTTCGTATTTACCCCCCACACCCCTTGGATTTAATTAAAACCACTTGAATCACAACCTTTAATATACACTTAAAAATTCACAATCTCATGTATAAAGAAATCCTTTGATTTATCTAATAATAAATTTGCAATAGTAATGGTTTCTCCGTATGCATTTTATTGTTTTTTGGCAATTATACCTATTTTTGATCTTCGTTAATTTCCTCGAAATTCGATTTTCCGATTGGCAATGGCTCCCATCCAAATCAAATGGCTCCATTGCGACGGATTTCGGCGCTTTGAATTAGAGGAGCCAACGTATGCTGCGCTTGTTGGGGCTATTAGAAGCAGAATCGCAACATTCCAAGGCGGATTGTGCTACACTGGTGGGATTTTGCCGATTGTGGAATAATCCTCGAAATTGTCAAATTAAACAATTGTCTGACCAAATGTTTAAGACGCGGAAGGCGACAAAATTCTGATCACTTGCGATTTGGATTTTGCCGATATGGTGAAATATTTTAAAAGAAAAAGCGCGGGAAGCAATTCTGAATTAGTGATTAAAATACAAACGAACGGTGATTAATGCGAACGGGGCTGGGATTAAAGTGCATTAGGCGCTAATTAAGCATTAATTTGAAGATGGACAAAATGGTGACAGAAATCCCGGAGAAAGTCCAGCGGTCACTTCGTCGACATCGCTGGCAAAACGAAAGCATAAAATTGAAGTGATCGAATTGTTAGAAAGTGCCGACGAAAGTAATAGCGTAATGGGAGAGGCCGAGGGGCAATCGGCACAAATTGGCACCACCGGCAGAAGCGAAGAACGACCGATGGAAATGGCACGGAAAGGTGGGGAAGTCCAAAGAATGGAACTGATCAGTCGGCGAGTGATTTTTGATAAGGTATTGCAATCGAAAACCATGATGGACACGGAGACGGGCCAATCCCTTCGATGAATGAATTTATGCGGGAGATGGTCAAAATAGACGACGACATATGCCACATTTCGCACCAAAAGCAAATCGACTTGGCCCACCAGCCGGGCCATTCTTCGTGGTTCGTCGGCTCATCAGAATTTCACGCTAATTTGACTTGGCCACTTGACGGAGAAGTGATGTCAACAACAAATGTTGTGCGAGAAAATGGGCCAAATGAAACGGACGACAACACAACGCCAATCGGAAACAATTTTGTGGATGTAAACGGATGGGATGAGATGGGGGAGGGATTCCGATTAAGGGACGAACAATTTTTTAATGGGGGATCGAAAACGTACTCCCCTTGACCTGTTTGGTCAAATGAATGCAATTTCCACCAAGTTGGGTCATCGAATATGGTCCAATCGGAAGAGCGTCGCCCGGCTGATCAGTTGCACTCGCTGCGGTGCCGGCGTCACTAATGAGCATTCTAGCCTCAAATTGCACGTCAATTTGCAGTGCGTCGTCCTTCCTTAATGCTTTTCCTCTTTTGTTCCGTTCATTTTCTTTTAGTCATTTGAAATTGCCCATTTTCTCGTGCAAATACTGCTGGAAGGTCGAGCACAAGTTCAGCCGTGCCAATATGCTTCGGCACATGCGGAGAGAACACGCGGAAAGGGCGGAGACGGACTTTGAGCATAACAGCGGCAAATATCGGGTGGAATTGTACGCGAAAATCGATGAGTGTTTCCCCGAGGCGGCGGCGGAGCGGAAGAGACGGACGGCAACAGATCAATGAGAAAGCGGACGAGTGAAAAAGGGGGCGAGGCAATTGGCGAATTAACGGCCATTTAAACTGCCCAGGAATGATGGGAATGGCCACTTCGGTGGTCTCCCTTTTAATTGGTTTTAACTCATTAAACACCGAAAATTATTATTTTTTTCAACGCTAAATACCAAATCATAATTGTAAAAATTTGCATCATTTCTTATTCCTGAATATTGCATAAAAATATGATTGGGATGGTTTGGTGTTAATGCATCCCCCAAAACACTGTGTAGCGGTAATTCAAATAATATCCTTTATTCGGAAGGGGAAAGGGGGAACAACTGTCGACTGTTCTTGCACAATTGGAGACCGGTGGAATAAAATGAACCAGGGGATGAACAATTGAGGGAACGCTACAAGCTTAAATAGTGATCGGGAACGGACCGCCCAATGACAATTAGAGGGATAGGACAAAGTCCAATTATTTTTTAAAAACTAAAATATTTTCGAAAGTAAATGTGATAACTGATAATGTATTAGCATGTTAAAATACAAAATATTATATTTATTCGATTGTAAGCTTTAAAAATCAAATCAGAGACTGGATAATCCGACCCACGATGGCTTTTTCGCTTTCTTCAGCACAACGTTTATCCTATGGCGATGTGGCACTTTCCACGTCTCTCCGTTGATTAATTGTTGGCAAAGTCACATCCGAAAAGAGTCCGTGGCGTTGGCACAACAAAATGACCGAATTGGCAACATATTCGGGCTTAATTGTTATAAGTGTCCAAAAAGCATCATTTGAATCGGCGCTGACCGTTTCCGCGACGACGTCGACGATCCCTTCGGCGACGAATAATTGCGCCTTCGCCTTGTTCATATGGTTGAACATGTGCTGCACATTCTAAAAAGCGCATTTTGCACTAATGACCGAAGCTAAATGGGACCGGGATTAGACAATGAATCGGGGAAGGGGTTCACGAGACTAAAAACCCCCTTTTTTGTTTTCTCCAACCCCGGGAATCTCGCCCCGGTCCCATCCGCTTTCTTTCCCCTTTTCCTTCGTTCCCTTTCACCTCATTGTGAGGCGCCTTGCCGCCGGTGACCAAATGGACGTCGACTCTTAGCAATGGTTAATTAGCTAAGTGATCACTATTGTCCCTAATAATATCACTTTGTTTGCCGCTGGGATTGCCCTGCTTCTCCCTGGGACCGTCCCCCACTTTGCCCCTGGGATTTTCCTCTTTCTTGCCGGAATTGTCCCTGCACATCCAACTAGGGACTGTCCTCCTTCCCCTGGGACTGTCTCTGCACTGATGCGTTTGGCTTTGCCGTGCCGCCTCACTCACTTGCCCAGTTGATCCTTCAGCCGATCTGTGAGTTCGTCGCGGTGACTGAACGCGTACAAATATCTGCTAAGATTGTATTCATTCATTCCGCCCGCTTTGATCGCATCGACGTAATTGCGCTTTTCTTTGTCCATTTCATGCTGAAATCCATTAAAAACTGCGACAATGAGCACAAAGCGCGAACATTTCCAAATTTGTGGACCAAAAGCCAATTCCACGCGCTGTGAGTCATTTCACCATCATTAAGGAGCAAATTGGTGAACTTAACGCGAGACGGTAATGAGAAAAGGGAAAGGGCACTGACAAGCTCTTTGATGCTGGCAATGATTCCGTGGGTTGTCGAAATGCAATGGACCAAAACGGCACCGACGACGAGTTGGGGGAAGCTCATCTGAGCAACGGAACGAATCAGTGACCAAAGCGGGAGCTAATGAATGAGACGCGTTACCGCAAAACGACAAACGATGTCGGCACCCGCGCTCTCCCCAATGGCAATGCATTTGCTCAGATTGAACTGCTCCATCACTTGTGAAAGTCCGTCCCCCAATTGTTCCATGGAGGGGAAGCTTAAAAGCAGTAGTCGGCAAATAACAAATAATGCCTTTAGCATTTTCAATTTTTAAACGCACTCTCCGACAAAATTTTCAGCGCCGGGCGCTTGCCCTGGCACAGAAACGTGGAGGAAAACGGCACGCTGACCGACCAGCGGAGAGAGCGTCGGACTGTTGGCAAGGTCCACGCAAGACAAATACGTCTTGCCAACGTCATGAACGGTGAGGAAAACCTTTGGGTGGGGGACGAGATGGAAGCAATGAGTCTCAATTGAGTGATTCTCGAGACAAATGAATTGAGGCACGAAAAGTGCCATGAGAATTGCCATAACTCACAACTTTTTCGTCCAAATGCTCTAAGTTTCCCTGAACGTACACATCCAAAGTGCACTTGCGCGTCCCTTTGAATTCGTCAGTGAAAATTGGGTAAGAGCCGACGTCGGCAAACGGAGCGACGATCGGATTATAAAGGCATTGCTTCCACTGAATTAAGTCACCTAATTAGGCAATTAAGCCAATATCAGTTGGGAAGCAGGTGGCTTTAAAAGTTTAAACCGCCAAAAGTAACATTAAATCAAATTTTGAAGGATATCTGTTAAAATTGCAAACGAATTTTCACAATTTTCCCCTTGGACTAAAAGCTTTATCACCTGGGCTGATCATTTATTAACACCTTACTTGAATTTCCACTTGTACGCGTTGCAAATTGTCTTCAAAATTCAAATTTGACATTTTGCGGAAACGCAATGTAAATGAGAAAAGAAAGAAAAGAAAAATGACGAATCGAATTGGGGGATGTTTGGTATTTTGTTTGTTTACATAAGAAGAAGAAGTAGTCAAGAATCTTGAGGGGGAAGAGACCGAGAATGGAATTGTTTACCACAATTTTGACCTGATTAAAGTCCATAACAAAGAGATAGGTTGTTTTTGGCTCTGGTGGTTATGATCAATAATTTTCCAATTCCCATTTTTGATGTTTGTATTAGCACTAAAAGTGGGTAAAAATGCCCTCTTCAGTCCATTAAATTGTCCAAAGGATTTGTACCCAAAAAGTTTAAACAAAATAAATAAAAAATGATAGGAATTGTGCCAAATGATAATCTTTATTATGAGCCAGAACAAGTTTGACCACCTTTTCGTGTAATTCGTTGAGAAAATTAAATAAAAATTCTGAATCTTGCTGATTAAAAATTCTTATGGCTAAGTTTGTCTCATTGTTTTATTTATGGCTACAATTTCTGCTTTTGCATTTTCCGCAGAAAATAATGAAATGACTGTTCAAACACTTTCAGTTAACATTTATAAATAAATCCAAAAAATCCAATTTTATTGTTTTTGCATTTTTTATTATTCATTTATTTGTTTCGTTATTTGCAGCGGTGTAAAAACGGAATGAAATTAAATTGTTCAAATTTTCTCAATTCATTGACTCTTTCACGGGCATTTAAGCATTTTATGTCAATAATTCAATGTCTGGTGCCAAATTTGGTCCCATTTTTGGCATTTTTTCATTTGCTTTTTGTGTCCTTTTTCGTGTGCCAAATTGACGCCGTTTCAGGTGAATGAATGGAAATCGGCATGAAAAAATACCGTTCATCCGCTTAATTTGCCATTCTTTTTAAGACATGGACACATTGGACGGATGGGCAAAAGACGCGGCCAAATTGGGACTTGGCCAAGCCGAACTCGGAGCATTTAACGCACTTAGGGAAGTGCTGAGCAGCAGCGACTCCAAGCAAATTTTGGGAATGGCGGCGAACGAACGCGGAATAGACGGGGCGGACGAAGCGGCGCGGAGACGGCTGAGCACGATCAAAGGCGGAGTGGACAGCCCACGGGTGCGGACATTGGCCGAACTGCCCAAAATCACATTGAGGGCCAAAAAGAGTGAGTTGCCAGGAGAGGGCATTCTGATCTGTGATCGGACAACTCAAACGAGCAGAATTATGGTCGGAGGGATATGACAAAGAGACGAGCAGTGCGGAGGAGGACCAGGACAACGCGAAGCGAAGGGTGAAAACGGTTTTGGCCAAATTGGAGGAGGGCAAAGAGAGCGAACTGTTCGAGAAGATCACGCCGACAGACTACAAACAGTTGGCGCAGCTGGACGACACCTTCACCACCAAACGATTCAAGGATATTTTGACGGATTTGAACAGGAAAAGCATCGTCGAATTGCCCGGGGGGCTTAGCTTGGCTTTGAAAGATGCTGCTGAGTGTGAGTGAATGTCCAACAGATCCATGCCCAATGTTGCTTCTTAAAAGATGTTATTGTCGCGTACAGTAATTTGGCAATTGGAATTGCCACAGCGAACGATTTGCCCATTACGGTAAAAAAGGCGATCGCTGTGACAAGGGAGGTTGAGGAGTCAACGACGGATGATGAGAAAGTGATGGGCGGGACGAGAAGATCATTCGACAAGTTCAAGTCAGTTGACGACGCGTTCAGAGAGCGCATCGAGAGTCTCGGGCTGAACGACGAAAATGTAATTGCCCTGCGGGGATTGGTGGCCACTTTGAGACTAATCACACTGAGAAGTGAATGATCATTTGTAAAGCATGTGCATTGAATGGCTAAACTATTCAGGGATTAACATGGCCTATGTTGAGCTGAGCAAAGACATGGCCGAATACAAATTGGTGGAAAATGGCATCAAAGCAATGGCATTGGTGGAACAAACGGTGTACGATTTGGACACTTTCGGGTTGAGGATGGAACCGCAAAATATACTCGATTTGGACCGACAATACCTCGAAAGGGCCGAACGAATTACCAGGAACGACCATTTAAAAAGACATTTTGGGCTGAGGAAGAGAATGGAAGAAGCCATCAAAAGTCAGCTGGGAAAGCAAAATGCCAATTGGGCTGTGCTTTTCAGAATTAAACAATGATTTTGACATAATTGTGCAAAGAAAAACGTCACTGATCAGCGGAGAGCCGAAAACGCTGTGGGAAAAGCTGGCGGAATTGGACAGAAAAGCTGATCTGAACTTATTCGGCACCCCTTCGGACTTTGAAGGACTTGACTCGGAATATATTCGCAAAATTGAGGAGATCAAAACGGATGCGGCTTCATTGGTGGATTACAAAGGGCTCAAAATGCGATCGGAAATGGCAAAACAACGTGAAAATACGGGCAGAAAATAAAAAGGTGTACAATTTGTTCATTTGACAGGTTTATCACGGTATCTTCAGCCGATAATTGGTGTATTGATCCCCTGATCCAAATAAACTTCTTATATAATTAGTCAATTAATCAACTAATTAGCTTGTTGTGAACCTAGAAACTATTTTCTGGTAGCGGACAAAAAGCGTCTGATAAGTGCCAAAGAAGCGACGCAAGTGCAAAATGCGGTGGCAAAGGCCACGGAAATTCTGTTGAGCAGCGATTGGGAAGAAATGCTGGGCAAGCCGAAAATGGACGAGCAGGGAATTGAAGAGGAGTTCAAAAAGCGGATGGAGGAGCTTAATTTGGAGGAAAGTGAAGTGAAAAAAATGGCAGGATTAAGCGAGGCTTTGGGCGAAGTGATTGAAAGTAAATTGGGACGGATCAGAGGGAAATAACCTAAAGTTAAGCACTGAAATTGGCACGGCAAGTGCTAACTGAGCGGGTCAGACCACCGCCGCCGGCACCGATTCCGGCGGAAACGGCGCCGGAGGAGACGGAGCGGCGCCGAGAGGAGGAGTTGCAGAGGGAATACGACAATAATCCGCCGGGAGAGATTTGTGCGTTTAGTGGGGGGGGGGGGCAAAAGAGAGACACAAAGGGACAAATGGAAAAGGAATGTTTCAATTTAAAATTAAAGTTCAGCCGACCAATGCATAGATGAAGCGCCGAATTGCCGAGAAAATATTTTTCTGTGTAAAAACGGAGTGAGTTGTTCATTTTCCTGTTCATTCATCAGCTTTTATTTTTAATGTTTTGTCTAGAGATCGGTATTTTGGAAAAAGCCTGGACCTGGACCTGGATTCCATGTTGGACCTGGACCTGGATTTCCTGGACAAAAATCCAGGAAAATCCAGGTCCAGGAAAAATCCAGGCTCCTCGAGACCTGGATCCAGGCCTGGACCTGGATTTTTTTAAATTTGTTTTAAAAAGCAAACAAATGCTTGAAAAAATCAATTAATTGCTTAGGAACGTCTAAAAATATCTAATTTATAATGAGAATGTATTTTAAAACCAATTTAAGCATTTTTTGAAAACTTGAAAAAACATCGGTCACTTGAAATAATAAAATTAATCACACCAACAAATTATTTTAATATGTATTTGTAAAAAAAAAAAGTTGAAAAAATTTTGAAACGGGTTTTCAATTTTTTTATAGGAATTAAGTTTTTCGAAAACTTTCAGAAAAAATCGCTGAAAAATTTTTCCAAAATTTAATCTTGAAATTTTTTCATAAAAAATTTTCTCATTTTTTTCTAAGTTTATAGGTATATCGATTTTAACAATTTTGGGAAACAATAAGCAATTTGTAAATTTCAGTGCATTCAAAATCAAAAATCAGATTTTTAACAATTTTTTCGGCGCATTTTTCCAAAAAACTATTTGGGAATGTGTGAGGGATGGGGAGCATCTCGTTCCCCCCCCCCCCGAGAAATTTTTTGAAAAAATGTTTTTCTTATAATTTCCTTATTAAAAAACTTCTAAGATTTTTTTCTTGAAAAATTTCTGTTTGCAAAAATTTTTTTTTAAATTTCCCAGGGGAACCGAGGAGAGTCCGGGGAAAAATTTGTAATTTTTAATGCGAATTGCTAACAAATTTTGTCCAAATTTTTCGTTTTGAGCCAATTTTTTAAGAGCATAAGAATTTTTAGGGGGCGGCGAGAAAATTTTGGCAGATTTTATATTTGTTTTAAATACATTACGCCATAAAAAGAAGAAAAAATGTATCCAGGAAATCCAGGTTTTTCATGCCTGGACCTGGACCTGGATCTGGATTTCCAAATTGACCTGGACCTGGATTTCCTGGAGAAAAATCCAGGAAAATCCAGGTCCAGGAAAAATCCAGGTTGCCGAAAAATGGCCTGGACCTGGATCCAGGAAAAATCCAGGCCTGGATCCAGGTCCAGGCCGATCTCTAGTTTTGTCCTTTCTTTCTCTCCATTTTCTCCATAATTTTAAGCAAATTCACTTTATTTTAATACTCTCCATATTTTATGTGTTTTTATTTAAATTTTATTTTTTATAATATTGATCAACAATTCCATTTTGTCCAATTTGATAATAAATTTTCCATTCTCTGCAGATTTACGTGACTCTAATGCACGGATTGTGCAGGAAAACGTGCGCCGTTTGCATGCGAACGATCGAAGCGGCACAATGCGAGGACAGAAACCCATTGGAGTAAGCAAAAGCGAGAACAAAAGAAGCCGACCGATGTTGCTTTCCTCCCCTTTTAAGCTGCCAATTATGGGGCTACTCTTTCTGCACAAACCCGGCCTATTCAAAGGGAATGAAAATGGCACAATGTGCCAGATTTTGTGGGCTGTGCCCTAAATGATTAACGCTGTTCGATCTCGAGAATTTAGGGCCTCTGTGGTTCGACCACTCCACTTCACATCCCAACGGCTATAAAAGGATAAATAATTTTACCGATTGTTTGGCTCAATAAAAATCAGAATTGAAAAAATTAATTGCGATAATGGAAAAAAACTTGTTTTTTTATGTTTATATAAGGCTAACAATTGGGTGAGGTGACGACGAATGAGTGATGGAAAAAGGAGGGGGGAGAAGCCAATTTAGGAAAACAATCCTTAAAGATCGCGCGCCAAAAACGATCTGATAAAGCGGACAAAAAGCCGAAGCTGTTCTGTTTGTCCAACAGCTGCTTCTCTTCCATCAGCCATTTTCCGCTTCAAATCAAATGGCTCCATTGCGACGGATTTCGGCGCTTTGAATTAGAGGAGCCAACCGCCTTTTTTTCTCGTCTTTTACCCCCCACCCCACCCCTGCCAATTTCCAATCAGTATAAAATGTTGGATTTTCACTGAAAGTAGCATTCTTTTTTTTAATCCATTCTGTAAAAATGGGCGAATTGCCCACTGGAACTTTGACAGTGTCCGTAATTTTGGCCGTGAGCTCATTCTGTGCCCTTCTGATCGGCTTTCCTTTGATGTTAAACGATGTCGCCAATTTGCAAAATGAATTGGCCCATCAGCACCAAACCTACAAATACATGGTGAACAGCAGAAGTGGAAGAGGGGAATGAGAAATAAATTAAAGAGCAACAGCATGTGGAATGACATTATGGAGCAGGGGGAAATCGGACGCGGGGGCCGAGCCAACGCGAGACGACGGCGCCAATGTATGGAGGGGGGCGGGAGGGAGGGATTTGGCAAAAGTTGGGACAATGCGGCAAAACACAAATAATAATGCCGTATTGTCATATTGGCATGCAAGGACAGTCGTTTGCTTCACAATTCTTTTCACAAAGATCAGCCAGCCGCTTCCGCTCTTCCTGCGCAATCGGCGGCAAATGTTTGTCCCCAGGGACCAAAAGGAGCGTCAGGCATTCCGGGAGAGCCAGGCAAAGAATGAATGGCATCACTACAAGGACATAACGAAAGATATTCAGGCCAAGACGGACAAGCGGGGAACCCTGGTCAACCCGCGGCCGGGGGAACCCCCCAAGGGGCGAATGGGGCGGTAAGACCGGAGAGCGGAGGAAACGCATACGGAGGGGGAGCATCGCTGAACGCGGAACCATCATCGATATGCGCACCATGGTCATTTGGATCAAAATAATCTGACAATGCTAAACATGGCTTATCAAAGTCCTTTTTTCCTTTAGCCCTGCTGGACCGCCAGGACCCTCCGGCTACAAAGGCAAACGTGGGCCGCGCGGAGAGAAAGGGCCCAAGGGTGCATTTGCTGAAAATATTGCGCTAATTAGGTCATTTAGGCCAGATTGGCTCTCCTGGAAGAGATGGACACCCTGGTTTAAATGAAAAGCCAAAAACAAGCGCTGAAAGCATTTAAGGTGATGAGGGGCCCGAGGGTGAGATTGGTCTGCACGGAGAAACGGGAGAGGCGGGGCCCAAAGGGATTCCCGGCGAAGAAGGCATCGGTTACGCAAAGGGACCGCCAGGCCCAAAAGGCGAAGTTGGGCCGCCGGGTGAGGCCGGCGAAGAGGGACCTCCCGGAGAAAGAGGAGAGGACTCGCCGCCGGGTGATCGCCGGAATGTTTCTTTTCTCATAGACTGTTTTGCAGGGCCTAACGGCGAGGTTGGACCAATTGGACCACTCGGGGAAAGAGGCAACGAGGGACCGCCCGGACAGCCGGGGCCTGCCGGAAGCCCAGGTTGGACCGGGGGAGAAGAAACGCACCCCGACACAACGGCTTTGACAGGGGCCGATGCTGAGTACTGTCCTTGTCCCGAACGCTCCAATGGACAAGGGCCGGAAGCTGCATATCCTGGCGGTAAACAGCAGGGACAAAAAGCAACAGCCCCGGGGGGAGTGAGCGGTCCGAGCGCCGGAAGAGCATCCGTTGGCACTCCCTCGTCCGTTGGTGCCCAATCGGCGGCTTACCCAAACAAAGCGGCGGCTTATGACAAATTCTCTCAAGCGGCCGCACTTCGGCGTCGACACCTTTAATGAAAAAGAATAAATGATGTCAAATTCGCTTGAAAGAATTGGTTTTCATTTTTGGGCGTGCTGATTCTGCATAAAAAGGGGCCGATTGATGGACGACACTTTCATTCGCTTTTTGGGCGGTGGAGGACGAATGATTAATGGATGGAAGGGTGGGGGGATGACCTTGACTGCACATTTGCACCTTTCCTTCCCATTTTTAACGAAACTTGGCAGAAATTCAAACATTTTCTGTGATAATCGGAGAAAGGGACAGAAAAACTAACGGAACAATTAAAAAAGGAAGGAAATCCGAAAAAGAACATGCATAAAAGCCAAACTCTTTTTGGTGCTCAACACATAGCAATTATTGTTGTTGTTGTTCACAATGTTCGCCTCACCCCCTCATTAAATGGTGCAGTTGTTACCCAGCAGTGGAAAAAAAGTATTGGTTAAATAGCAAAAAAAAAAAAGGTCTTCAGGTCGGGTCCCCCCCCCCCCGAAAAATATTTCTAGATACGCCCCTGGAGGGAACGCTACAAGCTTAAATAGTGATCGGGAACGGACCGCCCAATGACAATTAGAGGGATAGGACAAAGTCTAATTATTTTTTAAAAACTAAAATATTTTCGAAAGTAAATATGATAACTGATAATGTATTAGCATGTTAAAATACAAAATATTATATTTATTCGATTGTAAGCTTTAAAAATCAAATCAGAGACTGGATAATCCGACCCACGATGGCTTTTTCGCTTTCTTCAGCACAACGTTTATCCTATGGCGATGTGGCACTTTCCACGTCTCTCCGTTGATTAATTGTTGGCAAAGTCACATCCGAAAAGAGTCCGTGGCGTTGGCACAACAAAATGACCGAATTGGCAACATATTCGGGCTTAATTGTTATAAGTGTCCAAAAAGCATCATTTGAATCGGCGCTGACCGTTTCCGCGACGACGTCGACGATCCCTTCGGCGACGAATAATTGCGCCTTCGCCTTGTTCATATGGTTGAACATGTGCTGCACATTCTAAAAAGCGCATTTTGCACTAATGACCGAAGCTAAATGGGACCGGGATTAGACAATGAATCGGGGAAGGGGTTCACGAGACTAAAAACCCCCTTTTTTGTTTTCTCCAACCCCGGGAATCTCGCCCCGGTCCCATCCGCTTTCTTTCCCCTTTTCCTTCGTTCCCTTTCACCTCATTGTGAGGCGCCTTGCCGCCGGTGACCAAATGGACGTCGACTCTTAGCAATGGTTAATTAGCTAAGTGATCACTATTGTCCCTAATAATATCACTTTGTTTGCCGCTGGGATTGTCTCGTCTCCGAATCAACTCACTCTTTCGGAGTGAAGCTGATTCATCGACAATTCCAAATGCTTTCTGCGGCGCCTCCAATTAGATAACCAAATTTCTTATTTGTAGGCATTGGATAGAATGGGTCAATTTGTACTGAGTATTTACGTGCTCTTAGCGAAAAATAACCGAATTCAGCGCCTAATTATTTTATATTCGAGAAATACAAGTTCGAATGTTTCCTTGTGACTTGGTTTACTTTTTCTTTTTGTTCCTCAGTACATCGACGTAATTGCGCTTTTCTTTGTCCATTTCATGCTGAAATCCATTAAAAACTGCGACAATGAGCACAAAGCGCGAACATTTCCAAATTTGTGGACCAAAAGCCAATTCCACGCGCTGTGAGTCATTTCACCATCATTAAGGAGCAAATTGGTGAACTTAACGCGAGACGGTAATGAGAAAAGGGAAAGGGCACTGACAAGCTCTTTGATGCTGGCAATGATTCCGTGGGTTGTCGAAATGCAATGGACCAAAACGGCACCGACGACGAGTTGGGCCACTTCGCCCATTGATCGTTCACTCCGATGGCGTCTCCTCTTTCTTCTGCTCACCTTTGGAATGGAAAAAGATGGCATTACAACGCACAAAATTTGGTTGTATAAAGTTGAACTGTTCCAAGGATTAGCTCCCCTTTTTAAGCTTAAGGTCACTTTTTCTTCTCCTCAAATCCAATTTTGGCTTTTCAATCTCCTCTTTTTTGGCATTTTCTTTCCAATTGGTGCCTTTGTTTCGGCTAACTTTTGTATTTATTTAAGACTGAACATTCTCTCTTAATTAATGCTAAGTGCGTTCGGTGGCCCATCCGCCGATCCGTCGCCGCCAATTCCCCCGCGGGGCGTAACTGTCCCTTCCTCAAATGTCGACGGCGGACCCAAAAAAGAGGCAAATACACGCAATAATAAATCAAAGATGGTGAATTTAAAATTGAATATGCCATAAAGAAAAAAAAAGTTGTGACAAGTTCAAAAATGCCTCAGAACTTTTGAATGCCCCATAAATTTAATTAATTTCCCAGTCCCATGGAAATGCGTTTTTAAAATGTTTGCCCATTAAATTGCCTTAATGAATGAATCACTCATCACTGATTGTGAGACTGATTTCACATTCCTCACACAGCAAAAGAATCAAATGGGAAATGTACGCGAATCCATTGGCATTCTGTTCGTGATCGCCGTCAGCATGGCCATTCTTTTCTCCTCCGTTTTCATTTTCAAATACGCCCTCAGGGATAGAACCGTTTACGAAGAACTCGTCGATTATTTGGGTAAAAAATTTAGTCTATGGCAATATTTATTGTTTTCAATCGAATCATTCTTTTTGAACATTTCTCATTTTTTGAAAATTTCAGTTTGAACTTTTAAAAAGCAATTGATTTTATTAAAATAAATAATTAAAATTAATTTTAAAAATAGACAAAACGGTGAGCATCAGCAAAATCAATTACAATGTGATGTTTGGCGTTTACGAATTGAAGCCGAGTGAATTGGACGTGTTGGAAGAAAACAGAAAGGTCAGCCGATTCAGTACCTATTGTCCGTCCCCCAAATTGGCGCCGTTTCAGTACAAATCGCTGATGTGGGCCTTTCTGCTGGCCGACCTCTGTTCCCTGCTCATCTTCGCCATCGCCGCCTTCTTTTACTTCAGTGCCGAAACCTCAAAGGGCCTCATCCGAGTCCTTTTTTGGGTGATTTACTGAATTCAGTTTTTTTTTCAAATCAAAAAATTATTACTCCAAAATGCCATTGCAAAATGCGGCATTCCAATTAAAACCCTGGCCCAATCACTGCAAATCCCCAGGTGTTCCTTCTGTTCGGCCTTCTGTTTGCGCTGGTGGAGGTGTCTCTGTTCGCTTTGCTCGTCTCTCCGTACCTTTCCAAGCTGCCCAATTCCACAATTGCCCTTCTCGACCATGCCATTCCCTTCAACCCTGGTGGCTTGGCTCAGATGGAACACCGCTTCGGCTGCATCTTTGACCAGAATCTTTACGAGACTTTCAAACGTCAGATGAACCCGCGGGTGCGTCCGGCTCTGTCCCTTTAAATTGGCTGAACTTGCAGAACACCTGCGACCCGTTCCTTCTGTCCTCCTTCGTGCCGCGGCCTCTCCTCTTCGTCTTCGTCCTCCTCCGACTTCTGCCCATTCTCTGTTTTCTCTTTTTGGTCGCTGCTCCCCAAAATGCTTTGAGCATTTCGCTGGCCAAATGCATTCTTCGCGTTAAGCCCACCATCAGATACAAAAAGAAGTGATTAGAAAAGACTAATGAAGGCCAAAAGCAAAATAATTAAAAATGAAAAGCCCAAAAATTATTTAGCGCCAAAAGCACTCCTTCAAAGAGTTTGCCATCGTATTACTCGCACAATTCGCCGACAAAGACAACCTTTGGCGTCAAAGAGAATGTGCCAATCTCTTCCCCGTTGCCTTGCGGCACACAAATTCCACCAAAGACTCCGCCGTTGGGTTACATGGATCACAGAATAAAGTGGGCACAAAATGATCGAAATTTGTTTGGCTAATTAACTTGGTGCCATTTCCCTCCAGCTATAACAATGCCGCCTTTTTCGCCGTCTCCGGCGCCAACGCAAATTATGTGCAGGGCCCAATTGCCAGCGCGACCAATTTGGGCGGCGGAAGGAGTTCACGCAGCTCAGAGATTTCCATTAACAAATTCGGCGGGGAAAATTTGGCGACGGTCGACCAAATTAAGCGGCAAATGTCATTTTCCCATCTGTAGGAGAATTAATTGACCAGATGGACAGCAAATTATTCACTAATTCAGGGGCAGTACGCACACAACGAACAGTTTGGTATCCGAAGTTTAAGCCAATGGCACACCAAAGGAACGCCAATTGCTTTTTGTCCGTTCCCTCAACATTTTTGAAGCCTTTCTTCTCTTAAATCCTTACCATTCTGCCAAAACCAATTCATTAATTAATTACCCCTCTTTTACATTCCAAGTCTTTTATTTGTTCTTTAATGGTAATTTTCATCTCTGCTGATCATTGGTCAATTTAAATTCAATTAGCCATTTTAAAAGTGCGTTTTTCCTCCCCCTCCCCCCCCAATTATTTTTTGCCCATTTTTTCATTTTTGTTTGTTTTGTCATTTTATTTATGAGATTAAATATTTGTACAAAATGGCAAAAGTGCACAAAAGCATTCTTTTTCTCTTCACTTTTCCGTCTTTTCATTTATTCTTTCTTTTATCACCCGAAAAGCATCGCTAATTTGGCATCATTAATCCCTTCCTCGGAATATTTGGTGCCATACCAAATTTACGCGGAAGAGAGCGTGTCCGATTGGGCTGTGTTTTTGACTGATTAATTAGTGCCTAATGACCGACCACCTGCGGCTGTTGTTTGGCTTTTTTCCTCGGTTGGTGTTCCCCCGCGGCGACATTTCCGCCGACCGATTGCCTTGGCATTCGACTCGGCAGCAAATAAATGCTCACTTCGCTGCCATTGCTTAACAAAATTAGCACTCAATTAAGTATCATCATTTGCTTAATGTGATGCAATGAATCGAAATGACTGCTCTCGACTTTATTTCTCGAATTTGGCAATGTGCCAACCCTTTCCAAAATGCGTTGTACATTCAATGCCTTTCCCTTTCCCCGCCCCCTCTGTTTTCATGCGTTTTACGTACCCATCCGTCCGCTGCTCGTGCCGCCCTTTGACTTCCGCGCGTCTCAGCCGCGTCGACCGCACTCCGTAAAAGCGAAGGGTCGCGTCGCAATGGGCAAAAAGACGCACAACGGAGGCCAAAGTGTTATTTTGCTCTCCGTTTTCATTTGTGGGAAATTTGAGTTTTGCGATATGAAAGAAAAGCTAAAAAGGGATGAAGTTCGAAAGGACGGAGCTTTGACCAAATAAATCGTGGCACCTGCAAAAAGCCATGGAAAGGCAACGCGGGTGCCCCCGAGGGGACGCTTTTGCCGGTGCTGTTGAAATACGAATTGATTTTATCGAATTGCTTCTCCAATTCTGGCAAAGACATTACATCGATCAGCAGACACTTTCTTAACAGAGCAAAAGGTGAGAAAAATTCAAATGTTTGGCAAAAAATGCCTGAGAAAAATTTTAAGGGCCAGCAGAGAAATTGAAAGAGAGTGGCGAATGGACACAAATTGGAGGAACAAATAGACGGCCCTGTCCAACACCAGCAAATGCATGCTCACTTGGCCATAACGGAGCGGGAACACCTGAAACAGCAGCAGAAACAGCGGGGCTTTTGACCGTAAAAAGCCTTCTTGGCAAATGCTTTTGCTTTTGTTGGCACTGCGTGACATGCCTCGGAAAGGTGCGGTCTCCGTGCCTTCCTCCGCTTTTCCTCTTCGTCCTCCTCTCCCTCCGCTTTTGCGGCAGTTCCTTCGGTCCCTTTCGAATTCACCGACAAAGCCTCCCAATTTCGTGGCGCTTCTTCCGCCGACATTTCGCTGTTCCTTTCCGCTTTTCTTAACCTTAATTTGCTTTTCGCCTTCTCCCGTCCGTCCTCACTTTTCGCGCCTTTCATTTTCCTTTTCGCTTTCTTTTGCCCCATAAAAATGCTGCAATTTGTCAAGCACAAGCAAAAGACAGTCCCTGACCAATGGCACTTTTATCATCTGTTCAGCGAGTGGCAAACCAGACCAATTTTAATTATGCCAAAGAACAAAACTTCGTCGACGATGGAGCGAACTTGGAAGTTGGGCTGGTCGGCGGCAGAAGTTTCAGCTTCAGTCCCCGCAGACTCAGCCGTACTTTTGCTCAGACTGTGCTCAACCGTAAGCGACGGGGCTGAGTTCACCTCCAGCAAAATGGGTGAGCCGTCTTCGCGGATCAGAATGTCGAAGCCCATAATCTGCAGAAATTCATCAGTGAATGCTTGTCACGGCTTCTGCTGGTCCGCAAAAGCCGAGTGTCACAGGGTTTTCTGTCCAAACATTGGCACGGCACCTGAAAGCACTTCGGTGCCGCGTTTCTGCCCATTTGTGCGAAGTGGTGTTCGTAGTTGAGCATAATCTCCGGCACCATGGCCAGCACCGTCTTGGCAATGATCAGCTTCACGTCCTTCCACAATCGCCGTGTTCTGACGCCTTTTCGCTCCATCTGATGGAACACCGTCGACAGCAGTCGCTTGCTTCCTGCGATTCATTTATTTTTTTTTTGGCAAAATGCCAAATTCACCTCTCAGCTGTTCTCTCAAGGAATTGCTGTGCATGTACGCATTGTTCTCTTTGTTCAGTGAGTAATTGGTCAAATGAGCGTAAAATTTGTCGAAATTCTCAGGGCACGGCCTCACATATTTTTCCGTACAAAATCGTGCCATTCCTATCCTTTTAGATAAAAGGTTATAAATCAAGATAAACAAAAAATAAAAAGTGAGCGCCTTCTCTGGCCACGTAAATGGAAAGTGGGTTGATGCTTTTAATCACCGCATACACCCGAAGGTCAAATTTGAGGTCATCCGGCAACAGATAGGGGTCGGTGACGTACTCCTGGACCAATTGCCGTGTCGTGGTGCTCTTCAGCTGATCATGCGAATTGATCAGATAAATGCCCGTCCCCTGGGCACCTAAAGCAGCTTTCGTTCTCTCCCCCATCTCTCTTTTTCCACATCAGAATTGACCTTCGTCCGGTTTCACAATAAAACATTGGCCTTTGTCGGCGTCCCTTTGATCCGTGCAGTGATTTTTGAATTTGTCCAATTGGGCGGGAAGTACCCAACTTTGGGGGTAAAAGGCATATTCGTCGGGGAACAATTCGCGCATTGATTGGATCGCCACAGTCAAAGAAACCTTTTTGGCCAATTCGCTCATCCCTAAATTAGCTTAATTGCCTAATTAGGGGAACTTGAGCATTAACCAGGGAATTTGTTGACGCGTCCCCCCTCTTTCACTGTGTCTTTCATGTCTTGGTAAACCACGCTATGCCAGTAAATGTCACAGCTTTGTCCATCCCTTTTTGGCTCAGGAAATTCTCGAATGCCAAGTTGTTGGGCACAAAATGACACCACTTGGGAATTGCTGTCATTTTGGAGCTATTATCCGTCAGAAGCAATGCTCGGCGCCTCTTACAATTAAACAATTAATTAACCCACCTTTTGGCCCTGGATGTGTCGATGCTAAACCGATCCATCTTTTGCATTTGCCAAAAGGTTGAGCAAATGAATAAGCAAATGCATTTTTGAGTTTAAGTCTCTTTCTGTTATCACATAAGTCAAAAATGTGATACTTAGAAAAATTCGAGTGAAAAGATGCGCGAGAAAGGACCATTTAATGCCTTTTGAAAATTCACTGCGAATTTCCGCCGTTTTAAAAAGTGCCGACTTTCATTTGCGTCCACCGCCCCTCGCCACTCCTTCGGCACTCATACTGCTCTTTGGACTAACGCTATTCGAAAAGGGCAAAACAACGAGCAGAGCCAATGGCACGACTATTTGGCCATTATTGGCCCTTACTTTTGCCGTTTCCCTGGGCAACTAAAAGCCAAAAGCATTTCATTTCTTTTGTGTGCCCAAATTGCATTAATAATGTGAGTGAAGTCAAATTTTAATAAATTAATTCGGGTTTAATGCGATTTCGACAAATTAAAATAGCGCTTTCTTTCGACTTTAAACATTTGCTTCAATTTTTGGCATTTTGTTTCTCTCATTTTCCATTTTCTCATCTCAACATCTCTTTTCTGCTGCTGAAGCCCACTAATTGTTCAGACATTCCAATTGAGGCCGGGTTCGAATTGTACTCCTTAAAGACTCGTTCATTCTTTTCCATTCTTCGCCATTGCCTTATAGCCTCGGTCGTCCCGTGGGTATTTGGCTCCGCTGATTTCGATCAGTTCCTGGAGGCCGTGGACTCCGATCAGTATTTTGTAGAGCCAATGACCGACCAAAGCCCCGACAAAAGGCACGGCTAGGGGAACCCAAAAGTAGAAATTGTTGTTGCTGAACGAATGGATGATCGATCACATGGAAAACGGAAAAGGCAGCGATGGGTAGGCGGAGACTTTCACTAATCAGCGCCCACCTGAACACTTCCCAGCCGAGTCCCAGACAAAGCATAAAAAGCCGAGGCCCCAAATCTCTTGCGGGATTTATGGCAAAGCCGCCATTTGTGCCGAAAGTCAACGCGATCTTTCGATTGAAAAAAGGAACATCGGTGATGCATAAATAAGGAACAGACCATTGTCAGGGAAAGGCCCGCCAGCAGAGGCGCCAGTCCAATGGGGACGCGATTGCGTTTGTCCATGATCAGACTTATACAAAAGGCCAAAATTGCAGTACCGATCAGCTTAAAGAGGGAATTTTAAATTAATCCAGGAAAAGATAGTGGTCAAGCTTTAGATGGTGTCAAAAAAAGAAAGAAAACGAAAATGGAAATGACCTGATCAGCAACACTGCCCCAAATGCTTAAATTAGGACTTGGAAAAGTGGCGAAAAGTTGTGCTGTTAAGTGATCGGAAATGTATTAAACAAATGAGTGAGAACGCATTACAGAATTCTTGATTGCCATTTCGTGTTTGAATTTGCATGCAATTCTCTGAAATAAAATTAGTGCAAAATTTAATTTTAGTTTTACCGAAATGGCCAAGAAATGCCACAGCACTGCCCAGAAAAGCGGCAAACAATTGGGCAAAAATATACAGGGCAAAACGGACCAGAGAGATGGACCCGTTGGCCAACTGAACCAAAGAAATGGCCGGGTTTAAATGACCACCTGATAGGGAAGGGAATTGATTGCTATAGAATGCCAATTTAGCGAACCCGAAATTTGTGCCGAAATATAAACACCAAAAGCGAGGCCAAGCCCCCAGGTAAATTGAGGACCGAAATGGACAGAAGCCGACTGGAAGGATTGGATGTTGGCCGAAATTCCGATGAGCTTAACGGACAGAGGGGGGGGGGAGTAAAGCGAAAGTGCCAAATGAAGGCAGACCAAAAGGAAGAAAGTGCCAACAAACTCGGCAAGTGTTTCTCTGAGCAGCTGATTCTCCGTCCTAATTAGTGATGCTAATTTTTCTCGAAGGCGTTCCATTTGATAATGGAACAATAAAAATAATTAAATTATTGTCAATGATTTATGCCGACCGAATTTATCAAAAGTTTTGTCCCAATTTTTTAAATTTTTTATGTAAAAGTGAAGGGATTCTGTCATGGAATGGGCCGAGGGGGGGGGGGGTCCTTTTTGAACAAATTGTATTGTTGGCGGAAAACAAATTGTTGGATGATTTTGGAATTGGCGGAAAATGGCCGATTATTTTATTCAAAATGCAAATGAGCGATTTATGGAAATGATAAAAAAAGAAAAAAAGGAAAGGGGGGGGGGTGAAAAAGCATGGAAATGCAATCGTACAGATAAAATTTAAGGGCAAAAGAACAATTAAAGAAACAGGAAGCCAACAAAAGTATTTGAGTGATCGCCGAGTACGGTAATCCACAAATCAATTAAAGAAAGTTAAAGCATTGTTTTTTGTTTTCACTTCAATCTTTGGCCGTTGGAAATGTCAAAGGCACCAAAAAGCGAAGAACACTTCTCACAAGTGCAGCTGAAGAAGGCATCTTTTGCTGATTGCAAATCCCAATCATTCCAATCGAAATTCGTCGTTTTCTCAGCACTTTAATGAAGTGCAATTAATTCTTAATGAAGGGAATTAATTCCTTTGTCGGTCTTTCCTTTTACAATTCCCCCCCCCCATTTTCCGATGTTTTCTCTAATCCCCACCCCCGCAATTAATCCGTCCATTGTTCGTTCTTCGTCATTCTTCTCTTTTTTTCCATCGTCACTTTATACAATCTTAATCCTGCTTGCTGTGGTTTCTGTTTTGTTCATGTTCATGCATTTTGTCAATTAGTGACGCATTTATTACCATTAATTAGCGTATTTTGCTCCCCAATTACCCCCCCCCTAACGAAGGGTGTCGAGAATATCCCGCCAAGTTAAGCAAATCACCAACCAAACAAACCAAGAATCTGTTAACGCATCGTAAGTCTTCCTCCGCCCACCCAAATTATTCGATCATTTGGTCCAATGGATGATTTTTTTTGGCGGTATTTATGCCAAATTGCTTTTTTTGTGTCCATTCCTTCTTTTCTAATTCAATTACTTGTCAATTAATTAAATATGAACAAATTGGCTGCTGTTTTGTCAATTGCTTTTTTCATCATAAACCATCACTTTTTCGCATTCATTCGTGCTCAATTAGAGGAACAATTTAAAAGCATTGGAACAGAGAAAGGGGTAATTAGCAAATAATTAACAATATTAATTTGGGTTTGTTCACATTCTTTTCTAAGATTGGCAATCAGTTGCCATTGCGTCAAATATCCGATGAATCGATGAGACAGACGATGAATTATTCAGCGCCATTGAAACGGAAAAGAGAAATGAGAGGCGAAAACGGAGGAAAAGCCGAAGGAAAAGCAGGAGGAGAAGCCGAAGGATGTTTTAGGGACAAAAGGCGGAGAAGGCGAAGACGACAGAGTAAAAGTGAAGGGATATTTTACAAAAGTGCCAATTGATTCAGTGGGCTGTCCATGCTTTGGTTGTGCTAATTGCGGTTACGATCGCTGCAATGAGCAGAGAGCTGCGAGTGAAAGTGTAGGAATTGTGTTGTATTATGCAATTTTTTTATTTCATTTCGAAAGGTGCCAATTTCAATCGCTCAACCGCAAAATGCCATTGTCCCTTTGCCTTTGCCTTTGCAGCAGATTTCGCCGTTAACTTCGTACAAAATTGCTCCACAACAGCTCAGTGGACTTTTAGCAGAAAATGATTGGTATTCGAAACATAAAACGCCAGAAAATGGACCAGAGCAAACGCACGCAAAAGCAGGACAATTTTACCCTTTGGGGTAATTAATTAGTTAATTAGGCAATTAATAATGGGAAATGTTTTCACAATAATTGCGTCGGAAAAGTTTGACAAATGCTGCGAGTGCAAATGTCGATCAAATCCAACCACAACATTCACTTGCCCCTGTTTCTTCTGCCGATGAGCCGACAATCAATCGACAACACGCGGCGATTGTCCACCGACCGCACAGCGATTCGGGATATGCCAAAATACCGCAATTAGCACAAAAATACCCACTCCCAGAATGTTACACGGACGAGAGCAGTCAGTCAGCCGCAAAAGGACACAAAAATTAATTAAAAATCAATTAAACAACCAAATTATATTATTATTATTATTATTACTTTATAAAAAATGGCTTAAAGAAATGCCTTTCTTTGTTCATTTAATACGAATTTCCATTCTCTGTCAGGTTTTATGTGCTGTAATGCCCAATTGGAAGAGACCATTCACCGGGCTTTTCAGCATCTCATCGACACCATTCACAACTTTCATAATTGCAACATTCAGAAAATTTCGAGCACCGTTCAGGTGACGCTAATTGACTTTTGAATTGAACACTGTTCAGTCATTTGCCGAGAAACAGTTCAACATTTCATTCGAAGTGGTCACCGGGTTGACAGATTATGCGTCCAAAAGTCACTTTTACAGCAATTACATTTGCAAAGTGCAGAGGGACAATCGGTAAAACTTGGCGAATATCGTAACAAAGTTAAATGAAGCATTTTACAGTAGGAAGTTTTAATGATCGATTCAGTGACCATTAGTCGAACAGTGACTTACAAATTAGTTGTGGCAAATTTAAAAGTGTTCTTGAGGTAATTGAATTGGTTTTTGTTGAGTGCAGCGGGACCGGGAATTTTGGGCAAAACCGGGACCGGGACTTGCCGGGACCTGAGAAGCCGGGACCGGGACCTCGGTTTTTTCGGGACGTGAACCGGGACCAACCGGGAATTTTTTAAAATTTTAAAAATTAAAAAAAATTCAAATTTTAATTTATTCAAGTGAAAATATCAAATAATTAAATTTTGATTTTTATTTTATAAAATCCAAATAAAAATTTTCAAACAAATTTTGTTCAATTATTTCAAACAATTAATCAATTTTGGACTAAATGATCGAATATTATTAGAAATTCAGATTTACTTTTCACATCACTTTTTTTCTGCGCGTTTTTTCAAAAAAACTTTTAAGGAACCGGGGGGCCGGCGGTGCCGATAGGCACCGCCGCGGGAAATTTTGAAAATTTGCGTGTAATTTGTTCACAGATTTTCAGCAAAAAAATAGGCTGGTTTTTGGGATAATAGGCTCAAATTGTAAATGGATTTCTTTAAAAAATGATAAAATATGTGTCAATTAAAAAGAAGACTATGAGGAATCATATTTTCTCAATAGGAAACCAATGATTATACAAAAAGGAAATTGAAAATAAACTCCAATTTTCATCAATAATTTTTCACTCAGACCCCCATTCTTACCAGTGCTTGTTTTTCCCGGTTGCCTTGCCGGGACCGGGACCTGAGCTTTTCAAAATCCGGAACCGGGACCTCGAAAAACCGGGAATTCCCGGCCTGGTCCCGGTCCAGCTGCACTCTAGTTTTTTGTATCGTTAAAGCCCAGCAGAAATATTAAAATCTATGAACCTTTGGGCTTAATTTTAGCACTTCGGGAAATTTTTTGAAAAGAATTTTCTCAAATCAGCTGAATGAATAATGATCTTTGATCGATTTAATAGTGTAAAAAACAATTTTAGTTATATTTTGGCTTATGCAACGCCACGTTGGGAAATTGAAGAAGTAAAAGCCCATTTTCAAACTAATTCTTCTTTTGTTGTTATTTCAGAACGGAAGAAACACAAATCAACATTTTGTGCTATAATTAGGGCTATAAATTGTATTTTTGTGATTGGATCCCGGAAAATGCGTCAGTAATACAGTATTTTACGTAACAAATACATATATAAAAATTCTTTCTGAATTTTTTTCAATAAAATTTTTGAAAGAAAATTAACCCAAATCCCTATAAATTACTACTGTAAATGGGTTATATGTTGTAAGCTTGTTTCTATATAGTGTCACGGTAAAAAGTATTTGAGCAAAAAAAAATTTTTTTTAAATCCGATTTTCTCAAAAATCAGTAGTGGCATATTTGATGACGAGAAAATCGATCATGACCCAAACAACACCTTTTTTGGTGGGACAAAAGTAATGGAGCAAAACATTTATGAACTTGGGATGGTAGGTCTATGACCTATACCCACAGAAAAACAGTTCATGAAAAATTCGACAATTCAAAAATGACTGATTTCTACCGTATTTTAAGGGAAAATGATCAAAAATTTATCATTTTTATGGTACTCAATTTTGACACGCTCTCTTTCTCTGCTGGTATTAGTCCTAGACCCACCATTCCAAAAGTAATTCGGTAGAGAATTTTGTGCTCTTTATTACAGTCCTATTGAAATTTCCAGAAAAATTTTCCCAACCCCTTAGGAATTTTTTTCGAAAATTTCCCAGATTTAAAGCCATTTTTGGCTTTTTAGGTCACCATGAAGGAGTGATCTGACCAAGTTGGTAGACTTTTTTGATCAGCATCAAAAGTTAGTCTAGTAGAGATTTTTTCAGAATTTTATCTTAATAAAAAATTAAGTTTTTGGTTCATAAATGTTTTGTTCCATTACTTTTGTCCCACCAAAAAGGGTGTTGTTTGGGTCATGATCGATTTTCTCGTCATCAAATAGATTTACAGGGATAATTTTTGGGTTTTTATTAATGCAATTATTGACTTTGATTTTAGCGTAAATAAAACATTTTTGCCACTACTGATTTTTGAGAAAATCGGATTAAAAAAAAATTTTTTTGCTCAAATACTTTTTACCGTGACTGTAAATTCACACTTAAGATTTCAAATCATATCATTACCCCGCCTCGTTTCAGAGATTCTGTCGCTGATGCATTTTCCGTTTTTTCATTTCTGCGCATATGATAATACATATGTGAAGAAAAAGGCTCAAAAATTTGTTCTGCGTTACAATTGTTGTTTTGGTGAAGGTTTTTGGTGCATATAAATGCATATTTTGTTGATTTTACCAGAATAAATGTATATTCACTGTTTTTGGGTTGATCGATCTAAGGGTGGGGGACGTTGATCAGAAGCGATTAAACCGGTTTTTGAACCGATTCAAACCCTAAGAAAGGTGCATTTAATGCAGGGCTTCCATTTGTTCTTATTTCTAAGAAATGTTCTGATTTTGGGGTAGCGACCAGAAATTGTTCTGATTTCTTAAATATATTCATAATTTTGATATTTTATGGCAGAATGTCACTATTTTATCAAGAAAATATAAGATTTGAAGCAAAATTTGGTTATTTTTGACAAAAATTGTTAGCAAATCGCATTAAAAATTACAATTTTTTCCCTCGCGGCGCTTATCGGCGCCGCCGGACGCTCTGGTCCCCAAAATTTTTGGAAGAAGCGGGCCGCAAAAAAAATAAAAGTCGTCGCTTGGCTTTTAAATCTAAAAATTGGCCTTTTTTGTTTGGGTAATAGTTAAGATGGTAGCCCCCCATTTTTTGGCGGAAATTTTCAAAATTTAAAATTCGTTCAAAACAAGTTTCTAGGTGTTTTCGAGGTCGCTGATCACGATTCTGACATCCATTCCGCCCAATTTCGAACCCCGAACCCGAATTCGAACATTTTTTAAATTTCTAATTTTCAATAAAAATTTTTTTTGAGTTTTTTACGTCAGCAACATTTTATTGGCATGGGCTTTGTCGTACAGCGCCATACACCGTAACGGCGATCGCCAATTGCCCTAATCGATGTGTTTCCGCCGCATCGTGGACACGTTCGACGTGCGTGGAGAAGACCCATATTTTCGAGCCACTGATCAAACTCATTGTCCTCCATTGCTAATTTTTCGTGCAGTTTTTTCAACGAAAATCCACGGAGTTCTTCTAGCGCAGCCATTTAATGTGACAAAGGAAATTGGGCGAAAAACTCAAAAAAAATTTTTATTGAAAATTAGAAATTTAAAAAATGTTCGAATTCGGGTTCGGGGTTCGAAATTGGGCGGAATGGATGTCAGAATCGTGATCAGCGACCTCGAAAACACCTAGAAACTTGTTTTGAACGAATTTTAAATTTTGAAAATTTCCGCCAAAAAATGGGGGGCTACCATCTTAACTATTACCGTTTTTTGGAAAAATGTATCGCAAAAAATTGTTAAAAACTAAAAAAAAAAAATTACGATTTGCTTATTTCCTACCCAAAATTGTTAAAAATCTTTTTTTTTGGGTACTCTTTCAGTTTGGGTCCCCCTTTTGGGTCGAAATTTTTCAAAAACTTTTTTTGGTTTAAAAAGTCCTGAAAACAAGTGTCCTGGGTTTTCTAGGTCGCTGATCACGAATATGGCATCCATTTCGACTGATTTCTATCCCGAACCCGAACTCGAACAAAAATTCGAAATGTCAAATTTTCGAATTTTGTGTTTTTGGACCAAAAAGGGCCTTAATAATATTTTTTTAGTATTTTATGTGATTTTGAAGTTGGCAATGGTAAAGATTATTGGTCCCAAAAAATTTTAAAAAAATAAGTTTTGAGAAATTACTTTCATGGGTAATCCGAGGCGCTTATTACGAATCTTGCTTCGTACTTAGCGCCTCGGATTACCCTTGAAAATATTTTCTTAAAACTTATTTAAAAAAAAAATTCGGGACCAATAATTTTACCATTGCCTTGAAGTTCATTTTAATGTACCTATTTAGAGCTAGTTCGACCCACAAACTCAAAATTCGAAAATGTGACTTTTCGACTTTTTGTTCGAAATCGCGTTCGGGATTAGAAATCGGTCGAAATGGATGCCATATTCGTGATCAGCGACCTAGAAAACCCCAGGACACTTGTTTTCAGGACTTTTTAAACCAAAAAAAAGTTTTTGGAAAAATGTGTCGCAAAAAATTGTTAAAAAATCTTATTTTTTGATCCCGAATGCACTAAAAAAAATTACCATTTGCTTATTTCCTACCCAAAATTGTTAAAATCGATAATGGGAGGTGTTGGGTTTTTAATCGGTTCAAAAACCGGTTTAATCGCTTTTGATCAACTTCCCCCACCCCTAGATCGATTTGTCTCATCGAGAGCTATCGATTGAAACCATATTTGTCGGGATCCGTCCACGGGAAAAAACATCGTATAAGTCAAGAGTACCAATTTGACTTCTCATTACTAGGGCCGCAACCTTTAGTGACGGAAAATCCCGAAATAGTTAACTAAAATAGTGAGGAAAAAGTGCCAAAATAGTGAAGAAATAGTGACAAAAAGTGCCAAAATAGTGAGAAATAGTGACATAATTTTCAGCCAAAAATTGAGCAAAAGTAATATTTATTCACTGATTGCAGTTGCAAATGAGGTACATTTCCTTTCTTACATTTTTTAGCAAATATTGAAATTTTTAAACCAAAAATTTTGTCAAAAAAAGAAATTTGGGGGAAAAATTTTTATGAAATTTTTCCTATTCTTAGTGGAATTATTTGAAAAATTTTTAGGTCGATTCTTAGGGGTGTATTTTTTGGTTTTATTCAGGGATGGTATCGTCCGAAGTCGGTTTCCAAGGACGGGTATGCCGATTTGCAAGGACATAGTGGGGAAAATTCATGAAATTCAAGGACATTTAAAATTTTTATTATATGCAATGCAAAATGGTTAATATATTTATTCAAATGGCTTGTATTTTTCACCGGAATTGTTTTTTTCCAACATTTTTTTGTTTTCACTTATCATTTTCTTCATTTACGACGACTTTTTTCTGCTTTAAAAACGCTTTTTTTGTGGCCTTACAATTAAACAATTAATTAACCCACCTTTTGGCCCTGGATGTGTCGATGCGCCGACAGGCGCCGCCGGGGAAAAATTTTGAAAATTTGAATGCAATTTGTTAACAGATTTTCACCAAAAACTGCCTAATTTTTGCGATTTTAAGCCATGCAACGACTTTTTTTGTTTATAAAATGGGTTTTTTTACGGCGCGCTTTTTAAAAAATTTTTTGAGGATAGGGGGGTCCGGAAAAATTTGTAATTTTTAATGCGAGTTGTTTACAGATTTTTGTCCAAAAATGACCAAAATTTGCGATTTTTGGCTAATTTTTTAAGAAAAATAGTGACTAGTGACTTAATGCCATAAAATTTCAAAAATTCTCAAAAATTACATTTTTAAATGACATAATGCCATAATTTAATCAAAATATTGTTGAAAATTACAAAGATTTCTCAAATTTCTTTGATTTTTTTTAAACTTTTCCAAATGCTCATTTTCAAGGACGTCCTTGCATACAAGGACATTTTTTATTTTCAAGAAAGAGGGCCCAATTTCAAGGACGTCCTTGCCATTCAAGGACGGATCCCATCCCTGGTTTTATTGCATTCTTGTTAAGGAATTTTCCAAAAAATGCCGAAATAGTGAAAAAATAGTGACAAAACGCCAAAATAGTGAATTTTCACTATTTTAGTGACGAAGTCGCCAAAATAGTGATTTCTAGTGACGAAAAGTGACGTCCAAATGAAAAAATTTTAACGCAGAAATGCGTTTTTTGAGCTCCTTTCTTCAAAACAATTGAGCAAAAAAAATAGTTAAATCACTAAAAGTTGCGGCCCTACTCATTACCTTTAAAGCCCATTCTAAAACAACTTATGGATAGGTTCTACACCATTCAGAACATGGATTTATCACCAATAATCAAGTATTTGATGTTAGGGCTTATGGTTTTTATTTATTTTTTTCCTGAGCTCCTTTTTTATGGTTGTTAAGCTACTTTTTGAGTTATTAGGGCCTATTTTCCGTACCAGGTGTTTTCGACAATGATTGGTTTCGACAGTACTTTTTAATTAATTTTCTACATGATTTATTGTACACATGAATTTATATGAATATACAATTTGCATATACAAAATTTATAATTGAAGTAACTAATAAAAATAAGACTTGTATGATTTTTTTGCCAAAAATTTATCGCTTTCACTTTTTCTATACAAATATCTCCTGCTGGAATGTAGTCAAAAATACAACTAATTTCTTAGATAAGATCCTCGAATCGTGTGGGAAAATCTGTTAACTAATGCCGGGTTTGAGTGCCAAAATTCAAATCTGCAGGCTCTTAAGCAAGAATTCGAAAATCTCGAACCCCTCTGTAATGTATAAGAGCCATGTTCTTATCATTTTAATTGTCAAAATTTAACGAGACTATGCCATATAGAACAAATTTTTTAAAAATAAGCTTTACTGTCGAAATCAATCACTGTCGAAACCAACAGATCACCACTGTCGAAAACTAACAGCACCCTATTTTCTAGGTTTTTATTTTTAGAACCTAAAAACCTAAAAAAAAATTGAAAAAACCTATTTTCACCTATTCTGGCGTTTTGCACAAAATTTAACAAAAATGTAAAAGGAAAAATACACTATTAAGAATCGGCCCCAAAATTTTCAAAAAAGGGCCTAATTTGTAAGAATCGACCCTAAAATTTTCTCAAAAATTCATCTTCAAATTTTATTTTTTTGAAAGGAACCATTTTTTTTTTGGGGGTTTCTTAGGACCTAAAACCCAACTATTTTGGTACATAGTTTTTAGAACCTATAAATATAAGCCTTGATAGTCATCAAAAAATATTTTATTTTTAAATCCTTAATATTGTGCCAAAACTTTCCGGTGCCCAAACTTATCCACTCGCGTAAAAACGCACTTTTTATGGGACTAGTAAAAGACCACCCTTTTATTTTTACTCCACTGATCGAGCTTTTCATTTCTTCATTAAGTAAATTCCTAAAATTGTACACTTTGTATTAACGCGTGTTTACGTTTTAAAAATTGTCTTTGGGGTGTCTACCCGTTCATCCGCTTTGCCCCAAATCACCGTATTAGATCTTTCATAATTGTTTTGTGAATGTTGCATATTCGACTCTGAAACCTTTTAAAAAAAGTTATGCTTTAAGATTCTTATTCTGCAAATCTTAAAAAACAATAATATGTCGGCCAACCAAGTTTATCACATTTCTGGCTTGCTCGAGAAAATGACTAATGTGGACAAAGTTTGTAAAATTTGTTAATCCTCGAAACCTTTGCTTTAAGGACTTCCGTTATATGGCAGTGAATGACTTAATGGCCGAATTGAGCAAACAGTCCATCACTTTGGACGAAGACATGGAGAGAAGGGTTTGTTCTTCGCCCCCATAATTTGTCTTACTTTAAATTTGTTAGATTGTGAGGGCTTTGCTTACTTTGATACAGGACAAAAATGGAGAAGTGCAAAATCTGGCGTGTCGTTGTTTAGGTTGCGTTTATCTTTTATCCCTTTGACATTCTGTCGGAATTATCCCGGTAATACTGCCGATAGTTGCCCCACTTTTTTGAAGAATTTTTTTTTTGTTTTCAAAAGTCCTGAAAACATGTTTCCAATGGTTTTCAGGGTCGCTGCTCACGAATCCGATATCCATTTCGAACTCCAGACCCGAATTCGAACAAAAAGTCGAAAATTTAAAAAATCCAAAATTCGCTTTTTGTTTCTAAAGTGCATTTTGAAATTTTTTGAATTTTCGACTTTTTGTTCGAGTCCGGGTTCGAAATAGGTCGAAATGGAAGCCGGATTTGTGGTCAGCGACCCTGGAAGCATGTTTTCATGACTTTGGAAGCAAATAAAATTTTTCAGAAAAAGGGGGCAACTATCGGCAGTATTACCATTACCCCTCATCCCCATCTTTTTTTTTCAAAAAATAATTATATAAAATTAAGGACCACTTGTGCACAAAATTAAGTTGGCTCAGTTGGAGACTTTGGTGGACTCACTTTGTGCCAATATGGTGAGCCAAAATGAGCAATTGCGCGACGTCAGCTCCATCGCTCTGAAGACGGTGCTCAATGAACTTCCAAGTGGATCCATAACCACTCAAATGTTTCTTTGTGTGAGACGGGTCATTCCGAAGCTCATCGAAACACTCAGTAAGTAATTACAAATGTCATTTAAAAGAATCTATGTTAAGACGTGTCTTTTTGAATAATTAAAATGTTTTTTATGCCAAGTTTATTAACAATTACGAGAAAAGCGCTACTTGTAAATTCGTGTCTTAAATTTTATTAAACCCAAGGGGAGTGATTTTACGTGAAAACTTATTCCCTGGCTTATCGTGGTCGCAGATCTCGAACCTAACATCATTTTTGTACCAAATCCTAATCACTATAAGCCGAACTCGAACAAAAAGTCGAAATTCAAATTTTTAGAACTTGAATTTTTGCTCAAATTTAGGTTAGGGATTTGGAATTGTGAACTTGATGCTGGGTTTGTGATCATTGATCTCGAAAAACTCCAGGATCAAGTTTTCATGACAAAATTTTCCAACCACCCTTTGATTTTAATAAAATTCAAAAAGTACCAATTTGCAATCAGCGCCCAATAAAATTTATATATTAAGAAACTGACTACAAAGGCAGCTCTTCTGTTAAACTTGAAGTTTTGGACATTCTTGGCTCTCTTATTTTGCGTTACGGGCGGACATTTAATTTAATGTTTGACGAGGTATATTTTTTGCTCTTTGAAAAATACGATTAATTACCATGCCATAAATAAATAATTGCTTTTGGAAATTTTCTAAATTGTTGAGTTTTAAAATGGCTTGTTATAACATTATAAAACCGTTGAATTTTCTTTTGGTGCTTGCGCCTCGATTTTGATTATTCCCTGTTTCTTATCACAATCTGTGCATTTTGGTATAGTAATTACAATTCCTTTCTTTAAAGATTGAAAATATTCTTTTTGTTCAACTCGAAAAAGAGAGGCAAACGATGCGCAAAAGAGCAATTTCTACCCTTGGTATGTCCTTTGTAGCGTTTCTGACTTTTTTTTTAACTTTTCCCCTTTTTCCACTCTCCCTTCATTTGAGTTTTTCTTACTTTTCCACTTTTCTTGAGGTCATCTTGCCGATGTCGTTGGTGACGAACAATTCGACCGAATCGTGGAGAAAGTCCTTGGCACTTGTGCAGATTCTGAAACTGAGCTCAGTTCCCTGAAGACATTTATCATTTCTGTTATTACAATTTGTCGCACTTCGGGCGCTCGCTTTGCCAAATTTTTGCCTCAGGTTTCGACCTGTAATTCAACAATAAAATATTTAATATTTTTATTATAAATTATCAGATTGTGCCAATTTTGATACAAAAGTGTGAATCGGTGGAGGACGATGAATTGCGCGAGATTTGCTTACAGGTAAATGCAATTGAAATCAGTAATTGACATATTGAAAGGGTTTTTAGGCGTTTGAGATATTCGCGTTTCGTTGTACGACTGAATTGTCGCCATTTGTGCCGAGCATTGTGAAGATAAGCGTCGAAATGGTTTCTTATGACCCGAACTACAATTACGGGGCTGAAGAAGAAGGCGAGGAGATGGAAATGGGTTCGAATTCTTTCCAAGTCATTCCATGCTTTGCACCGTATTGTTAGACAATCCGACACAAGAAGATGGCGAAACCGAGGAGCAGGACGATGCTTATTCGGACGACGATGATCTGAGTTGGAAAGTGCGAAAAAGTGCTGCCAAATGCATCGAAGCATTGGTGAGCTTCTTAGCTTTGGAGTTGCCATTGATATTCTTTTTAGATTACATTTCGAACCGAGAAACTGAGCGAAAGTTACGGTAAATGACATTAAAAATAAAAAACCTTTCCGTCGCTGCCCTTCCCTTTTAGACCATTTCGGTCCGCTGCTCATTTCACGCTTCAGAGAACGTGAGGACAATGTCAAATATGACATTTTTGCCGCCTATTCGGCTCTGCTGAGACTGACCAAACAGATGAACCCTGAACTCGCTTCTTTCCAAGCGCAGGTCCACGAAACTCACGTTTAAAATAATCGGGAATTTAGAATGCACAAGGGGGAAACGAACTTCTTGTTGAATCATTTCCGCCTTCGCGTTTTGAGCAAATTCGTAAAGACGAATTTAGCAAGGAGCAAAAAGCAGTCTTTGCGAAGCTACAAAAACAAGATAAGCATCACAAAAAGCACATTTGAGAATGAATGACGGTTTTATCAAAATCATTGTAATTATATTTAACTAAAATGATTCAATGTTCTGAAAATACCTTCTCCCATTTCACTTCCGTCGCTAATGCGCGCGCTTCAAAAACATTTGACGATCAAAAACATGAGAACACGCATTAGTGCCTTCACTGTTCTCTCGCACCTTGTCAGGTATTTACTGATTGATCAATGAGATAATGATTGCTTGTTTCAGAACTTTCCCAGGAATTATGAACGATTACTTGGGCACCATTACTACAAACATCACAAAAACTTTGACTGACAGTGCGGCGGACGGAACTATGAAAATTGAAATTTTGCGTTTCATTTCGCTGTTGTTGAACACCCACGAACCTGAGGTAGAAAGCCATTCGGTGGTTGGCATAAATTGATAGAGGGGTCTTAGTTTCGCTAAATACCCTCCCCTTCTTTTTAGTGTTTCATTTTCTTCAATAATTTCTAGGCAATTACTTAAGGTCCCAGGACTACTCTGCTTTCGTTTATTTTGGGGTTGTCTCATTCGCAATATTTTGTGCTTATTATTGCAAATTTTCTTTAGCGGCTCGTTCCTTTTGTCGAGACGGTGCTTCCTCATTTGGCTGCTGCGGTCGGTGACCATTTCTACAAAATTGCTGGCGAAGCACTTTTGACTACTCAATCGCTTTTGCGAGTTTTACGCGCCCAAAAGACGGACTTTTCGAAGGCATTGCCCGTTATGTATTCAGCTGTTGTCTCAAAGCTAAAAATTGCTGACATTGACCAGGTAATTTTGAGTTATTAAATGGAAAATTTGGATTTACGTTAAGGAGGTTAAAGAGAAAAACATTGCTACTGTCGGACTGCTGGTTGCTCTGTTTTCTGCTGAACTTGGAAAGAAAATTGTACTAATTTTGGTGTTTTATGCCTTTTTTTCTCTCGTTTTCAGACCGACGAATGTTTGCCTCTTCTTTTGGAAAGACTGCGCAACGAAATGACTCGACAAGGTGCGCATTTTTGGGTGACCGTTGTCTAAATGTGCCCAAATTTTAGTGGCCCTCCGTGCCATCAATCACATTGTGCAAAGTCCAACCAAATTGGACCTTCAGCCGATGCTGCCCGAACTTTTGTCTCTTTGTGCCGATTTTTTGCGTAAAAACCAGCGATCTTTGCGAGTTAGCACATTTTCTTGAAACTTACATTGATTTCTCATTGTGTTTAGCTGAACACTTTGACTCTGTTGGAGTCTTTGGTGTGCCGTTTTTCCCACAACGGACTGCAGGGACCGAATTTGATCAAAGTGGTCAAGGAGGTTCCCGCTCTGATTTGTGAACAGGATTTACAAATTGCATTAATTGCGGTCACTTTCATTACAAGTAAGGCTTTTTTGGTGTGATCTTTTTCTCTCTCTCTGTTTTTAACTCGTCCGTACTGATTTTCAGATGTCGTTAACTCTTACCCTGACCAAATTTTGGCCGACTCATTGAACAACATGTTCCAGTAATAACCCATGCTTGTATTACAATTTCACTTAATTTCCCTTTTCAGGTCACTAATCACTTTGGTTCACAGTTCGCTGCTGCAGGGCACGACACTTAACGTGAGACATGCCAAACAAAGAACCTTTCCCACTTTTTAATTTTCCGTTTAGGCGACTCTTTTACTGTTGTCTTCTTTGATAAAATCACCTCTCCCGAACAAACCATCGTTTAAGGTATTCTTTGCTTTTTGGCATTTAACTATTTTTCCATTAAAGCAAATTTTGGAGCGGATCTCTGAGCCGGTTTACAACACTGGCACTTCTCAATTTCTCCACCGTCAAACGTACAGTTCCATTGCCAAGGCGGTACGGAGCTAATAATTTTCTGTTAAATTTTTTTATTTCCTAAGACTGCGACAGTGGCACAATCGAATGCCGAGCAAACTGATTCGCGCACTTTGGTCCTTTCCTTGCGCGACGCCTTTCGGAATGCTGGGCCAGTAAATGACTCGGGTCCTTGCTTTTCTTTAAATTAGCAAATATGCACTTAATAAAATATCCTAATTCAAAATTTAGTTCGTCTCTTTTCTGTTTTGGCACTTGGTGAATTAGGCAGACTTTGTCGCTCCGTTTTTGAGTCACTCCAACGCGAAATAAAGTCGTAATTTAATTTTGTTATTATTCAGAACTTAATTTAGTATTGAATCACTGATAATCGAAGCATTTGAATCGCAATTGGAAGAAATAAAATCGGCCGCAAGTTACGCTTTGGGTCAGTGTTATGGACTTTGTCCTTTTGAATAATCGTTTTTAAGGGAGTCTGGCCACCGGAAATCTGCAAAAATATTTGCCATTTTTATTGAAAGAAATTTCAAGAGAGGAGGGGAGGCGACAATTTTTGTTCCTTCATGCGTTGAAAGAGGTCGTTATTCGAAAATAACGCTTTGAATTGCATTTTTTAGGTGATTAACAGCGAATGCGGAGAATGTGGCACTGTCGGAGACGCTGACGAAATATTCAAAAAGGGCGTTGAACAAATTTGGGAGCTTTTGATGAAATACTGCGACTCGGCTGAGGAGAGCATCAGAAATGTCGTCGCCGAGTGCATCGGTCGGCTTATCATGGTCAACCCGCAAAAATACGTCGAAGAACTTTTGGTTTAGTCAATTGTACTGCTCGATCGTAGCATTAAGTAAATGCCTTTTCAGCGACATTCTGCCGATTCACAAGCAAATGTTCGTGCCACTGTTGTCACAGCTTTGCGTTTTATTATCGTTGAGCAGCCTCGGCCCGTCGATGATTTTCTTCGTCCGGTTATTGGCAAATTTTTGGCCACAGTTAGAGACTCGGATATGACTGTGCGCCGTGTGGCAATCGTTACGCTGAATTCGGTGGCACATAACAAACCAAAATTGGTGAGCAGATTTGAGGAAAACCCAATTTAAATCAGGGATGTTGCCGGTGCCCTCAAAAATTTTGTAATCAGTCTTTCGACGGCTCAAAAAGTTAAGCAATAGGAAATTGTAAATTTTTTAAATTGATAATTCGAGCTCGGCTTGGACCTGAATTCAGGCTTGGAATTCATGTGGCATGAAAAACCTGGATTTCCTGTTAAAATTGACCGTTTGATTTTCTTCAGATCAAAGAATGTCTCCCAAATTTGCTACCGGCCCTTTATGAAGAGACTAAGGTCAAGCAGGAACTTGTGCGGGAAGTTGAGATGGGACCGTTTAAACACATTGTCGACGACGGACTCGACCTGCGAAAGGCGGCCTTTGAATGGTGCTTAATTTGCCGCAAAATTAATCCATTTATCTTTCGATTGTCAGTATGTACACATTGGCAGACCAATCGTTGGATCGTGTGAATATCAACGAATACCTGACTTATGTTGAAAACGGACTTAAGGTTGTCCTTTGTTGGCCAACTTCGCTTTAATGCAATTGTTTTGAGGACCAACACGACATAAAACTGCTCACTTATCTGATGTTGGTCCGATTGGTTCACAAATGCCCAATTCAAATGGCACAACGTCTCGATGCTTTTTGTGAACACATAAAAGTCTGTTTCGACTAAAGCCTAAACTGGCTTCATTTTCTGTATATTAAGCCCCAATTGCTTTTGCGCCCAAAGCAAAACGCCGTAAAACAGGAAAATGACAAGCAGGACGAACTGAAACGGTCCGCCGTGCGCTCAGTGATCGCTTTGCGCAAAGTGCCGAACAGTGACAGATCGCAGAAAATGACCGACATGTGGGAACCCTTTTTAAAAGCCAGTTGTATAGTGTGATTTTAGTTGGGATGTGATCAATGGCAATCCTGACCTAACACAGATGAAGGAAATGCAGGTGGGTGGGAAAATGTTATTGGCACTGATTTTTGATTGCTTTTAAAGACACAAGAGCAAAATTTGTGGTCAACAACGACCAATGGATACGAAGGTGGACAAGAAACGATGGAATTGGAATAAGTGCAAATTTATTTGGAAGATAAAAGTCACCGTCCGGGTGTTTATTGCTCTGTTTTTATTATTGACAAACAACAAATTTATGTTTTACTATCATTGTAAAAAAAACATGGCCATTCATCTGCTTGGAAAACTTTGAATAAAAGGCATATTTATAGGTAAATAAATGGTTGGGTTAGCAGCTAAAGATAAAAATAAGTGAGTTATTTCGCTGAGGGCGGCTTGGATCTTCGGTGGCAACTGAATAAGTATTTAAAATATCCTTTTCTGCTGATCATTTCGCTTTCTCTGATCAGTCTTCGGATGGAATGACAAAGTGTGACAATCTCCGACTTTCGCTGTTTCTTCCCTTTGCGCGACCGCCCGAAAACCCCGCGGCGCGCCCATTCTTTCGTTTCGCCGTTTCCTCCCTTTGACCCATTTCCTTTCAATCGTTTTGCGATTCCTTTCTCAGTTTGGTGTTTCGCTTCACTCTTTCGGCATTTCCTTTTACTTTTTATTCCCTGGGAATGTTTTGCGTTTCCTTTGGCTGTTCTCTCTGGCGCGGAGATTGAATCGGCGATAGGAAAGAAGGGAAAGGAAAGGGCGAAGAATAAATAAAAGAAAAGCATTTACAAAAAGCCCCGCCCCCTCCCCCAAATGCCATCCAATTTCACCCATTTTAATGGTTTAAATTCTTAATTAAAAAGAAATATAAGAAGAATTCTTTTCATGACAGTCCAACAACAACAACATCACATTGGCAACAGTGCAAAAAGTGAGTCATTCATCCACACACGCACTCTCATGCCATAAAATTTCAAAAATTCTCAAAAATTACATTTTTAAATGACATAATGCCATAATTTAATCAAAATATTGTTGAAAATTACAAAGATTTCTCAAATTTCTTTGATTTTTTTTAAACTTTTCCAAATGCTCATTTTCAAGGACGTCCTTGCATACAAGGACATTTTTTATTTTCAAGAAAGAGGGCCCAATTTCAAGGACGTCCTTGCCATTCAAGGACGGATCCCATCCCTGGTTTTATTGCATTCTTGTTAAGGAATTTTCCAAAAAATGCCGAAATAGTGAAAAAATAGTGACAAAACGCCAAAATAGTGAATTTTCACTATTTTAGTGACGAAGTCGCCAAAATAGTGATTTCTAGTGACGAAAAGTGACGTCCAAATGAAAAAATTTTAACGCAGAAATGCGTTTTTTGAGCTCCTTTCTTCAAAACAATTGAGCAAAAAAAATAGTTAAATCACTAAAAGTTGCGGCCCTACTCATTACCTTTAAAGCCCATTCTAAAACAACTTATGGATAGGTTCTACACCATTCAGAACATGGATTTATCACCAATAATCAAGTATTTGATGTTAGGGCTTATGGTTTTTATTTATTTTTTTCCTGAGCTCCTTTTTTATGGTTGTTAAGCTACTTTTTGAGTTATTAGGGCCTATTTTCCGTACCAGGTGTTTTCGACAATGATTGGTTTCGACAGTACTTTTTAATTAATTTTCTACATGATTTATTGTACACATGAATTTATATGAATATACAATTTGCATATACAAAATTTATAATTGAAGTAACTAATAAAAATAAGACTTGTATGATTTTTTTGCCAAAAATTTATCGCTTTCACTTTTTCTATACAAATATCTCCTGCTGGAATGTAGTCAAAAATACAACTAATTTCTTAGATAAGATCCTCGAATCGTGTGGGAAAATCTGTTAACTAATGCCGGGTTTGAGTGCCAAAATTCAAATCTGCAGGCTCTTAAGCAAGAATTCGAAAATCTCGAACCCCTCTGTAATGTATAAGAGCCATGTTCTTATCATTTTAATTGTCAAAATTTAACGAGACTATGCCATATAGAACAAATTTTTTAAAAATAAGCTTTACTGTCGAAATCAATCACTGTCGAAACCAACAGATCACCACTGTCGAAAACTAACAGCACCCTATTTTCTAGGTTTTTATTTTTAGAACCTAAAAACCTAAAAAAAAATTGAAAAAACCTATTTTCACCTATTCTGGCGTTTTGCACAAAATTTAACAAAAATGTAAAAGGAAAAATACACTATTAAGAATCGGCCCCAAAATTTTCAAAAAAGGGCCTAATTTGTAAGAATCGACCCTAAAATTTTCTCAAAAATTCATCTTCAAATTTTATTTTTTTGAAAGGAACCATTTTTTTTTTGGGGTTTCTTAGGACCTAAAACCCAACTATTTTGGTACATAGTTTTTAGAACCTATAAATATAAGCCTTGATAGTCATCAAAAAATATTTTATTTTTAAATCCTTAATATTGTGCCAAAACTTTCCGGTGCCCAAACTTATCCACTCGCGTAAAAACGCACTTTTTATGGGACTAGTAAAAGACCACCCTTTTATTTTTACTCCACTGATCGAGCTTTTCATTTCTTCATTAAGTAAATTCCTAAAATTGTACACTTTGTATTAACGCGTGTTTACGTTTTAAAAATTGTCTTTGGGGTGTCTACCCGTTCATCCGCTTTGCCCCAAATCACCGTATTAGATCTTTCATAATTGTTTTGTGAATGTTGCATATTCGACTCTGAAACCTTTTAAAAAAAGTTATGCTTTAAGATTCTTATTCTGCAAATCTTAAAAAACAATAATATGTCGGCCAACCAAGTTTATCACATTTCTGGCTTGCTCGAGAAAATGACTAATGTGGACAAAGTTTGTAAAATTTGTTAATCCTCGAAACCTTTGCTTTAAGGACTTCCGTTATATGGCAGTGAATGACTTAATGGCCGAATTGAGCAAACAGTCCATCACTTTGGACGAAGACATGGAGAGAAGGGTTTGTTCTTCGCCCCCATAATTTGTCTTACTTTAAATTTGTTAGATTGTGAGGGCTTTGCTTACTTTGATACAGGACAAAAATGGAGAAGTGCAAAATCTGGCGTGTCGTTGTTTAGGTTGCGTTTATCTTTTATCCCTTTGACATTCTGTCGGAATTATCCCGGTAATACTGCCGATAGTTGCCCCACTTTTTTGAAGAATTTTTTTTTTGTTTTCAAAAGTCCTGAAAACATGTTTCCAATGGTTTTCAGGGTCGCTGCTCACGAATCCGATATCCATTTCGAACTCCAGACCCGAATTCGAACAAAAAGTCGAAAATTTAAAAAATCCAAAATTCGCTTTTTGTTTCTAAAGTGCATTTTGAAATTTTTTGAATTTTCGACTTTTTGTTCGAGTCCGGGTTCGAAATAGGTCGAAATGGAAGCCGGATTTGTGGTCAGCGACCCTGGAAGCATGTTTTCATGACTTTGGAAGCAAATAAAATTTTTCAGAAAAAGGGGGCAACTATCGGCAGTATTACCATTACCCCTCATCCCCATCTTTCCCCTCTCTCTCTCTCTCTTCCTCCCTCTCTCTTCTCCCTCCTCTCTCTCTATCTCTCCCACTGCTTTGCCCACTGTAACTCACTCGTCCGTTACTGTCGCTTTCAAGTTGTGCTTGTGACCGGCGCTTCGGGCTATTTGGGTGCTCATTGTGTTCAACAACTTCTTGTCCATGGCTTCACCGTCCGTGGCACTGTCCGTTCGTTGAAAAATGACGCAAAAGTGCGGCCATTGCGCGATTTGGCCGCCTCATTCCCCGCGGAAAGACTCCAATTGGTGGAAGCCGATTTGACGGACGAACACTGCTGGACAGCGTAACAAATTGCCAATTTTGACCCTGTACCCCAATGCTTCAGTGCCGTGTTTGGCTGTCACTTCGTTTTGCACGTCGCCAGTCCATTTCCCATCGTCGCCGACGATTCCGTCGTACAAATCGCCGTCGACGGCACTTTGAACGTGTTAAAAGCATGTGCCAAAAGTGAAACGGTCAGAAAGGTGGTGCTGACCAGTTCATGCGCAGCAATAAATGGTGGAAATTGGAGAAATAAAAGGGACAGAAAAAGGCATTTCAGAGGGACATTCGGACGAGAACAGAACATTCTCGGAGAAAGACTGGACGAACACGGAGAACAGCAAAGTGAGTGAGTGGCGGATCAAAGCACAAACATTCCCTTCCCCAAAAGGTTTTGGCGTACAGTCGGAGCAAAACGGAGGCGGAAAGGGCGGCGTGGGAATTTGTGGGAAAATTCAAAGGCACAGCTTCTGTTTAATACCTTAATTAAAAATCTAATAAAGATATTACAACAGATTGTGACAACAAATTCGAGTTGACTTGTCTGAACCCGACTCTAATTGTGGGCCCAATTCTCATCGACACGCAGGGGACGAGCATTACGGTGGGAGGGGGGGGGGGAGGCGAAGTTTGAAGTGCAAAAAACCCAAGTTTTCTAATTTTTTATTCTAAAATATATTTCTATACAAAAAATTTCGATTAAATGTCAAATTTAAATCATTATCTGCTGGATAGCGAGAGAGCAACCAATTGCAAATAAAAGAAAATTGTGCCATCGAATAATTCACAGATCATCCGTCGCTTCCTCAACAACGAAATGCCGGCCGTGCCCGCCCTTCAGCTCGCTTTGGTGGACGTTCGCGACGTGGCAAAGTTGGAGGCGCACATTTAAAGACTTATTCATTAAAAACTGAGGTCAGAGCCCACATCGTTGCGATGACAAAAGCAGAAACGGACGGACAACGCATTCTGTTGACAGCGCAGCCGAGCTTTTGGTTTCGCGAAATCGCCAAAGTGCTGGCCAAAGAGTTCCGAAGTCAGGGTACGGTCGGGTGGGAAATGCTTTCATTGTGCCAATGCCAATCAGCGAACGCCCTTCCCCATTTCCCGAAAGCTTTCCCACTCCCTTTTAAGGCTATTGGCTGCCCCGCTTCCAAGCGCCGTACGTCGGCGTTTGGCTTTACTCCTTTTTTGACGCTGAGTCTCGTCAAGTGCTCGATCGACTGAACCGCGAAGTGCACTTCGACAACTCAAAAGTGCCGTTGTTCGTTTGGCCTTTCCCTCGCTCTTCCCATTTTAGGCGATCAAAATGCTCGGCTTTGAGTTCCGCAATCCCTCCAATTCCATCGTCGAAATGGCCTATTCGATGATCGAGCGGGGAGTGTTGCCAAAAGCAAAGGGTACCGAAGGCCAAACCGAAAAGACGGAAAAGAAAGGGACTGATTAAAAGAGAAACGAATGGCGAATGACAGATGATTTGACAAATTAAATGACGATGACTCATTGAATTTGGGCCGAATTTTTTCAAATAAAAAAAAAGAATAAAAATTGCAATTTCCAAAGTTTATTGCCTATTTTTAATAATTTGGCCTTTTCTCTTCCGAAAATGAGCAGCGGTCTTTTCCCACCGCAACATTCCGTCGATTTCTGTCCACCATTTCGCTGTTTTGATTCAATGCGATTGTTTCGGACGTTGAAATGCTCGTCCCGCAACTTTGACTTTGTTGGGAGGAGGAGGAGCAGAAGCACTGCTCGCCTAAACAACAATTTGGCACTTTTGAAATTTTTTTTGTTCATTATTTTAATTACCGTATTTCTTCGATTATATCCCCCCCTCGATTAGAACCCCCCCTCTCGAATAAAGCCCCCCTTTTGAGGGGGGGTGAACTATAAAGCCCCCACTCGATTTCCGCCTTCGCGTTTTGAGCAAATTCGTAAAGACGAATTTAGCAATAAGCAAAAAGGGGCTATAATCGAAGAAGTACGGTATTATCTTTATTGCCTTCCCCCCGCGCCCCCCATTTTTTGTTTCCCGCAAATGCCCTTTTTTATTTATTTTTTTAAATGTATTTTTCTTTCCGTGCCTGATTCTGCCGACTCCGTTCCTTTCCATTGGTGCATCGGAATGGCATTTTTGGCACTGTAACAATGCTTCCAAATCTCTGCCAAACAAACGCTGAATTGAATGAATGATGGGTCAAAGAAGGATGACTGCTTAAAGTGGACCTTGAATGGAACCGATAGAACACCACCAAAGGCGAGACGCCGACAATAAGCGAAGCGTAGGGACGGGCACGACGAGTGGAAATTGTAGAACCGAACACTACGGCAAAAATGAAGAGGAAACAAGGCAAAAGCGGAGGGGGGGGGGGGTCTTGTCAGCCCGGAAATAAGAATCGCGGGCTGCTCTATTGGTCCCATAATTCTGTAAAAGCTTTCATCTCTCTCTTTTTCCATCTCTCTCGCTCTCTTGTCTTTCTCTTACTTTCCCTTCTCTCTCCTAAACTCTTCTTCTCTTTCTCTCTCTCTCGCCCTCTTCTCTCTCTCTCTTCATCTCTCTCGCTATGTTTTCCTTCTCTCTCCTAAACTCTTCTTCTCTCTCTCTCGCTATTTTGTTTCTCTCTTACTTTCCCTTCTCTCTCCTAAACTCTTCTTTTCTCTCTCTCTTTCTCTCTCGCGCTCTCTTTTTGTCTCTATTTCTCTTCATCTCTTCCCTTTGTGACAATCTTTGATCAAACTTTTAGCTGCTGATCACTCACCCGACTTCATGCCCTCAAGCGTGTGGAAAAAGAACAGAGAAACGTTGGCAATCAGAAGGAATGTGACGAACTGCTTGCCCGGCTTGTCTCTCCGGGCCCGCTCACTCAACGCGCACAATCTGCGCGACTTTGCCAGAAAAATTTATTTTTATGCGTACCTCCGGGCCAACAGAATGAAAACGGCCTGAACAACGACTTGGACAATGCGAGTGATGAAGACGAAGAGCATGTAAAGCTAATGGAGGGAAGGAAATGAGAGAATACGGAAAATTGGGACGGAGAAATGCCAACGAACGGCTCACCTCCATTTTGACAGGGACGTGCTCCGACAGAGTGGCGACCCAACACATCACACCGGCTGAAAAGAAGCATTCATTCCGAAAAGACCGAGCGAATGACTCACTCGAACTGTGGATCAATTCGCCGACCAAGCCGATGATCAGCAAAATCTCATCAAGAAATTCGGTGCTGGCCGATCGCTGTTCCTCGTGGCAATGGTATTGGAGAGAGCGCATTCTGTGAATGAAAAGCTGACGAGGAAAGGTCGGCAAAAGGCACCTGAGAAGCCCAACTGAACAGCCGATCAAAGTACAGCAGAACAAAGCCATGTCGGACAAACGGAAGACGAGCAAAGCGCCGGCGGAGTCCGCGTGTTGGGAGAAGAAGGAATGGATGCCGAGGGAGACCAAAGCGGCGATCAGAAAAAGCAGTCCGGCGAAAAGACCGCCGCTGGAGGCACTGCAATTTGAAAGTGGCAGTGGCACAACGCCAAAGCTGGCGACAACGAACGCCCGAAGGAATGAACGACCTGCAATCGATGCGCACACTCTTCCCGCTTTTGTGCTCCTTTTGAGGCTTTGTCTCGTCACAGCTCTTCCCTTCACTTTCTGTCCTATGTTCGCCAATTGATCGCCACAAACACACCATCACAGCAGCGCCGATCACAGAATATTCCTTGAACATTTACAGAGAAATGCCATGGCATGGCGTGGCACTCACCACAATGCAAGTGGTCAACAGAGTGGCAAAGTCTCCGAAGTAGTTGAAGGAGTACACTTTGGAAGGGAGCGGCGCATTTGCTGGGCCGTACGCCAATTCGGCCATCCGTTGGGGCTGAAACTGTTCCATCTCTTCGCTGCTCACGCCATTTGTCAAATCACGCTTCAGTCGAAATATTTGTAGCAACTGATACCAAAAACATTAATAAATAGTCAAATTCCGCTTTTTCTGACTCTTCGGTCCAACGGTTTGTCAAGCGCCGCATTTTTTGCAATTACAAATCGAAGCCATGTCCAAATGTTGACCGCCAATAAGTGCATGGTTCCGAGTTTTGCAGAATTTTTTGAATCGACAATAATCAACTGTAAAATTGCTCAAAAATTGATTCCACTTTTAGAGGACCTTTGAATTGCAGAAAATGAAATGCATTTGGATGAAAGTGAAAGTGCCGGCGAAAAGCCAATTGATCAGCTGATAATTGAAGCAGGCTTTATCTGAGAAGCAGATGAACACTTCCAAGCAGAACAGCACAATGCCACTGCTGCCAAAGCCTAAAAAGGAAAAGCAGAAAATAGGGAGAAGAAGCGACGAAATCGGACAGAGAGTGCCAAGTCGGAGGTAAAGTGAGCCGGTGCCCCTTCTGCTGGGCACTTGGCCAATGGCGAGGCGATTCTGCAAAAAGCGGAAAGAATGGATAAAAAGGGGGGAGAGGGATGAAATCACCACAATTCTTTCCGTTTTTCGGATCAATTCCTTCCTGAGGGCCAGTTTAAGAAGCCGACTTAGCCAATTGGGATGCACTTTGAACAGATAGCAGTGCAACAGAAACACAATGCCAGCACCGTACATGTAGCAGAAGAAGAGCTTAACGCAAAGGAGGGAAAGCAAAGCGATTAGCCAAAAAACAGATGCATAATAGCGAAAGAGAGAGAGAGAGAGGAGAAGAGAGAGACCGTTTCGGAGAACCATTCGTCGGGAGTGAATTTCTGAGACAATTCGACGACGACGGCGAATACGATGATGAAAATGGCATAAAGGGAAGTGAGCACGGAGCAGAAGTGGTCCCTTCAAAAAGAGCTTCATTGGCACGGGTATTGTTCGGTTGACCAGGCTAACCATGCCGCGGGGTTTTCCAGCCAACTCTGCTGAGCACGGCCACTCTCCCAGGAAGTTTGAGCAGGGACAGCATCGACATTTCGGTGAACAATGCTTCGCGGAATGGGCGGGGAGGGCGGAAGCGACGGCGGAGGAGAAGCGACGGAAGAGGGGAGGGAGGAAAGACATTTTTGGCACGAGGGGGACGGATGAGAGTCAGAAGAACAAAGGGACAAATCGGGCGGATGATGACGCTGTTCAAAATGACCAAAATTATCGGCAGCAGAACGTTGTCGGACTTTGGTCGCCAATTTATGGGACGGAATGAAAGAAGGGGCCAATACCAAAGATGCGACGGAGGACGAAGATGGCATTGGCCGTTGGAAACGAAGCCGAAAAGGCAGGGAAGGAATGGCAAAAATAAAATGAGAAAAAACTGAAAATTGAAATTAAGCGATGCTTTCCGGGTTGGATTCCGTTCTTCCTCCTTTAATTGAGAGTTTGACTAAAAATTAGCGACTAATATTTGACCCGACAATGAATGGAGTGGCCAAAGTGGGGGGGGGGGGGGGGACGGACGGGTCGCACTCGGCGAGTGGGAGGACACGCGCGTCAATTGTTGGACGTGTCACTGGACGGACCGCAGAATGACCACCCGTCCGTCGCCCACTCACTCTTTCCCGCGTCGTAACCCAACCGACGCCCAATTCATTCATTCATTCGTTTATTGCTGCTCTTCGCCCCCACTTCACTTCACTTATCACTCGTCCCATCCGCCGATTGTTCTTTTCCCCATTATTTGGCTTTGATTACACCCAAATTCCCATTTACATAAGATTTACTGTTCTTTTTTTCATTGTATGAGCGAAATGAAAGGAACTGCCAAAATGGACAAAAGATGAATTGGACAGTCTCAGGAAGGAACTCATCTCCTTTGGACTTTTTCTGTGGCCCAAATCAGTTTTTTTCTGTCAGCCGTTAAATGCGAAGCAAAGAATGAATGTTTTGTTTATTGTTCGCTTTTTACAATTGCGCATTATTTTTCCTCTTCTGCTGATGGTCTATTTTTGCATGTCAATTCATAAGAGGCTTTCTTTGTCTTCTGCTGATTATGATGAAAAGAATGGAGGGATCCGTCCATTGATTAACCTTCAACCCCCGAACAATGGCATAATTCGAAGAACAAATAAACAAAGGCGGCAAAAACAGACAAAGTGTACAGAAATTAAATATGTATAGGTATGTGTCATCATGTAAAGACAAAACAGCCTTAAACAATTCCGACAATTAAGCCATTTGTGAAACTTTGAATTTTTTTCATTAAAATATATTTTTTTAATTTGCAAATAAAGTAAATTTAAAAAATGAATTTGAATAAATTCTGCGCCGTCGTTGAAATTTTTAAACTAAAAAGAGAAAAAATCTTCTTGCTTTGCTGAGAATTTTTTGTACATAGGTATGTGCTAAACTCTCAATTTTTTCTTTAAAAATTGGCACAAATCACAAAAATTAACAATTTTGCACAATTTATTAACAAATTGCCACTCAATTTTCAATAATGCATTTTCACGGCTATCCATTCTTAGTTAAAAGTTTGGAGCATTTCCGGTGGGGATTTCGCCTTAACCGCTTAACCCATCCTTTAATACAAAATTAGGTAATCAAGTTTTTGTAATTTAATTGTTCTCTTTATTTAAACCATTACATAACTCTCACATTTCCATGCAGTGTTTCTTTTCTTACAATATCAGGCCATTTCATTCCGTCATCACTTTGCTTCTCTTTTCCCGGTGATCGATGCACTGCTCTTCTATTATGGTTTTCAAAAAACTAATAAATACACGACCCATTCCTATTCTCTTCGTTTTTCATCGTCAAAATTTGCTCCATCTCACTTTTAAATCACAAAGTCGGAGTATGGCCACATTTGGAGATGGCCAAAAAGGAAGCAAAGACTTTCTCAAAATTGGTCAAGTTCGTATTCCAATCCATGAGAGTGAACGGCCTGAATTTGTCCCTGCGGGTTTCGGTGAGGAATTTTTTTGATAAGGTAAATGTTGGATGGTTTTTGCCACCAGCAAATGGCGTTCCGCATTTGTGTATTGTTTTTTCAGTTGGCCCTGCGCATCTCCCACCGGCATTGGTCCAATCTTTGAAATGGATGATGCAGAAACAGTCCTTGGGACAGGACATTTTCCTCATCGGCATGCCGGGGTTCCTCCGTTCCGGAATTGTGCACCAATTTATGGTGGGAATGCCAAATGGAATAGTCCAATTTCTTAAAAAAATAAAGGAACTCTGCAATCGAGAGTTTGAGTATCTGAACATCACGCGGGACACGACAGAGGCCGACATCAAACAAAGGCGCGAAATCCGCGCCGGTTCAGCCTATTACACTGATTTGGTAAATGGAGGGGGGGGGGACGATCCAACGAAAAATCAAAGCCAAACATTATTTTTTTTTCTAATTTCCTCATTTAAATAAGAATCCAAGAAATTTTGGAAGATTTATTCTACTGTTTGATTATCTAGGACTTTCGCAAACCCACCAGGCGCCCGAACCAGATTTTTCCCACCCAGACTGACAAGGGACAACTAGGCTAGGCCTGTAGCGCTTGTAAGCGATTTAAAAAAAAGTTTACCAGACATATCCGGCTCAAGTTTTCACCGCCTTTCCTCACATTTCAGTGCGCTGTCCGTGCCGCTCTCTGTGGACGCATTTTATTTATCGATGGCGTGGAAAAGGCCGAACGGAACGTACTGCCAATTTTGAACAATTTGCTGGAGAATCGCGAAATGCAATTGGACGACGGACGCTTTCTTTTGTCCGCTGAAAAATTCGACCGTCTCCTTCGGGTGAGTGAACAAATTAAATAGGTTTTTATTGGAGATGTTTTACAGTGGGCAATTTCCTTACATTGATAATTTACAGGTTCTTAATTTATTTTCAATATCATACTGCTTATTGTTAGAGAAGCAAATTTTTACCCCAAAATTAACACGGAAAAAATCAACATTTTATTTCCTAAAAATTGATATTTTCAAATATTGGTCTACCCTTAATTCAGGTAAATCTGAAAATTAGAACACTTGCGAAACCTGAAAACCTTGTTGACCAATATGGTCGCAGAAGAATTCCTAGTGTTTTTGTACACAATTGCGTTGTTTCCCCTTTTTTCCTGAATTTCGCTTTGTCCCCATTTCTTCCCCCTTTCAGAAGTATTCCCTCCAACAACTCAAAGAGTGGAAACTCGAGCGTGTCTCCGAGCATTTCCTCGTGATTGCCCTCGGCTTGCCCGTCCCCCCTCTCCACGGCCATTCGCTCGACCCGCCCCTTCGCTCGCGTTTCAGTGCCTCCATCTCGGCCAACTTCCCTTCGCTCAAATGCTCCAATTGTGCCTTTTTCGCGCCCCTTCCGTGCCAAAAGTGCATTTGGAGCGGCTTCTCTCTCTCGTTTATGGCCTTAACTCGGCAAATCGACGCACTGCTGACAATGGGCAGGGAACGGACAATGAGTCCCAAGGAGTGGCGGCATTGGACTTGCCCCAATTCCCCACGGACAATTTACTAAAAGCCGCCAACATTTGGGTGCGTTCTGACACAAATTCATCCACAAATTACACTGTTTTTCAGAACATTTGTCCCGATTTGGGTGATGAGTTTGTCCTCCATTTGTGCTATCCAACCCAAATTCTTCAAGCGGACGCTCGCGTCTCACTTTTGCGACAGTTTAAGCAAAAATTCAACATTGAGCAGTCGCCTCGGATGGATTTGAAAGTGGTCACTCTGAATTTGCAGGAAGAAAAGGGAAGCGAGTCCAAAGAGACGGCCCATTGGGCGACGGTGGGAATTGCGGCGGATGGGAAGCAAATTGGCGAACTTAAAGTGCGCTTATTTGCGTCTGGTGGCTCAACCCTTTGCCATTCTTTGAGGTCCCTTCGGGTCGCTTTGTCCGCGAGGGCTTTCCTTCCGCTGGCTTTGTCTCTTCAGCTTCGCTTGACCGTCTTTTGGCCGAAATGGTCCTTCTCCACTCGACTTCCGACTTTTGTCTGCTCGGCGTTCGCGGAGGGGGCAAATCGCTGGTGGTCAACGAATTTGCCAAAAGGTTGGGCTATCCCGTCGAAACGATCGTCCTTTACCAGGTAATCGCTTAAAACCGACAAACACTCAACTGATTTTTGCAGGACATGAGCAGCAGAGAGTTGCTTCAGCGCAGGAAAATTCTTCCAAACGGCGACACGCAATGGGAGGACAACCAATTGGTCAGGGCGGCCAAACGCGGGGCGTTGTGTGTGTTGGACGGAGTCGACAGGGGTGGGAAACCCGAGCATTTATTCTTGAACTTTTATGCATTGTTGCCTAATGATTGTTGCCATTTCAGTCCATTGGAGCACCGCCGAGTCAATCGCTTCCCTCGTCCATCACCGCTTTTTGGCACTGCCTAATGGCACTCGCTTAGTCGGCAATTCACACTTTGAACTTTTGAAGCATCGCAGCGGATTGAGCGAACAAATGCTTAACGATCGGTGGGTACGTTTTAAAGCGTGGATAATAATCTGTTAATTTCTGAATGGCTTACTTTTTCATTTCCTTTCTCATTTTCAATTTCTTTTTTCATAGAAATGTCTTCCGAATCCCGGATTCCTTCCGAATTGTCGCCCTCGGCGACTCCGAATCCGCGCCAAAATGGCTGAATGCTCAGCTTCTGTCCCAGTTCCTATTCTGCTCTCTCCCTAGTCTCTCCATCGATGACCGATTGCGCATCATTCAGCAGCGTGTCCCTAATGCATCGGTTGGCCATGCGAAGCGATTGTTGCGACTAATCGATCGGCTGTCCAATTCGCACGACGCTTCGGTCGTGACTTTTATGGGCTATTTATTTAAATCTCATTCTTGTGTTTGTTTTCCTCTTCAGATTCGGACCATCGCCTCCTCCCTTTCGCTGCGTCGTCTCATTCACATCCTCCGTCGCCATTCCGCTCACCCCGAAGAGGGCATTTTCGACGCCGTTCAACGCGCCGCTTTGACCCGTTTCGTTCCGCCAATTGTTCGACGCGCATTTGACGCGACACTCGCCGAAATTGGCATTGTGCCCGACGGGAAGAAGAAGCACGCCGAATTTGAGAAAGAAGAATTGGAAAAGATGAGGAAGAGGGCGGAAGTGCCGGAGGGAATGTCATCGGTCGGAGAGAGTGAAACAAAAGTTGGGGGCCGACCGGCGGACGAAGCAATGATCCCATCAACTCTGTTCTTCGACAATCCCCAAGTAGGAAGTGAAGGTTTCACACCACAATACCCCACGAATAGCATCTCATTGTTATGGCGAACATGGCACGCGATTTCCATCTCGGAGCGCATCTTTTGCTGATCGGGAACCAAGGGGTGGGCAAGAACAAAGTCACTGACCGACTGCTCGAACTTTTGGATCGACCGCGCAAATACATGCAATTGCACAGGTAAGGGAGAAAGCGGTGGTGGGTAAAGGCCATTTCCAATGGCATTTCTCCTCAGAGACACCACCGTCCAATCGTTGACAGTCCAATCACCGTCGTTGACGGAGTGCTCACTTATGAGGACTCCCCCCTGGTGCAGGCCATCTGCGACGGACTTGTGCTGGTCATTGACGAAGCTGACAAAGTGCCCACTCATTTTTGTCATTTTATCTTTTCACTTTGCGAAGGCGCCTCTGCACGTCGTCGCCATTTTAAAGTCGCTGTTGGACGAGGAGCCTTTTTATCTTTCGGATGGCCGAAGGGTTTGCCCTGAAAAACGGAAAAAGGGAGATGAAAGCGAAAAGGGCGATGGCAACGATATTTGTACGTTTGAGCACAATGGAGTTTGTCCAATTTGTTTGTTCCGCTAGTTGTCCATCCCGAATTCCGTGCCATTCTCCTCGCCAATCGGCCCGGCTTTCCCTTCCTCGGCAACGATCTTTACGCTCTGTTGGGTGACCTTTTGGCCGTACACGCATTGGACAACCCCTCCAAAGAGTCCGAGTTGGCCATGCTTTCCAAATACGGACCAGGCGAGTGGACGACGACCTTTTTGCTTACCTTTCGACAGATGTTCCACAGGAAGTGCTCGAACTGCTCGTTTCCGTGTTTGGCGACTTACGTTCTTTGGTCGACCAGCAACTGATAAGTTACCCCTATTCCACGCGAGAATTGGTCAACATTGTCAAACACTTGCAAAAGTGAGTTTCAAATTCATTGTCCTGAATCTGTTGTCCCATTACTAATTCACTCATTTTGAGATTTCCCGACGACCCTTTGCCTGAAGTGATCAGAAATGTGTTCGATTTTGACGCTTATTCCGTGGACACTGCCCAATTGATCGGTGAAGTTTTTCAGCGCAAAGGCATTTCCATTGGTTAGAAAAAGACAGACAATGTAAAGTTGTTTTATTAATTATTCTCTCAAAAAGGTGTCGGTCTTTCGTCGTCCATTGGTCCGTCTGATGCTTATGGGAATTGGGGTCGAATTCTCGGGATGAAACGTGTTCAAGGAGAAGAAGAAGAACGCGTCCAAATTGAAAGGGACGGCTCCGTTTTTGACTTGTCCAAAATTGACGAGCCCAAATTCGGAAAGGTTTCTTCTTCAAATGCAATTTAAGAATTTATTATTCAACAGATCGATCCGAATAATGTGCCACATGTCGGCGGAAACACTTGGGCGGGTGGCACCGGTAATGTCTTATGATTTTTTGGCTCCGATTTTTTTTTTCAGGGGGGTACAACACGCCGGACTTGGAGGAGTCGGTGGTCCGTTTCGGTAATTGCAATTAATCATTGACTTAAATTCTGCCAAAGTTTGGATGCCGGCCATGCGGTTCATCAATTGCCGGATAGTGCCAAGGAGCAAGTGCCAGAACACATTCGAAAAGGGCGAGGGAAATCGCCAGAGAGGAATATGCGAAGCGACTAAAAGTAGGCAAATGAAGCGCACTCACAATCAGCTTTTGATTAGCGTCTAATGAATGGGCCTTTAAAAGGAAATTGACATGGGCGAATACGACGCGGCGGCATACGAAGAATTGGCCACTCGCGTGGGCCGACAAGTGCGGGTGCTGCGCAGTGTGATCGACTCGTTAGAGCAGCGGAAGCACGAAAGACAGTGGGCCAAGCACCAGACGAGCGGAGACTTGGACGATGCCAAACTGATCGAAGGGATGGCCGGCGAAAGAAACATTTACCGGTGAGGGGGGGGGGGGGGGGACCGACCCAACCCTAACACAACGTAAAAGGAAGCGAATTGAGCAACCGCCCGATCCCTCAAACCAACAACAACCGAAACGAATTCGTCTGTGCTTCGACGTGTCCGGCTCCATGTACAGGTCAGTCGATGATGAGCCATGACTTACTGGTGCTGCACTCACAAACTGTTCATTTGAATTCTTTGCTTGTTTTTTCTAAAATTACCCACCTATATCTTAATTTTACTAAATAATTATTGACAGATTCAATGGCTACGACCAGCGTTTACAACGTTCGCTTGAGGCGGCGTTGTTGGTGATGGAAGGACTCGACGGGAAGGAGGACAAAGTGAAAGTGGGCGAGTGACCGCCTCCTCTTTTCTTTTGCCCTTTTTAGTACGAAATTTATGGACATTCGGGCGAAAGTGCCAGCATTCCCTTCGTTACGTTGGACCAACGACCCGCCAATGAGAAGGAGCGGCTGAACGTGTTGAAACGGATGTTGGCCCATTCCCAATTTTGCACCAGCGGTGATTACACCGTCGAGGCCCTTTCGCTGGCGGTTCGCGAGTTGGACACGGGCGGAGGGAATGACTTCGATGAGAAATTTGTCGTGCTGCTCTCCGACGCGAATTTGGACCGTTACGGAATTCGACCGTCGGAAGTGAGCCGTGCGCTGCAAATGGGCGACAGTGTCAACGCTTTCATTGTGCTCATCGGATCGTTGGGAGAACAGGCGAAAAAGTTTGTCACTAGTGCAAACCGTTCACAAGCAGAACAAATGTCTTCATTTTTAGTCTTCAAAGGCATCTTCCCGCCGGGAAAGCTTTTATTGCAACGGACGCTGCTCAAATCCCTGAGATTATGCAACAAATTTTCGCATCCACTGTTGTCAGATAACTAAATTTTTACCGAATTCTTAATGAACTGTAAGAGATTTTAACAGTCCCATTCCTATCCAGAAACGAGGATAAATCTATTTTGGCAGTTTTTGGGCCATATTTTTTGTTTTTTTTGTTTGTTTCTTTCTGAATTACGGGATGGGGAGGATGAACTGAAGTTGTACCGTTATTTATGAAAAATAAATATTTGGGAATTCAATGTTAAATACAGTATGAGTGAGTGAGTAAGCATCGTATGGGTGCCGGCCGGTCACTCACTGTTTGGCCACCACTTCCTTCTGGCTCGGCTTCTTCTCTTCAACCTCCACGTGGGCTGCCTCCTCGTCCCTGCTGAACTCGCCGTTCTCCTGAAGAGGGCGTTTGGCCATTTTTGTTTCTAATGAATCAGCAAATTCTGGAGACGGCAAAGAATTCTTCCGAATGTCCGTAGTTAGCATTTGCTTGGCCATTCTGAAAATTCACACAGTCTTAAAGCGGGCTCATATTCGCATTATTTAATCCTTTTTGGTTATATTAGTGTACTTATTCATATGCAAAATTATTTATTTTTCCCTGGGAATTCCCCGAAAACATTTTTGAACTTTTGCAGGCTGATACTTTCTTGATTGTATGCAAGATTATGAATTTACCACCTTCGCTGGAGTGGCGTGGTAATTGGGGGTTCGGTTGCATACACTTTACTTCTGCCCCCCCCCCCTTTTGTTTGCCTTTCCGTGTCGGCACTTCTCCCACTCGTTAGCGCGGCGTCCCCTTCGCCCCTCTGCTGCTTCGGGCGTTTCTGCTTCCGTTTTGGAAGTGCCGTTGTCGCCCCTCCGCCTTCGCCATTGATCAGTGCCGCCACGTGCGGTGGCAATCGCTTCCGTTCGCCTTTCTCCGCTTCCCCGACATTTCTGTCGACCGTTCCGTTCTGTTGGTGAGGAAACATTCGCCTGCTGTTGTGATGTTTGACTTGCGCTTGTTCAGGTCGTTTTGACAGTCGATAAAACCGTTCCATGTTCAGTTGTTTTGCCTTTGTTATTGGCTCGTCCGTTGGTGCCGTGGAAGTGATTGTCGCTTCGACGGTTCGGTCATCAGAAGCGACAGTTGCTGATGATGGCACCACCGTACCCATTGGACTGATTGGCTGCTGTCCACCGATTGTTGGCACTGTCCGTTGCGTCTGCTCCTCCACCAATGCTGTTGTTGCTGTTGTTGTTGTTTCTGTTGCCGGTTGAACTGTTATGGTCATTTTCTGTGCCGTTCCTGCTTGGTTTTGTGCCTTTGTCTCCACTTTTGCCATTCTCTGCTCATTTATTTACCTTCACAACATCCCTTCCATGGCACACTTTCCGACTTTCGTGGACATTTGTCCTCCACTTCGTTTCCGTAGTTCGTCTTGCAAATGAGGTTTGCTTCTGTTGTCAAATTGATCGCTTCTCGTCCGTTCATCACGTGGAAACCGTCTTGGGTGCAGACGAGCGGATTCTCTGAAGAAAAGTCCGTTTGGTCGCCTCATCTGCTGCTCTTTGTCACTTGCCTTGCACTCGGACTGTGAGGAAATCTGAGCCCATAATGGAGGAAGGCTGAATGCTTTGGATTTTGTTATGGGACAAATCCAAAGTGTGCAAATTGGCCAAATGGGCGAAACTGAACGGCTAAAAGAAGTAGAAAGTATTTGGTGGTTTTTTTGGCAGATGGGCAGAGGTTAAAACAACCGCGAGTTGTTTTGCTGACCTGCACAGTGCGGATGTTGTTGTGGGCAAGGGACACTTGCTTGAGGAAGGGCGCGCCTTGGAACATGTTGGGCGACACGGAGTCCAAGCAGTTGTGGGGCAGCCACAGAAGGAGCAGCGGAGTGGTGGCGAAGGCGCCGGCGGCGACGCCTTTGATGGCATTCGACTCCAAGTTCAGATGCTAAAGCATGAAACAGCTGTTCTCCAAAGCGCCGCTTCTCCTCCAATTCCGTCACCTGCAGGTTTTCCATTCCGTTGAACAATTCCGCGCTTATTTCAGCCAAATTATTGAAGCTGAGGTCAATGATTTCGGCTGCAGAAAATTGCTTAATTGAGCTCGGGTCGATCCGTTCCAATTTGTTGTCGCCCAAATAAATGTAACGCAAATTCGGAGTATTTTGGGCAAAATTCGGAGAGATTTGAGAAATTTTGTTGCCCGTGAGAGTGAGCAACGAAAGGCTGCTCAGATTGCGGAGATGGCCATCGTCCAATTGCTCAATCTGAACGAATTGGCACGACTTTGCAGGCCACGGCACTTCCCTCCACCTGATTGTGCTTCATGTGCAGTGAAATCAAACTGAAGGGGAAAGGAAAGCATTGGCCGTTTATTTGTGCCTTTTATCCGTTCGTTACGCGTTCATTTCCTCCAGTGCTCCTCCGGGCACCTGCTCCAAACAGTTGTTGTCCAAAATGACGTTCTGCAGAGTCTCTTTCACTTCGCGAAATGCTCCGTCCGAAATGGCACAAATCTAAGGAAATTCCCTCTGATCATTCGAAAGTGCCAACGATGCTCTTCACCTTATTGCACTCCAATTGCACTTCAATTAGACTTGGCGTGTTTAAAAAGGCCGCGTTGCTAAGGTTTCCGATTCGATTACATCGCAAATTCAGCGAATTAAGCGCACGCAACCCTAAAGCAATGAGTGAGGGTTTAACGCAGCTGAAAGCGTTGACCTTCGAGAGCAGCGGTCGGCACTTCCGTTAGTCTGTTGGAAGCGATGGACAATTCCTGCAGCACGGAGTCCAACCCGCGGAACGCGTTCTTTTGGATGGTTTTGATTTTGTTATTGTCCAAAATCAGCTTTTTGATGCGCATCCCCGCAAAGGCTTTGGGGCCAATCTGAGCGAAATTTGCCAATTAATTGCCAAAATAAAATGGCCAAGACAATTGCCGATTTGTTGGCCACTAATCACCCGCCCCTCCCCCCCCCTTTGTAATGGGTGAGTGAGTGGCTTTACCTCGATTATATTTGCATTCTCCAGCGCCAACTCCCTCAAATCGACGTCCAACTTTTTCAAACTTTCCACAACCACGGGCCCTTTGGATCCGTTGCATTTCACAATGGCACCGTCGACGTATTCCTTCAAAATGTCCGTGTTTCCTTTTTCCATTCTTTCGTTTGCTTTTTTCTTACGACACCAAAAAATGAATTCATTGTTCACAATTGATTCACTTTCTGCTTCATTCGTTTTGATGCTTTTAACCCAAACTTTAACCTCACAAGTGCATGCCGTTTGATTTCGCATCATTGGAGGACAGTAACTAATACCGTATGCCGTGCCCATGGCGACAAAGAGTACAGAAAGGCATTTAGCAAATGGGGGACGAAAGTACCTTTTAGCCATTCTGTGCGTTTGGCAATGGCAAAATAAATTTAGGAATCGTGAATAAAAGTGAGTGAATAAAATTCAAATGCCCATAAGTTTTTGGGTGTTTGTCCAGTTTGATTATAAATTTGCAACAAGCCCTTTTTAAGCGATTTTTTCGCATTTTGCGGGCGGAAAGGAAGTGAGGTGAAGGGGGGGGGGAAGAATCCGAAGAATCAGGTCGTTTGATCGGTGAAGAGGGATTTAAAGCCCATCAAATGTTGGATGGTTTTTGCCACCAGCAAATGGCGTTCCGCATTTGTGTATTGTTTTTTCAGTTGGCCCTGCGCATCTCCCACCGGCATTGGTCCAATCTTTGAAATGGATGATGCAGAAACAGTCCTTGGGACAGGACATTTTCCTCATCGGCATGCCGGGGTTCCTCCGTTCCGGAATTGTGCACCAATTTATGGTGGGAATGCCAAATGGAATAGTCCAATTTCTTAAAAAAATAAAGGAACTCTGCAATCGAGAGTTTGAGTATCTGAACATCACGCGGGACACGACAGAGGCCGACATCAAACAAAGGCGCGAAATCCGCGCCGGTTCAGCCTATTACACTGATTTGGTAAATGGAGGAGAAGTGCGCGTTGGTTGCCCAAATCTAAGAATCTTCCACCATTCCTTCCTCTTGAGGAGTGGGTGGGCATTGATGAATGAATGAATGAGGGGATGCGCCCATATTCCGTGAAAATGCCAAACAAGAAAGGGACTTCGTTTTTTGGATTCAATATTTTTTTCGCAAGAAATGCTTAAAAGAAAATTGGCTTTCAATTTTTTGAGTTTCTTTCGCAATGAAAGACCAATAATCCACTGCCGACCGATCAATCCGAAGAATGGAGAAGGGAAAGGGTTTACTCCCGACGCTTTGCTTCGCCAAACCCTTCATCCCTTTGGGCAGGGGGCGCAAGGGTCAAGGTTTTTTGACCATTCCTTCCCCGCCCGCTGCTTCTTCTTCCGTTAGCGGTCATTCACTGAAAGAATTAAATAAACAAAACAAAGAATGGACGAAGTCATCGCTAACCGAAGAAGCGAAGGGAGAGAATGGAATTAAAGTGATAAATTAATTATTTATACACTCAATGGATGATTAATTAGCGGACGCGGGAGGGGGGGGGGTGAGTGAGCGAAAAGGGATGGGTCTGGCGAATGACCCGCTTAATTAATGACCCGTTTACCTGAATATGCCGAATGGCGAAACAGTCGCCCATTTGGTATAGAGAAAAGTGGCAAGAGATAGATGTAATGAGAGATATTAGTAAAAAAATGAAAAAGATTCATTTGTCAGTTAAAAGGACAAAATTCAATGGAGCGCAAAAACGGCCAGGGAAAAGCCGATATCAATTAACAAAGCAAAGCAACAAAGTTTAGAAAATGGAGTGTGCAGAAGGCGGATGGATTTAAGGGCTGTTTCGGATGGATTGGAATGGAAGCACGGCATTGAGCAATGACTGCTTTTGATAGAAAAGCATTCAAATTTTATTCCGAAAAAACAGTGTCAAGGCCTAATTAATCAAATTGCCATAATTCGCCTTCCCCCCCCCCGCCCACAAAATGCCACTTTTGAATATCCAATTAGTGCGTTTTGCTTGTCCGATTTCCTTTTCCCATCATTCACTTATTGTTAGATGTTTTCTTTTCTTTTCTCTTTAGACCTTTCACAAAAATTAAACCCATCCATCAATTAATTCCCTTCTTTAATTGGCTGCAATTAGTGAGAGAGCAAATGTTCGTTTGATTGAGTTTTCAAAGTTCGCGCATTAATTACTTTTTTATTCCCCTCATTTTCCTTTTCCTTTCTTACGCAATTTCACATCGATTAAATTTTACCAATTTTAATTTTTCCCATTTCATTGTAAAAGCAACGCATCTTCTCGTGTTAGGAAATGGAATAACAAAAGGCTTCCTGCTTTCTCTTCCATTTGTGTCCCTTTTGTATTTAATTTCCTTAGGGCCTAATGAGCCATTAATGAGCAATAATTGTGAGGGAACGAACGGAGCACCAATCGACGCAATGAATCCGAACGAAATGAACGGTTTGTTCGCTAATGTTATAAGAACATTCACATTGTGAATGTAAGAACATTCACATTGTGAATGCCTTTGTGATTCCTTCTCATCCATTGAGCATCTTCACTTTCAAATTTTGTAATTTTTTTGCTTTTTTGGGATGCCAATGAAATAAATTGCCGAAAAATGCAAATTAAATGCCACGCAAAATGAAATATTTTAAAATTCATAAAAAACGATGAAGAACTGCAATAATTGTTGTTGTTGAAAATGATCACAGCAAATAATGTTCTTTCAGATGATGGAAATTTGGTTCGGTACGAAACCAATTATGGCTAATTAGTTAATACGATATTAGTAAGTTGAAAAAATTTTTTCCGTTCATCTTCAAAATGCACTATTCTTTGCATAATTTAAATTTTTATCTTTTTAAATATTTAATTGTGTTTTCGGCAATTTGTCCAATGTTTGGCCAAAAATCCAAACATTTGCACTTAAAATCGTTGAAATTTGCTTTACATGATGGGCACGGTTAGAAATTGCATTGTAAGTTTATTATTTATTTGCCATTCTCAGAAGTAAAAATTGCGAATTTATTTTTTTAATTTTCTTCACAAAAATGTCCATTAGATCAGAAAATGGATCAAAATGTACTGATGGGTCAGTATCAATCGTTGAACTGATTTTGTCGGCAAGGTCACTTTCGAACTTTTCCAAAATGCCGTGCCAAAATATTTTAGTGGGTTGGCAAATGCGGACACTTTCTCAAAGTCTGACCCGTTTTGTGTCGTGGAAGAAATTCTTGGGCCAGACAAAACGGCGGAGATCGCCCGGACGGAATGTATTCAAAATTGTTTGGAGCCACAATGGCACAAAAAAACATTGATAAACGAACAGAAACAACAGAAAGAATTGGTCTTTTCAGTGTTTGTTTTACGATTCATTAATTAATCCCCTTAATTATTCATTAATTAGCATTTTTGCCATTTCCCTTTTAATTGCTTCCGCAGTTATGACTCTGACTCGAATGCCCTCGCGCTGACTTTCCACGACTTTCTTGGCCGTTGCCAATGCCGACTTTCTGACATTTTGTCCGCCCCCAATGGCTTTCTCCAAATGAGATTAAAGTGTGACCTTAATTCTCCTCCGTCTTAATTATCCACTTTAGAAAGAACAGAGATGTGATTGCCAAAGGCCAATTGCTTTTGCATGCCGAAAAGTTCGTGCCGTCCATGGAAACATTCGTACGCTTTGAGTGCCGTGGCGTTTTGTCATCGCCGCAAAAGCGTTGGTCTCTGAAGCCAAACATTGTGACGGTTGTGCCCAGCGCTTATTTGGAATTTTACCGGAAAGAAGCGGAACAGTTCAAACGAAGAATCATTTTTGAGCAAAAACGTGCGAATTTAGCAAATTGCTGATGATTCACCGGACAGAGACAAAGGCGAACACATGGAACCCCGAGTGGGAAATATTCGAAATTCCGTCACGGCATTTGAGTCGAGGGAAAATTGGCGGGTGAATTTTTGGGATGGACGAAGACAAATGGACCATGCCAATTTTAGAACATTTATTATTCGCTGCTTCTCCCATCAAAATTCGGGAAAGTTTGTCATTCGCGAATTTACTTACAAATTAGGGTGTAACATAAGTTCTGTCGGCTATTTTTTTTAATTTCAACAAAACACAAACATGATTCAAAATAATTCCATTATTATCGATAATATGTTGCCATTTTTCAGGCAAAAGATCAATTCCAATGGAAAAGTATTTAAGGAATTAGAGTTGATAAAGTAAAAATGGTCATTTTCGCGATAGGTATTTTTGATGACTGAATCCACCAAAATGAAAATAGATACAGAGTCAGAGAAAATGTCAGTATAGAGCAAAGTTAGGACCATAAAATATATCAGGGAAAAAATTTTAATACCTAATAAATGAATTATTGGAGGGCCGAGTCTAAAAGTGGTCTCCAAAAACGACATTTTCCGAGACCATCAAATAAAATTGTTTTAAAAGTGGTCTTCGAAATTTTAAGCTGAGAAAAAGATCGAAGGCCGACAAAACTTTTGTTACACCCTAAGTAATTCATTTTTATTTTATTATTTTTGCAAAATGGTAATATTTTGTTCGGATGTTAAGCCATCAATTGGTGGGCGAAGTTGAGACGAATGTGAAGGCATTGACCGAAGAGAAGCAATGGCGCATCGAATTGGTGGACGAAAAGAAGCGACTGAGGACGAACGACGTGTACAAGACGGAGGGGCACCTGCACTTCATCCACGTTCAGATCAAAGGGAATGAATGAATGACCCAAGCAATTAACACGCTAATTAGCGAATGCTCATTTATTTGGTGGGAATACGGCTGCCGAATGATTTTCGATGATTATTTTACATTTGCTTATAAAGTGATTTGTATCATCCGACGATCATTAAGCCCCTAATCACTACGAACAAAATCTTCACTCATTTTCTCATTTCATTCTTCCTTTTGAGTTGACCGTCCGTCCGCCTCTCCGTTCACTTCTTTTGTTGCACGTCCATAATCACGTCGTAATTTTCGTTGTCGTACAATTCCAACGCAATGGTCATCGCATCCTTGCTTTGGCAGTTCTAAATTGCCAAATTACCACTAATGACCCAATTAGCTAATTGTTCGGTGAGCTCACCATTTGTCAATAATTACCTGCCAATACCCCCATTTGTCACTAATTGCCTATCTTATCCTATACCCCCATTTGTCACCTTATCCAATGTCCCGATCCGTCACTAATTGCCCACCTTGTCCAATGCCCCGATTTGTCACTAATTGCCCACCTTGTCCAATGCCCCGATTTGTCACTAATTGCCCACCTTGTCCAAGTCCCATTTGTGCGCCGTCTTTGGCGACATGCACAGCCACATGTCCTTGTCCGTCTTGTAGACCAGCACGTTCATGTTGAACTTTTTCGCCGCCGCTATCAGCTCGACCGTGCCCCCGGCTTTGCCCGCCTTTATTTTCTCCGCCTGTCTGCGCACACTTCGCACTTCGTATTCGTCCATCCACGGCTGCGCCTGCTTTTTGTCCCATTGTCCGAAGAAACTCTCAAAGTATTCGAGCACAACCATCCGAGTCGCCTTGTGAAGCATTTCGGTGCCCGTCAGTGCATAAGCCAACGCTCTTTAAATTGAAATAATTAGCACTTTTGGCATCAAATGGTTGGGCCGCCGACCTGTACAAATTGTCGCTGGTCCGTTGGATTTCGACAACTCTTCCCGGAATCGTTTTGGATGGGATTATTTTTTTGCTGTCTTCGGGGTCCTTCACCAATTTGTGGTATTCGGAGTAAACGTCCTTCGGCACTCTCAGATGAATTTCTGTTTTTAATTTTCAGTTCGCTTTCCATTTCGCTTCCCCCCCCCCCACTCGCCCTGCATAGTCAGCAATCTGTCCTGAAGTTGGCGTTGTTCCGCCGGTGTCGGTGGGTCGTACACGAAAATGGGCCCCGCCGGCTGAGCAGCAGCCGCCGGTGCTGGCCCAGCTGGTCTTGCCTGTGCCTGTGCCACCGGCGCCGCTGCAGCCGCAGCCGGCCTTGCCTGTGCCTGCGGCGCCGTCGCTTGTGGCGCCGGATTTCTCGCGCCCTCCATCACCCATCTCCACACATTTTTCCCGCCCTCCTGCATCTGTTGCAACTTTTTGGTTCCGTTTTTCGTCACCACTTTAATTGTTGCCGGCGGCGCATCTCCTGACAAAGCAATTAATTTTTATTTTTTATCCTTTGTTTTTCTAATTTGTTTCTCTCACTTAATAAACGTTCATCAAAATGCCTGGCCGGCAGAAACGGAGAATAATTGTGGGATTCTGAAAAGGATTTGTTTTAATATGAAAATGAAAATGAAAAAAAAGACCGAGAGGAGAAGGCAAATTGAGAAGGAAAAGGCACAGAAAGTGCATTGAAAGTGCCAAAAGTGACCAAAACATTTCAGAGAATTATTTTATTAAATTTTCTTCTTATTTTTAATTTAAATAGAAAATGGAAAATCAGCGAATGATTGCGATGGTTGGAAAGGCAGGGGAAAAAGGCTGGGATAAGCCCAAAACGAACGGAAATTTGCGTGGCATGCCAATAAAACACACGTCATGTCCCATCGATTTGGCATTCGAATTCACTGCCATTTATTGTAAAAGCCATCGCTTCCTGTTTTTCAGCTGAATTTGATCTGCACAATTCTGCTTCCCATCCTTTTTTCCCTTTCCCTCGCCTCCTTCCGCCCCCCCCCCCAACTCATTTCATCATTTTGGCATTGCCACAAAAAGCCATCATCACTGCTTTACTCTCCACGTCCTCCCGAATTATCGAAATTTTAATTAGTCTCGACAAATTATCTTTCTTTAAGTTTTAATGTGAAAAACCAATGCTTTTTGTTTTGTATTTGTAATGTTTCTTTGTTTGTTTGTTCTTTTGTCTGAGACGGACAATTCGACGCAATCATTCGCAAATTCATTTGTCCGTACATTTCTTAAATATGCTTCCACTAAAGCTTTTGTTTATTTGTTTGATTTTGTTATTATTTATGAGCTCAATTCTATCTGTTACGGTATCTCCCAACTGATTATTTGAAAATTATTTATTTCAGTATACTTTTAATAGTCGTATTTGAAAAATTCACTAAAAAAAGGTCAGTTTTAAGGACTCATTAAATAATTAAAAAACGCCTCCCTTTTGTTTGGGGGCGGAAAATCGCTTTTGGAGTGAAGGTCTAAACTTTTCACTAAATGCACTGTATTGAGCTTTCTTTCACTACTGTAAAAGTGAACTCTGTTGAGATTTATTGTATCAAATACGACTTTCAAATTTTGGATTTAATTTGAAATCCCTAAAATCGCCCTCCCTATCCTTTCCCCTCCTCCTCACTCCTTCTCCCCCCCCCTTTTTTTTTGGCTGTCTCGGCTTTTCCTCCTCATTTGGTTTCTGCTCTTTTGCGCATCCCTTTTCGCTACTTCAAATGCGCAATTTGTGCTCCATTCATTCGATCGCTGTTTGACTGACGCCTTTGGGCGGATTGAAAGATTTTGGGAAGAGATTAAAACTAAACGATTCGATTGGAGAAAACATGAAGCATCGAATTTAATTGAGAAGTATTGTCAGCACTCAAATATAATATGTGTAGTAATAACTATCAATGTTATAATGTTTTTCGAAATAAATTTTCACTCCTTTCCCTAATTGTGCGTTTAATTAGTTCATTAATGAGTTAATTAATGAGTCCCCCCCCCTTTTTGGTCAAATGCCTTCTTCGTCTGAAAATGTTTTATGATGTTTCCTCCCGAAAACGATGGACGCGTTTTCGCCCGGTGGGAAAACCTTTCGCCCTCCGTTCTCATCGCTAATTATACGGAGAATTTGGCCTGGAGTCTGTTCCTCACTTCAACAGGTACTCAGCAGACAGCACTTTAGCCAATTAATCAATCCCCAAATGCAAAGCCATCCACGCCGTTTTGCTGATCGCCAGTCCAATGTATGCTCTTACAGTAAACTCAATGGCTTATGACAAAGCTTTAAGCCAAGCCGTGTACAAATGGCACCGCCGACGGAGCAGCGGTCAGCTTTTCTCGTTTTGGCTTTTGGATTTATCATTGGTCTTTTTGTCTCAATTGGCTTTTCCTTTTTCTCTATTTTTCTTTGTCCCTTCCCATTTCAATGTCAATTCCCTCAGATAGTGACACCCCTTTGCCTTACATTTGTGCCATCGTTGGCTCCTTCCTTTGGCTTCGTTATTCCATTTTCATCTCCGATTGGAAATTGATACTTCTTCAGGTCCGTTGCTTTCCTTCTGATTTTCCACTCTCTCCAAATGCTTTTCCTTTCCTATCAGAGTTATGCCGTTCTGATGCAAACTTTTTTCCTCTTTGCCATGCTTTTTTACCGCTCTAAAAAGGTATAATTTCATGAGAAAATAATTAAATTTGGACGGCGTTTGACCAAATGTTCCGCTTAATTTCAGAGACGGCTCTTGCGCTCGATCATGGCCATTTTCATCGGAATTGGTTTATCTGTTGTTTTTTTGGTGGAAAATTCAATTTTAAGCAATTCTTTTCCTTTTCATTGCCCAACTTCCTCCCAAAGTTGGTCTTCAGGTGAGTCGGACTAAATGATATGACTAATATTTTTCGACTATTATTTATTGGATCATTCGATAACAAATTTATACCTTACGTGATTTCCAAAGAACCAAAAGAAAAGGGTAATGTTCGCTTTGGGGAGAGATTTGGCACTTAATCACTGCCTAAAACACTATTCTGTCAATTAGAATTACCAAAATGGACTTTTTAAATTTGTTAATTACTCCTTCCAATTGTCGTCGCTTTGCCCTCATTAATTGCCCCTCCCTTCCCCTCTCAACCGTTCAGTTTATGGGTGTTTGTGCGAGTGGTGCACAAATTCTCGGCTCTTTCGTGTGCCCCTATCTCATTGTAAGTTTCTCACTTTCTTTCCGTCTAGTGCTGTTCGAGAGTCAAAGTCTCGAGTCGAGAAAAGTCTCAGGTTTTTTGGTTTCGGTCTTCGATATTATATTTTTACACCCTTAAGATTGGTTTTTGGTAATGATATGCCTTCACCTCTAAACAAATATTTTTTCGTACTTTAATTCGAAAAAAGGCAAAATGTTAGAATTTGCGTTTAATTTTAAATTTTATCCGAATTTTAAGTGTATGCATAAGAATATTTTTCAAAAAGGTTTGGGTCTCGAGTCTCGGGGCCAATCTCGGGAAATTTTCGGTCTCGAACGGCACTAGACCTTGCATTGTTTTCTCCAGTACAAGGCAATTTCATCCAAATTCATCGACTTTATTCCGGTAAGTTTCTGGGGTCGGCTTCGCCTCCCCACTTGGCTTTCTCCTCCCCCCCCCCCATTAATCGCTTTTTATTTGTCTCCGTTTCATTTTGCGCCTGTCGCCTTCACATGGATAATGGAACTTCACGCCATCATTTACAGCGTTGGAGTCAATGACATTTATTTGCTGGTTAGTGTTCAGTAGAGCTGGGAATTTAAGCCGAGCCAAGGGTAAAGCATCAGAAATGAGAGCCCTGTCTTTAAATACCAAAAAAAGGAGAGATTAATTAAATCCCATTAAATGAAATTTATATTTAAATCAAAGAAATATTTAAAGCGAAGACTCAAATTTGATTTACCTGTGAAAAAAATTCGGAATTTAAATATAAAATAATTATGGGACCTAAGTATCAAAGTCATTGATTGCTTTATCAAAAAAAAAAAAAATGTAAAACTCAAATCTCCTAAAAATTAGAGTTTATTTTTCTGCGTTATTTTTAGAATATTTGGGTTTAAATTAATATTTAAGTTTGCCACCTTATTTTGCGTTGTTTCCCCTTTTTAGACGGCCAATTCCGTTTTCTTCACAATGGATGGCCTTCTCCTGAGGTGCGTTTGTTCCCTTTCCTTTTCCCTTTTTCCCTCCCTTTTCAGCATGTTCTTTATCTATCCCAGTGAGAAGGGTCCGGCGAAGTTGGAACATAAATTAATTAACAAAATGAACACTCTCTGACCAAGCATTTGTTGTTTATTGTTTTAGTATTTGTGTTAGCCGAGCTTCTGTTCTGTACGATCCACAGTTAAAAAAACATTTAATAAAATATTTTCTTTGCATTTTCAAAAATAAAATTATAATTGTATGCCGATGGACTTCACTGTTTTTTGTTTACTATAATTCAACTAGGGTTGGCCACCGACCTCATGGGAAGAAAATCCCCGATCAAATTTAAGGGTTTATCTCTAAAAAATATCTGATTTAACTTATTTTAAGTGGATTTTAAGCTTTGAGCTCTAATTATGAATTTGATCATAACATAAATACACTATTTAATATTTGAATGTTTTGGCATTTTGTATATTGGGTCAATGATTTTTCGGTCAGGGTCGTTTTCATACGGGTCCACTGCGTTTCGGCGCTCCCGTTTCGGCGCCAGCATGTTTTTGGCTATAACTTTTTTCTTTGTAAACCAAATCCAGTATTGTTGGTGTCGTTCGAAAGCTTAATCTATTTAGAAGCTTTTTCTAAGCTATTGCTTTGCGATTAGACAATTATCAAAACAGTTATGCATGAAAATTGCGAAAAGTCGAAATTTTTGAAGTTTTTTTGGCAATCATCAAGAATTGGTGTCCCGACGAAAAAAAATGTTAAAATTTTGGCAGGTATTTTTTCTAGGCTTGAAAAATGCGCAGATCACGAATCTGAGCTCAGATTTTGAAAATCATTGATTTTTATCTAAGATTTTTCGTCGACTACTTGATTTTTTTCGATTTTTTAAATTATTTTTAAAAATTTTTTAGCAATGAATTTTGGGTTAAAAAATATTCTGATCACGAATCTGAGCTCTGATTATGCATGAACCTTCATTTTGTCTATGATTTTTCATCAAGTGTCATGAAAAAATAAACCGCAGCCAAACGGACTCGAACCCAAGGTCTCCTTCTCATCTGACCCCTAGGGATTAATAATTGAATTTGAAAAAATCGTAAAAAATTTAAAACGTGACTTCTTTATATATTCAATAGCTCATTCGAAAGCTCTTTTTAGTCTCTACAATATCTGCGCATGAGTTTTTACGCCCGACTAAATTTCTTAAAATTTTGGAAAAAATCAAGTAGTTGACGAAAAATCTTAGATAAACATCAATGATTTTCAAAATCTGAGCTCAGATTCGTGATCTGCGCATTTTTCAAGCCTAGAAAAAATACCTGCAAAATTTTAACATTTTTTTTTCGTCGGGACACCAATTCTTGATGATTGCCGTTTTTTCTTAATAAAATTTTTACAGGCTTGAAAAACTTTTCGTTTTTGATAAGGCTAATAGAGCATGTTAAGAGCTTTCGAATGATACCAAGATTGTTGGATTTGGATGCCAAAGAAAAAAGCTTAAGTGGAAAAACGAGCTGGCGCCGAAACGGGAGCGCCGAAACGCGAGCGCCGAAACGCGTGGGTCCCTTTTCATACCGTCGTTTTCGTACGGGTACATTTTCGTACGAGTTCTTGTACAAGCGTCAGATTCAATTAGAAAAACTTAAGAACTAATAGAATCAAAATTTATCATTTTTTGTTTCCCATTCATAAAATTTTGTAGAAAATTCATAACTTTAACAAAAATAACAAAATCCGGGACAAACTAGGTCGCATCTCATAGTTTCGGAAAATACCAGCGAGAAAATTGTTAAGGTTTTCGGGATTGACATTGGCATTGGCATAATTGTGAGCATTTTAAGGGACAATATTGTTATTGATATCGTTATAGCGTTGGACGAGACGAAGAATCCGTGCGTCGGCTTCGTGATACTTCTTTTTCTGTGCACCATCATGCACCAATTTATCATTATTTAGTTTTGTTTTAATTACTTGCTGCTGGTTCATTCTGTAGTTAATAAAAGCTACAGGTACAGGTACAGGAAAACACGAAAAAACCTGGATTTCCTGTACTTTTGCACAGAAAATACAGGTACAGGCCAATCGGGAAATACAGGTACAGGTATAGGCTTTTTTCAAAATGTCGATCTCTAATTAAAAGTAATTAAATTAACAAATTATTTGAATGCAACTTTTTTTTGCATATCCAGTCGTACGAAAACGGCGGTACGAAAATATCCCCCGTAGGAAAATGGCGGTACGAAAACGGCGGTACGAAAATGGCGGTACGAAAACGTCCTGGCCCGATGATTTTTTTGCCACTTTTTTTTCTTTTTCACTGTCCATGAGCATAAAGCCTTGGCCTAACCTAAGCAATTGTACGAGTTGCTTTTTGTACGAGTAGTCATGACACCTCTAAAAGACTAATTTGATTTTATACCAATTTGACACAAATGTTAGCATCTGCAAATTTTATATGAAGCATATTTGGAGCGAGTCTTAATTGCTTAACAAATGCCTAACATTTTATATATTTTAAGTACTTTTATTTTTCAAAATGATTCCGAATTGGGACCCCGTGCTTCAGGCTTTGTTCGCCTCTCTCTTCACTTGGGGTGTCACTGCTCTTGGCGCTGCTTTGGGTTTGTCAAATAATTTTCAGATGATACATAGCATTTTCCAACAGTTTTTGTGCTCCCGTCAAACAACCGACTGTTTCTCGGTTCGTTCCGTTTGGATTCGGCTTTTCCTCCACTCCTTCCTCAGATTCCAGCTTGGGCTTTGCTGGAGGTGTGATGACAGCCGCTTCCTTTTGGTCGTTACTTGCGCCTGCAATTGAAATTTCCGAAAACCAATTGGGCAAATTGGCATTCTTTCCTGTCGGTGAGTGTCGAGTTTATTTTCAATTTTTTAATTTTTTTGCATTCCAGCCGTCGGTTTTGCTGTTGGCGCTTTGTTTGTCCATTTTTCCGACTGTTTGATTCCAAGGTCAGTGTTCGTTTCTTTTCATTTTACTCAATTAATTGCAAATTTCAGTTGCGTTAATGCCGAATTGACTGTTATTAGTGCACTTTCTGGTGAATGCCAAAGTAATGACGCGCAACAAAAAGCCAGGAGTAAAAATCGAAATTTGGAACAGAAAGCAAAGATCGACGATGATGCGACAACACAACGGTTAAAGTTTTACAGGGGAGGGAAGGACTCGTAAAGACGGAAAATCTTCTAAATTCAAACACCGCCGCACCCTTAGCGCATTCTGTTGCGACTTTTTCCAGTGACTCATCCACCTGAAACTCGGTCATTCAATTGGTTTCTCAAAATCAGAACCTTTCATCAGGCTGCTGGCCATGGTAATTGTGCCCGAGTTTCAGGGCTCAGAATTTGTCCCATTCCGCCGATGCTAACGGATTGCGCAACCGTTCCAGAATGCTTCCGGGCGAACGAAATGATGTGGAAGGAGCAGAAATTCCATTGCGGGCGAACGAAAACGAAGGAGGACCCAGCGGAACGGAACAGTCAGCGGAACTCGGCTCGAATCCCTCAGCGTCGCAATTGCTTTCTTGGCGGAGGATCCTCCTGCTGATAATGGCAGTGACAGTGCACAATTTTCCCGAGGTGGTGTTTTTAAAACGCACGAGTTTCCATCATAGGTGGACAGGGGATGCGCCAGGGTGAGGCCCATACGACGGACGATTGGCGCAGGGGGGGTGTGCCAGGAGAATTTTTGGGATGGACGAAGACAAATGGACCATGCCAATTTTAGAACATTTATTATTCGCTGCTTCTCCCATCAAAATTCGGGAAAGTTTGTCATTCGCGAATTTACTTACAAATTAGGGTGTAACATAAGTTCTGTCGGCTATTTTTTTTAATTTCAACAAAACACAAACATGATTCAAAATAATTCCATTATTATCGATAATATGTTGCCATTTTTCAGGCAAAAGATCAATTCCAATGGAAAAGTATTTAAGGAATTAGAGTTGATAAAGTAAAAATGGTCATTTTCGCGATAGTTCGCCTATGGTTTCCGGCATCCTCATTGACTGTTCAGGATTTTGGCTTTGGGGGGAGGAGGTTATGGTGGTGAAATTAATTTAACAATTTCAAGACGAGCTGCGCATTTAAGGTTTACTTTTCAGGGATTGGCCGTTGGTGTTGGTTTTGGCGGTGTTGGGAAAACGCCTTCGGCAACATTTGAAAAAGCGTTCAACTTAGCCTTTGGCATAGGCCTGCAGAATTTCCCAGAGGGTTTGGCCGTTTCGTTGCCTTTGGCCGGGTTCGGCTACTCAAAATGGCGCGCCTTTCTCTACGGCCAAATGAGTGGAATGGTCGAACCAATCGCCGCTTTGCTCGGCGCTTCGCTCGTTCTGATGATGGAATTTGTGCTCCCTTATGCCCTTTCCTTCGCTGGTATGCCTTAGAATTGCCCTTTGCTTTAAATGTTTACTCACTTTAGCCGGTGCTATGATTTATGTTGTGTTCGACTCCATTATCCCCGAGGCGTATTCACACGGCAATGGCAAAATGTCTTCGTTATTTGCCATTCTCGGCTTCATGGTGATGATGTCCATGGATGTCGGCCTCTGATTCCTTCTTCGCTAAGAAGTTTCGTTGAATTTGCCTTTCGTTCGCTTTTTTTTTGTTACTTTTTGGTCATGCCCTCCCCTCCCAAAAAATCTTGGTCCCGACAAAGTGAAGCATTTTTCTAGGGTAATTTTAGTAAAAATCTAAGATTTAGTTGATTTTAGAAAAGAAAGCAATCTTATATCAAATATCACAATCGGTTATTCTTCGAAAATACATTTTTCAGAACTCTTCTCTAGCAAAAGTTACAATCCAACAAATTTGGTGCTGAAATGGGGCGGACCACTTCAAATTAAGCCGGGGATTAGCATTTGGCCAAAACACCACACATTCGATTACGGCAAAATTATGTTGATAATCATAAAAAAGATTATTTATATTTATGGCGTCAGGTTCTCGATCAGAGCATAAATTACGCTATAAAAGTGCTTTCCTTTGTCGGGATTATAATATGGGAGAGGGCGTTTTTTCTGCTGCTGGGTTTTTTGATGCATCCTTCACATTTCTTTTCCCTCATTGTTCCCCCTTTATTATCCAATTCTTTGGTTTATTTTTCCATTTTTCTTTCATTTTCCACAACTTCCGAATGGGTTTATAAGTTTATGCCCAGGTACACTTTCTTTCCCGAATTAACCCGACAATTATTCGTTTTTTATTGTGTGATTTGACCTTTGCTCTTCACTTTTTCTCATTGCATAATATTTAAAAAACAATTTATCTCTATGTATACAGTCAGTGCAAAAGTCTAAACATAGCCCCACTTAATATATAATTTAAGCAAAAAAAAATCACAATATTAGAATGGCTCAAACGAATAATTATTAGGTGAGCCAGAAAAAAAAACATAAAATCACTTTCAGATTTTGAACTACGCAAAAAAGAGTATGCAAAGACGGCGTAAAAACTGTAGTGGGGCGAGACAAATGCAGAGCCTTAAAAAACAACCTTCATTTAGTGATAAATTAATTATTTTTTAAATCAAAAATTAAAAGACAATTCTGAAAAAATGAATCCGTGGAGAAATAAATGATTCTTTTTCAATCATCTGTAATATTCGTTTGATACAGAAGAGTCCGGGGGGGGGGACTGTATATGGGACACATTAAAAAGTTAACTCAAAATAAGTTTCAGCCATTAGCGTATTCCGTTCCTGTATTTTAGCTAAACTAGAAACAATTTAATTTAAATTTTTTCAAATTTTTTCAAAAAATTTTAAATCACAAACAAAAATTTCGTTGCGAAGGATCCCTCCCTTTAGGTGAGTCGCCCAACCACCAAATCCATCGCTTCTCATTTTATCCTTTTCTTTCCTATTTAGCATTTCTTTATTTTTCCGTTTCTAACATTTTCCATCGCGTTTTCCCACATATTTTTTGCACATTTTTCCGGTTTCTTCTCCGGAAAGGGCACACAGCGAATTGACGGTTCCCCCTTAAGAAGGAAAGAAATTACGTTTAATGGTTAAATTTTGCATTTGTTTCGCCATTCTCTCCTCCCACTGACTCTTTTCCAGTCGATGCATTCTCTCCAACCGTTCAGAAAAACATCCAAAAGCATCGCAGCAATTTTTTTGTCCTCGTGTTGGGCAATTTCCTCCTTCAAAAGTCCGTCTTTGGAGGCCAATGGAAAGCCAAAAAAGCAGCAGAGGAAAAGCATCAGCAGAAAGGGCTTAGCGGGAGACATAATAATTATGGGAAAAGTTAATTGGATTGGGACGTGAACACTTTTTATTTATGGGTTTAACTGAAAGATTTTTAGTAACTCGTTAGGCCCACCAATTGCAGTCGGCCAAAGCTGTGGTGATGCGCGAAAACTGTTTAGTCAGTCGGTTAGGTAATTAATCAATTAATTAGTCCCCCCTCTCGCCCTTCTCAATTTAATTGTCAGTGGTTTCAAAAGAAAGAAAAAACAATAAATAGAATCGAATTGACAACATTTCAAAAATAATAATATTTACATTTAATTTTTAATGTTGTAATTAAATTCAAAGAAATAAATTTGAAAAAAGAATTATGGGAAATGAGTCAAAAGTGGCCTCTGCTGGGTGAATTCGGTGGAGAGAGGGAAAACTTTGATTTGCATGGACAAAAGGCAATTAACGCACAAAAGAGACAATAAATAAAGCCAAAACAAATGGAGATACTGTAAGCAATGAATAAATAAATTATTGCTTAGTCTGCTCATTAGTTTTCCTTAATGCTTCTTTTTGTTCGTATTTCTTCCCTTTTCCTTAATTCGTTTTTAATTTTTATCAATTTAATTATATTTTGTGTTAAACAATAATAAAGCTTAAAATAGAACTCCAAATATTCTGCCCATTGGCCCAAACCGATAGATTGGCTTTAGGGAAGCGAAGGGTCCGTTGCCGCTTAATGGGCCAAATCGATTTTTCGTTGTTCGGCTGTTTGCCCATGGGCTTTTCTCGTTTAGCTGCCGGAAGAGGAGGGCACAGACGGACGACTGATGCGTTTCCCTCTTCGAGAGAATGCCCAAATTGTGAGTGCCGATGAGGGGAGAATGCCGGCGATGGATGGCAAAAGTGGGATTTGCGTGAGGCAACTTAAGCGAGGCGGGTGGAATAGCAAATAAACTCACCGCAAGGGAAGCCCCGCGGACAGACAAAAAACGGACGGAGTGCCGTAGCCCCTCCGGCGATATTTCTCTTTTTTGTTGTGATTCATCATTCCCTTATCAACGGTCAATCCCACTTCCCCACTTATTTGTTAGGCTTTGTTTCCCTCCCCCGTGCCTTCGTCCATTAAAAATGCTCGCCGCGCGTGGGGTCAGCCTCGGCCTGGGGGGACGGATCAATTTGTCGGAGCTGAACTACTTGCCAAAGGACAAAATGATGCTGGACAAAATGAACCGATTGAAGCGGGAACAAATGGCTGAACAGAGGGCCCAGCAGGCACGGCTGGTGGTGAGAAAACACGTGGACTCAAAGGTAAGGAAATGGCATTTGAGTTAATGGGAATCAAAATAACCATTTTAAAATGGTAGGGGGTGATGCGGATGTCTTTCTCTCTCTGCTTTCTCATCCTTTCTCTTCTCCCTCTTTCTCTCCACCTCTTCTTTTCTCTCATTCACTCCCTCTCTTTCTCTCTCTCTCTCAGTCCCCCTTTCTCTCTCACTCTCCCTTTTTCTCTCACTCCCTCCTCCTCTCCCTTTCTCTCACACTCTTCAGTCCTCATATTTCGCTTCTCTCTTCCGCTCTGATCATATTCTCTTTCTTCATTTTATGAGTTAAAAAGACAGACAAATAGATATACATTTTTCTTTCTCTGCACCGGTCTTTTGTACTGATCAGAAGAAATTTTTGCTTAACGGTAAAGTTAAGAGCCATGGGAATTGTAAAAAATAAAGGGATGCTAACGATCGGCGGAGAGTTTGCCAAAGGATGGGAAATGAACGGCTGCGCATTCGTTGGGTTTTCGGCTCATAGCAAATGACAAAAAGGGGAAGGCAATTAGAACTCATTATCACCAGCAGAACAATTAACTATTTTTTAAATTAAATTTCGTAAATATTAATATTCTGCCCAAATTTATTACCACACAAAAATCTCACAAATGCGCTAATTGGCAAAAATGAACAAAAAGGCATGAAATATTTGCGTAATGCCTATGAAATCCATGGAAAAAAGGTCACTCCTCCATTGAACACTTTTGTGAATTGTCTTTGTCAATTCAGACCCTTTGGACTGCCTGTGCCAATGTCATCTTTGGCATTGTGATGATTTCCATCGGATTGGTAATGACAGGTCAGAGACTGCTTGCCCAACTGGCATTAATAATTGGCATTTTGCCTTTTCAGTGATTGGATATTTCGATACTGCTAACTCAGTCCCTTCGGCTGCTCAGCAAACTCAGTCCCCCGATCAGTTCGCTGATTTTGGCTTGCTTCGTTACATAATGAAAAGCATGCAATACATTGGCCCGGTTTTCTGTGGCATCGGAATGTTTTTGGTGGGTCCCTTTGGCTTCTCAACCCATTGAAATGGCAATTGCTCTTTGAGATGATCATCGCTTGTGTCATTACGTTGGAATCGCGTGACAGACACGCGCAGGTAATTAATTAATGACGAATTTAATTGGCCAATTTTAATTTTTCAGGTCATTCAAGAAGAATCGGCCGAATTGCGACGTTCGCGTCGTTACGCGTCGCAGCAGAAAAAAGGCGAAATCACAAGAACAGAAACGGGGCAAATGCGGGAGAACGGCTTGAAAGTGATGTGCACGAGAAGGTGCGTGCGGCAATTAAGGAGTGAACGGCGCAATTAATTAATGCCCGATTAGTGAACAATTTAAAAAAGTTGTTTTCGTTAGGATAGCGTTTTAATGGGTTGAATTTGTCTGCTGCTGATATCATAAACTGCTCCTTCCCTTCTCAGAAATACGCATTCAGCAGGCGATAAGCTAATGCGACGAAGGGACCCCCGACAAAAGTAAGCATTGCTTTGGCAGGCACCACAGAATGTGCGGATAATGCTGCCCTTTCAGAGAACTGATTTCAGTGGCGCACGACGAGGAAATTGCGGCACAACAGCAGGAGAAACCAATGGAAACGGACGAAGTGCAGCAAATAGTAAGAAAGTGCCATTCCACCGCCAATTGCCCGACTATTGGCCCATCCATCCGCGGGTTGACTTTGACAACGAGCGACATGTCCACCACGGATCCGATGAACGAATATGCACTGGAAGAAATGCCGAAGAGGGAAAAAGCGGACAGAAAAATGATGAGAAGCAATTGGGAAGATCGAAGGGGGAAAGGGGGCGACGAAGCGAATTTGGGAGGGGAGGGGGCGGCGGAAGAAGCGGACGAAAAGTGCCGGGGGACGGAGACAACGCCGAGGCGAAAGTCCGCCTCAGCCGTACAAACGGTAAACAGAGTGAGGCCGACGCGGGGAATGGCGCCTTTGGTACGGGTCGAATCGGTGGTCGAATTGTCACTGTCCTCGCCACGGTCAGCGGAAGAACAAACGGAAATATAAGCAAAAGGCAAATGATGAAGTGCAGAAAAGGACGGGTACAAATAATATATTGCATATTAAATTATCAATTATTTTGAATAAAATCGTTTTTATTTCTGCTCGTTTTTCGGAATTTGGCAAAATGAAACGGCCGAGTCCTTCCCCAATCAATGCTTTCCGATCACTGATCGCCCCATTGGTTGGCCAATCCTTTTCTTTTATCAGTCAGCTGTTTATCCCTTTCTAATCTCCAAAATCGACCATTTCATTTGGATTCAATACAAATTATTTTTCTGTGTCAAATTTTCTTAAAATGCCATCTTTTTCGTCTGTTTTTGTCCTTTTTGCCATCGTCGGTAAATTGGGGAGACATTAATTAAAACATTTTTTAAATTGTTCGTTTTCGCAGTTATTTCGCTGGGAAAGGAACAGCAAAAGGGGGACGAACTGAGGGCGAAACGACAAATTTGCCAAGGCTTTTCCGCCCAATACGGCGCATGCATTGCACAGAAATACTCACAGTGTGTTTGGTGTAACGATGCGGTAAGAAAAGAACAAAACTTGGGGATGGAAAGGCAAAAGAGTGCTGCTGGGCTTTAGGATTACAGAGGGCCACACCGATGCGATGAGAAATCATCGATGAAAGGCTGTGTTCAAATTGTGCAGTGAAATCGGCACAATTAATGACGGAACGGAGGAAATGGAACAATTAATTAGCGAAAGGAAAAGCACAAAAGCATCATTTATTGTTTCTCGACACGTATTGGCATAAAATTATTGTCTGTCCTCCGATGAGTTTATTAAATTTCAAATTTCCAATTTCCAATTTCAGAATTCATTAGAATTGAATTGGTCGCTCCCTTTCTTTTCACTCGCCGATTTTGTCTTGACCAACAATTTTAGTTGTTTTGGCATCATTTGCCCATTTTTGGCACTTTTGCCACTCTCTTCCGCCGCTTCCATTGGGTCCAATTCGTCCAATGCGCACAATTCCCTTAGTTCGTTGGCACATTTGTTCAACATTTTGCCATTTTTCCTTGGCAAATTCTCTCTCTCTCTTTTTTTCATTTTCCTTTTCCTCTTACATTGCCTTTCGGTATTTTCCCATGTTAAAATCCGTCCTTTCCTCAGCATGCGATTGTTCATTCCATCCTCGTGCAATTTTGGCCCACAAATGAAACATGGCAAATAAAGGGACCAACACCCAAACGGAGTTTGGAGCCCAAAACAGAAGCATTTCCTTCCAGAATGGCGTTTGTGGGGCAATTCCACGAAAGGAAAAGTGGAGAAAAGTGCCTTTGGCAAAACAGCAATGGATTACGGTAGTGACAAATAGAAATACACTTACCGTGGTCCAAACTACGGTATGCCTCCTCATTTGGCAAAAGAAAAAGACTGAGGTAAATGGAAGTCTTCCAAAACACCAAAGCATTGCTTAAAAAAGCGGCCATCAGAGAATGGGCGGGACAGACGAAGTCCTAAAGGGAGCAGTGAAAAGCGCAGACGAAGGCGGAGCAGCGCATGCCAAGCACAGAGCGCACACATTGAGCACCAACTCAAGACACATCAGCGGACCGGTGACACGCGTCAAAGGGTCGGACGCGTCGGCGTAACGCGTGTCCACGGACGCGTAAACGTTCCCTGAACAGTGCCAATTAATGTGGGGGGGGGTAATTGAAAGACAATTGGGAATTGGAGGGGGGAGAGACGGAGGGGCAAATAAAAATTAACAAACACAGACAAAAACCATGACTAAATGGTCATCCATCACCCATAACACACACACAAAGTGAAGAAGTTGTCGTATTTTCCCCCTCGGAGACTTTCCGGTCGCAGTGCCGTAAATGCCACGTCCACGGAACAGATCAAAGTGGAGCAGACCAACCAAATCTTTACCCAATTTGGCAAAACGCCAAATGCGGCCGTTGTCCCTCCCATTCCAATAAATTTGAAGCAGTTTTATCCGCTCACTTCCAAAATCCAATCAAATTATTGAATAAAAAGCCAATTTATTTAAATCATTCGTTGTTAAAAGCAAAATTGGACGATGAAAAGAAAGAAAAGGGGAAAATTCACCGAAAATAAAAGTTTCTTCCCTAATTATTGTTGTCAATTTGAATGCAAATTAAGCATTTCAATTTATTGAAATGTATTTTCATAATGAGTCAAATGAAAATGGATATCAAAACAATTGGGAGACCATTCCCAAATTGCACTCTCTCCGTCCGCCCTTTCTTTGCTTTTCGTTCTTCTCGAGAAGCTCCGCTCGGTCATTTGCGTTGGCTGCGCTTAATGGATTTTTTCGGAGCATTGACCCAATTGAACACTTTCTGATCGATGGTCACCCCTCTTGAGAAGGAGTGGCTGCTGCACTTTTCGCATTCTTTTAAAATGCAGCAAAGTGTAATAAGAGCCTAAAATCCGAAAATTAAAAAAAACGACACATTTATTTATGCCACTGCGCCACTTTATTGAATTTGTTGCACAGAAAAAACTATCGTATTTTGAGAAATACGGTAACCAATTGTAAATTATACCTTTCTTTGCCTTTCACCAGCAGTTGTTCTGTTTTGTCTTGTCCTAGTTTTTACTCTTCTTTTTCTTTAAGCAGCTGTCCCTCATCCCTCCAATCACTTTGTCCCTCCTCTGATTATTCCCCCATCCTCCGATCACTTTCCTTTTTCTCATCCGATCGCTTTTTGTTTCCCTCGTTTTCTTCAATTTTACACTCGACCTGTAATTTTCAATTTTGAAATGTTCACGAAGCTTTTCTTCGCTGTTCTGCTTCTTCTTTCCGTGCTCCTCTCATTTGAGGTCCTTTCCTTCGTCATTTTTAAAATGATTATTTAATCTCCATCCTTTTTATTTAATTATTTATAATTAATCGTCCATCTTTTAGCATCCTTCCCAAATTGCCGTGGCCAATGCTTTTCCTTCGGAAGTCAACGGCCGAATGAATGAGCACAGGCGAATCAAACGCCTCAGCTGCACCAACGACAAATGTTTCAAGAATTGTGCAACGGAACCGGGCTCGCAGAAGGAATGCGCGAGTATTTGCGAATGCAATTTTAGCAGCGGGTCGATTAAGGCAAAACAAAATGAGTGAAACAAATGATGGAGAAAGAAAAGTGAAATGGGGAGAAAAAGGAGCGAAAAGTGGTAGGAAAAGGAACGAAAAGAGGGAAGAAAAGGAGCGAAAAGAGGTAGAAAAGGGAGCGGAATGATGGAGAAAAAGGAGCGGAATGAGGGAGAAAAAGGAGCGAAAAGCGAATGAGGCTGAAGAGAAAAGAAATGAGCGATAAATAGTAACAGAAGGATAGAGAGAAGAGCAAATTGTGCCGGAAGATGTAAATAAAAAACAGCTGCTCCGGTTCAGTTTATTGAACAGAATAAATAAGTGAATTAAATAAATATGCTTGCAAATGCTTTGAATGTACTATAATCTAACAATTATTCCTTTCTTTATTCCATGACTGATTGTTTTAAAAGTTCTCCGAACACATTGCTCACCGTCCCATCGCCTCTGATCAGTGACGCCTTCCTAAAATTTGTTCCCTTTCACTGATTGGTCTCTTCGCTTACAATTAGCCTCCCCCTGATAATTCAATTAATTCGAACCAAAGCAGCTTCATCTGAAGTGCATTCGAATGCTGCTCATTCCCAATTACTTCCGCTTTCTTTTCGAAACTCCGTGCCATGATTTTCCATTCCGGGAAGTCCGGCACATAAGTTTTGCCAAGCCAAACGTCGGCCCAACCGGCGCCGTCGCCTTTCGGCACCGAAGGAATCGCTGGTGTCGGCACGCATTGTCCGTCCGTTGCTTCTTCGTTGGCCATATAAAAGCAGAGATTCTGTTCCGTTGCGTTTTCCAATTGGACTGTTTATTTAAACGAATGTTTTCCCCTCATTTCGTCCTTTCGCTTCACTTGGTTCGTTTTCCACTCGTCGCACATTTGTCCGCGCATTTCCATCCGTCACTTTGACGGAAAGTCTGAGCAAGTCCAATTTGGTCAATGTCACCGCTGTCGTTGCCTTTGCTGTTGCATCGCTTTCGTGAGAATTGAACGGCAAACAGCGAAGCGTGAGCATTGACAAGCCGATGGACCCGCTAAGTACGCAATGGTCGGCATCGAAAATGCGCGAGAGGGGACGGACTCGGGCGGAAAAGCGAAACTGACGGGAACGGCCTGTGGGGACGGCAAAAACAGTGAAAAGCCTTTCGAATTGGCGAAGGAAGGCACCGTTCTGATCGAAGTAAAGGAAGAGAAAGTAAAAAGTCTGCGGCTTCTGCTGCACTCTGATCGCTACTCGTAAGCTGAAAAGCGAAACCTAAGGATAATGACTTTAATTAGGGAGGCAAAGACGTGCCCAATCTTTTCGCCAACACTCAGCGGACATTCTTTGGAGATCTTCCCAAATTGGCCAACATTTGCCGCTTCCATGCCAAATTCACCCGCCACAGATGCGTCATCCGTGAAGGCGGTTGGCATTCCCTTGGACGGACATTGCGTCCACCGGCCGACTGTTTCAGCGCCATCCGACGGTTCGCTAATTGAGACTAAAACCCAATTTATGTGAAAAAATCGAATTGGATGATGACCAACACCTCGTTCAGCAAAATTTGTGCAAAATCGCAATTGCTCAACATCATTCTGTCCGACATTTTCTATTTCGAAGACAATTTGGACAATTTGGTCGCAGAATGCCTCCAGGGGATGCCAATGAGTGACGGCTTTGATAAAGCCCGGGTCACCGCCAACAGGACGGAAACTGAGCAACGGCACAGAATCAGAGCAAACGGTGGCCGAAAGACGCCTGTCCATGGCGTATTGTGTGGACATCCGCTACAAATGGAAAGGAAAAGCGTGAGTGCTTCTTCTTTTGTGCCACCTGTTCTTTGGTTTTGAAAAGCCTTTTGCCGCGCACGGAAAGAGGAAAAAATGCCGAAACTGAAGCAATTTCAGCGGAATGATCAATCTCATCGGCTGATCCATTAAAATGCACTGGCGAACAGAGATCGAATTTAATCCCTGAATTATTCCAATTCAAACAAACAAATCAATCACAGCAGATGGCCAACAAAAGACCATTGACGGAGAACTGTTCCAACTCGGGCCCTGGCAAAACGTGCAAATCAACAAAATGTTTTTTCAGCACTTTCTCTGTCGGTCGTTCGTCCAAAGCCAACGGAGAAAATACCAATTCGGAAACGATGGAACAGCGAAATTTGTCGGAAAAAGGCGGAGAACAGCCGGGACGAAGCTTCAGCTGAGAAACAGCATAAGACAAATCGGAAAACGACGACTTTTGATAAGGCACTCACTTGGTCAAGGGAAAGACACAAATTACGAAGGACCAATTGAAAAGGGAAGGGATTTTGAAATCTGAAAAGACAATGGCAAAACGGAAGGGAAGGGAAGCAGCGAACCCAAGCCGAACGAAGAAAGGCTCGAGGGGAGGCAGCGGAGAAGGCTTGACATTGTCAGTGAATTGGTTGGAGAAAAGGCCGAACTGGGAGTAATTGGCACTTTCTTTGCTGAGCACATCGGTGAGTATTTGCCGCAACTCGTCCCAGACAAGAACATGGCACGGCTTCGAAGGGAACACCGCGTGGGTGCCATCGTCCGCCAGCGGCAGAGACTGTTCTTCCGCCTGCCGCCCTTCTGTCATTTGGAATCACGCGGAGTCCCCGAAGGGAATGCCACCTTTAGGACCGGAAAAAGTTTGGAGTCGCGTTTGGCACTTCTCTTGCGAAGTGCTGCCGTAGGCCATTTCGGAGAGTGCCAACCCGGGAAAAGTGGCGATCGTTGTGCAGTCAATGAACGGCTTGACCCATTCGAAGTTGGCCAACCCTCCGCTGGTGATCATTCTGAATCCGTTGATTATTTTACCACAAAGTGCCGCCGTCTTTTCTTCCCCCGCCCACCCAAATTCTGTGCTGATGGGCATTATCGGATCGGATTGAAGTCGGAGCTGACATTTGTGAAGAATTTGGACGTATTGGTGGAAGAGTTGAGCCTGTCGAAAGGCCGTTTGGGGGCCAAAGGGAGTAAGCTGACGGATGAGACAACGGAGGACGACGGAGGACTCATCGGCCTTCGAAACGGAGGCAAAATCAGACTGAAATTAGAAAATGCATTGCATTAGCCTAGGGATAGCCCAAGTGATCAAAGTTTGGCAATTTCTTATGACTAATTGAGTAAAATTATTAAACTCGGCATTTATGCCATTCATTTTTACATTCATCAGTTTAATATCATAACCAGATTCACCTGCTGGAGAATGTCCATGGATTAAATAATAAATTCGGTAGTCGTAAGTGAAAATTTAAAAGCATCGAAAAATATGTACATAAAATAAATGTGCCAATTTTGACTTAATGGATGTGAATTGTTTAACGAAATGAAATGCCTTTTTTTATTGGAAAATTTCAACAAATTCCAATGGAATCGAATCAGCCAACCAAAGCGTTGAATTTCCGTCATTCTTCGGACGGAAAAAGCGAAATCTGCCCAATTTGGCAGCCTTTTCAGCATCAATCTGTGATGGATGGTAATTGTCCTAATTGTTCATCCTCCCACCCCTCCATTTTGTGCCAAAATCACCCGAAAAATCGCCGGCTGTCCGTCCCTTTTCGCCTTTCTCCGTCCAACACTTTTGGCAGTCTCTATGTCCTCGGAAAGGTGCACAAACTGTCGTCCCATCGGTTTTATTCCCAACTTCGATTCGAAAATGGCATTCGAAAAGGAAATGAGGGGGAGAAAAAGGCTGAAAAAGTGAGCGAAGGTGAAAAAATTGAAAGAAAAAAAGAAGGAAAAAATTGAAAGAAAAAAAGAAGTAAAAAATCATTTGAATTTGCCAATTTATTTAAAAAAACATAAAATAAATTTAAAAAATAATAATATTAAAAATAAATTGAAAAGGTAAAGAAAGTAATAAAAAAAATTAGATTTCCTCTTATAACGTCCTCAAAAAATGTTGTTGGGTATAAAAAGAAACAAAAAACAGTTTAATGACTCAAAAGGTTTTTAAACGCCTCAGGGGATGTTCTGTGCGCCACCTCATATAAATTTCGCACCTTTTCCCAAATTTCTGTTGTACAATGTTTGGATTCGTCCCACTCCCCAACACTTACAAAAACGCAGGAAATTTCAGCTCACTTCCATCGCAATTTGTGGCACACTTTCCGCGACCGAATGTCCGTACAATGCGCGGATTCGCACAGTTTCAATGGAAGTGGCGGAAGAAGAAGACAATTCAAAACGAACTTTTCACCGAATGTCCTCAAATGAAACTTTGGGAAAGCCGCGCGAACGGAGACCGACCAATAAAAGTGCCAACGAAGTCCAACCTTTGAGAAAGGAAACAAATGCCGAACTTAACAATGCTCAGGCAAAGAAGAAAGACCTTGCTGGTCCAACTCCACCCATAAAGTTCAGGTCGATGGCGAAGGGCACGCGCAATTGCTTTGCTAAGTCGAAATGAGTCAATGTTTGATTGTGAAGTGCCATTTTAAAAAGTAAAAACAAATTTCATAAATTATTCAAATATTAGCATAACGGCATAAATACACATATGTTAAACATTAAGACTTTTAAAGGGTCGGGGTCATTTCGAGTCGAATTGGTCGGTGAATTTGCAACAATTAAAGAAAAAGATTGCCGAGTACGGAGTTAACGGTACTGAGTTGGCCATTTTTAATTTTGGAAAGCGCATTTTCTAAATATAAAAATATCCACAGTGAATCGGTTCCCGGTTTGAAAAGCTTTTGCCTGTTTGTCTTGATCAACTCATCTCATTGTCTTTTTAAAGCGATTGAAACCTAAGAAATATTATATCTTAATTTTGTCGCGTCCCCCACTTTTAATGGAATGGTTCGTACATATTTCAATCGAATGGCAAATTTCGTCGATTGATTAACACGATTAATTCTATGCTCCATCAAAATCCCCGGATTTTCCTCTCTTTCCCTTCGAACGGTTTCTCGTGCCTTTCCTTCGTCCGCCACACCCAAAAGGCCTTTTCTCCCATTTACCCATCCGTCGATGAAGCGAAGGATCTCCGCTCTGATTGATTGACTTTATTCATTCGTTGTGCTGCTTCTGCTCGCTCTGCCCCTCCCTTTCTTTCTTAATTTTCCTATTTCCTTCGTTTTCCCCTCAAATTTCAAATGGCAATTTGTTCAATTGTTAGAAAGCAAAACATTTTATGGTTGGCGGATTCATCAATAAGCTCGGCCGACTGCGATCGTTGCAAATTGCTTTTCGTCAAAGGTCACTCCTCCATTGAACACTTTTGTGAATTGTCTTTGTCAATTCAGACCCTTTGGACTGCCTGTGCCAATGTCATCTTTGGCATTGTGATGTTTATTCATCCTTCGTCTTCCTCATCCATCCAACCAATTCATCCTCCCCTCCCCCTCCCCCAATTGGGAAACATTCGCGCGCTGTTACGCGACCGAATTGCGACTGTTGGAAGAGGAACGGCCGAAGACAAAGGGACGGACGGAGGAAGCAGAACAGCGAAGTCGCATTATCACCATATAATCATCTTCTGCTTTTATTCCACCAACAAAAGCGGCCAATTAAGCAATTGCCAGACTTTGTCCACTCCCTCTCTTCCGCTGCCCCCCCCCATAATTTTATTTATCCCTTCGAATTATTTTCCGCCCATATTTCCCTTAATTATTATTGTACTTTGAGATGTCCAATGCAACGCAATTATTGTGGAGGATTAATGGGAGGAAATCAATTTTGGGACAAATTGGAACTGTTTTGGCCAGCATTCTTTTTCTGTTGGTTATTTCTGTTCAGCGCGTCGATCCACGTTGGACATTTGTTGCTTATTCCTTAATCTCAATTTAAATTTTCTTGACTAGACAAACAATATCAAATTCTGATTTTTTTTTGGATAAGAAATCGGAAAAAATAAAATAAAATATTTGAACTTTTTAATAAAAAAATATTATTATTTCCGATTTTCTTTCACACAGTGACAGCCGGAGTTGGTCAAGTGGTCATTAAGCGATTCTCCAAGGAGCAATGCAAATTTAGTTGGTTAAATTGAATCATTGGAAATGCCATTCAATTACCTAATGAATAATTAATGAAAAATGAATTATTTTACTTTTGTGTTTAAAAAGTGTTCTCGATCTGTCAGACCCTTGTCTCAATGGTGGCAAATGCATTCCCGGAAAAACTTCGTGCGATTGTCCGTCGGGATGGATGGGCAAATACTGTCACCGTATGCCGACTTATTACCCATTTCAATTCACAAACAAACCCTACAACTGAAGGTCGTTGTCGCAATATTTACCAAAGTTGCGACCGGTGGGCCATGGAGGAGAAATGCGAACTCGTCCGAACTCAGGTGGGCTTACTGTACATTCCGTAACTGTAGCGCATTCGATTGACAAAAAAACCATAAGATGCCATTTTAAATAAGTCGTAATTATTGGCTACCAAAATTCACAAATATTTTTCCGTCCACTCATTTTTCAAAATGACAATTGCCATTCTATTAAGACCAATTTCTTCGACATTAATTGCGCCGTTTCGTGCAAATTGTGCTCACCCGACCCTTCAATCAGTGAGTGATCACTGATCAGTGACCCCCCCCCCCCCCCCTTTTTAGAACTCACTCCGATTCCATTGGCCCCGGCACTCGAACCGCTACAATTTATGATGGGCAAATGGTATTCTCAGGTAGACGATAGGCCACACATTTGGAAAAAACAATGCGGAACAGGCGAGCAAAGGGCTGCGCTACCCGACGGACATGGTGGCGGGAGAGTACGAGGAAATGCTGGACATTTCGCCAGCCCAGGCACTCCCCCCAGGCGTAGTTTAAATGCTGGCAATTCTTCTCCCTTTTAGGTGCCAATGTTTGGCCCTCCGTCTTTGAATTTGACGTTCGTTTCGCTAAAATTTAATTGATGCAAAATATTATTCTCCTCCAATTTAGGAGCACGTGTTGGCATCAAAATGGTAATGGGAGAAGAACCAATCAGTCAAATTGCTTAGTGTTTGCTATCCCTTCAGACATGCGAGTGACGCACGGATTTATCACTTTAAAGCCCAATTCGGTGGGTTTTTTATCAATTATCACTGATTAGTGCTGATAGTGGTGAAATGATTTAACTAATGTTGTGATTAGAGATGGGATTTTTAGTGCAGAAAAGTATTAAAATAGGTTTTCAAAATGTTAATTTTTCGAAGAGTAAAAAATGTTCATTTTTTGTCACAAAATTTTGTAATTTTTCAATCTTACAAATACTGAATTGATGATATTTATAATTTATGCTCCTTTGCCACCGGCAGAATCCGCCCGAAGTTGCCATTCTGAGCACGGGCAACGAGGGACTGAACATGATCGAACTTGGCACGCTGCAGAACCACGCGGTGACACTGAACATCAGTTACATGTTTGTGGAATATTATGACATAACGCAAAAGGCCATCAAAATAAAAAAAATAATTTCGACTAATAATAATTATTCATGAAATAATTCGATAGCCCTAAATACCCGTAATTACGGGGAGTCCTAAATGCAGCAATTTCCTTAATTTCGTGCAGCCCTGAATACGAATGAGCTGGGGAAGCCGATGGGAAGTTTCTCCATTGTTTTACCAACTGAACAAAAGCCCAACACCTAATTTTCGATCATTTTGGATCTTTTTACCTCCATTGATCCCTAATATTAATGTCTTCTCTCAGGGAAGCTTCTTCTTCTCTATCTCAATGGAAAAATGACGAAAATTTTAGGCAAGTGCATCCGTCGCTGAACAACGAAGTGCTGCCCCTGGGGGTAAGCCAAACAAAACGGCACCAACGGAGGCATGGCGGACTGATCCGATTGCAATTTCAGGCGACGCGCCGCTTCAAACGTTCGGGCCAATTCTTGGAAATGACTGTGGCCAAATTGTTCCCAAATAACAAAATTTCACAGTTCAAAAAAATGTTTCGAAAAGTTCGGAATTACCCATTCTGAAAGGGAAATCCAAAAAATTAGCAACAATTGCATTTTCACTTTTTTGTATTTTTGAAAATAAAAAGATTGCTTTTCCTTTGTCGGTTTGTCCATTTTTCGGGTCGAACTTCGCCGGGGGGGGGGTGGTCGGATTATTCGACATTGAGCACCAACTCAAGACACATCAGCGGACCGGTGACACGCGTCAAAGGGTCGGACGCGTCGGCGTAACGCGTGTCCACGGACGCGTAAACGTTCCCTGAACAGTTTTTGTTTGTATTTTTCCATTTGCCAACGCAAATATTAAAAATTATTTTATTTATTTTTATTTTATTTTATTTATCATTTTCTCCAATAATTTCTTTCACTGCCATTAAATACTTTTTTTTTATTAACCATTCATTCATTCACTTCGCCTTTTCCCCTTAAAAATGCCGTCCTTCGCTTTGCTTTTGCCAATGCTTTTTCAGAGTCGGTAAAATCATTTAAATTCTCCCTTTAATTCGTCTTAAGCATGCTTCTTTATTTAGTTGCCTTGGCATTGCTTTGCCATCGTAAGGAATGTTCGGATGCTTTTGCCTGTGCCTTCGGTTGGGACATTTGCGAGGGTTCCTTTTGCTACATTCGTAATAATTAGCCAAATATTTGCCCATTATCTATTGTTTTGTTCACTTTTCGCCAGTTCGACTTCAAAATGTGACTAACAGTGGTCACTTTTTGCTCCGTCGCGGTTGTTTCGGCAGTGAATCCCCGCAGATTCGGTACAACAACGAGTTGAAGCCGTTCACTTCGCTGAACGAATGCCGAAAGATGCAAGTCAATTAAACATATAATGGAAGTGATTTCTTTTTCAGTTTGTGGAAAGACATCGAATATTTATTGGGCATTTGTGCGGACAGCGATTTTTGCAATGTTTGCAATTATTGGAGCGAATTGGCAGCCGAAAAGTCGGCGGCCGTTGGCATTATGCGGGCGGGAGGAGAGAACACTTTGAGGGGAAAAAAGTTGCTGATGGGCACGGCGGCACTTTTGCCACTTTTGGCACTTTATTTTATTGACAAAATCATTTAACAAAAACCAATTTAGATAATAAAGCATTCATATTATAAAATGCTAAGCAATTGAATGTTAATTCATTTTTATTTTATTATTGTTTAATAATGAAATCAGTTGCTCGTTGAAACATTGAGCTCGAAGAATCGCAAATACGCAGCAGAAAATTCAAATCAGAAGAATTCGTAAAACAAATTTAAATTTAAATACATTTTCTTGGAAAATATTTTGTGTGAATAAAAAACACCTTTCCGTTTCTCATGTTTCATATTTTCATGAAATCAAAATAAATAGACAAAAAAAAATGTATTTAAAAATTAATAGCAAAATAGAAACCTACAGATGAAAAGTACAAAGCCAACTAATCCATTATCTTTTTGCATTTATGAAAAATGTTAAATCTTTAAAAATGAAAAATGACCATTAATTTATATTTTTAGTTTTTAAAATAAATTTGTTTACATAAATATATTTTTTTATTCAGTTTAATAAATTAAATTGAATATGTGTTTCATATTTATTTCTTACTGAAATATAAAATAAATATTTGCTTAATATTTTAAATGGTTTTTCTCATTTTAATTGAAATAACAATCAATTTTTAAAAAATATTGTAAAAATAATATATTTATTTTTGTCCCGTCTTCTCCTAACCCACTGCCATCCCTTATCTTTTTGTCTCATCCCTCCACACATTCTTTTATTCGAATTCAAGTTGCCAAAAAATGGCATGAAAACTACCAGATCAAACTGAACGCTAGTGAAAACAAAAAATAAATATAATAATTTACATTTCTCCCATTTTATTTTGTTTATTTTTTTCGGCGATTCTTTGCATTTTATCGATCGCTTTTCCTTCCCTTTTCGCCCCTTTCCCCCGTTCCACCCAAATAAATAATAAGTAAATGCAATTAATTGTTATTTATCACCATTTAGACTTTTGCATGGATTGTCGTCCTCGGCCCTGTGACATTTTCCCAAATGGCCGCGTCCGTCCGCTTTTGGCCCATAAAATGGCCATTTTGGTGGTGGACGTCCAAAATTATGTGATGGAAAAGCACCCATTCAGTGGGCAATTCCACGAACATGCTCAAAAGGTGGTAATTCCGAACATTCGGCGACTGATTGAAACTGCGCGCCAATTGAAAATTGAAGTGACTAATCAATGACCAATCAAACATAATTAATTACCTAATTAGTTGAATACTGGCTAATTAAGGTTGTTTTCACGGTTATGGAGAATCAGACGAAGGATGGCCGTGATCGGAGTTTGGACTACAAATTGTCCAACTTTTTTATCCCTAAGGGATCACGGGAAGCGAAAGTGGTTGACCAATTGACTCCGTTGGACGACGAATTGGTCATCCCAAAAACGTCGTGCAGTCTGTTCAATTCCACCAACTTTGCTTATCTGGTGAAGATATTTGCGTGCTAATCAGCATTTAATTAAAACGAACAGATGCGAAACATTGGCATCGATACGATCGCCGTGACCGGCTTTTTGACTGATCAGTGCGTCGACCAAACCATCCGCGACGGCGCCGATGCCACGGGCGGTTTTTGGATGATCGGAGTGAGCGATGGGTGTGCCGCGGAAACGGCCGAACGACACGCAGCCGCACTGAATGTTCTGCGCGGGTATTGTAGGATGGAAAGCACTCAATCACTGATCGAAGCAATGCACAGTGAAATGGGCGGAGAAAGTTCAAAAATGGGTGATTGAGCACCACAAATGATCTGGATATGTATTGATTATGACGGACGGATTTGCCATTTGAATACTTTTGGAAATGCCATTGTGTCACTCGGCTAATGCCCTCCCCTCCCTCCCTTTTGTGTCTTTTGCCTATCAGTCCCTTTTCCATTTGCTGCTCCTCCTCCGTTGATGTCCGCTGCTGTTTCTCCACATTCATTTATCCTCACATACCCCCAATTGCATCTCCCCCTTTCCTTTTCCCTTTTATCATACGGCCACTTTCATATTACCCAAAGGACTCATCAATGGCCCGGTTAATTGCGTCCTCCGGGAAAAGAAGAGAGGTGAGCCGATGAATAGACGGCACCGGCGGCGAAGAGTCCAACTGAATGAAAAATGCGTGGGATGAAAGTGGCGAAATGGACGAAGAAATGGGGAGGAAGGAAAAGGAAGGACAAATGAAAGAGTGGGGGGGGAAGAGGGGGGAGGGGGGGACAATTAATGAGGAGCCATCACCAGGAAAAGCAGCACAAACGCAAATCGTACGGAGAATCAATTGGTAACTCGGAATTGACAGAAGCGCCTCAGGGGCTAATTAACGGATAAAACGGCGGATTAATAATGAAAAAGAGGAACAATGAATGGTAAAAAAAGGGAGAAAAAACACATGCAAATGGCCAACAAATGACGAAGAAAAAAGCGAAGTCAACGTTTGCAAAAAGCCTCGAGAGCAAAGCATTGGCACCGCAAAAGAAAGCACCGACTGCGCAAAACTAAACGGATTATCGGCCGTTGCTCGACGCTTAATTTATCGCACTTAGGCACCATTTTCAAATTTATTGGAAAATTCAAAACAAACGGAATAAAAGAAGTGTTTTTTTAAACATCATTAGCAAAATGCATGAATAGTTTTCTCTTTTAATTGTTCTCTTTTTCTCGGTTTCCTTTTTAATTGGCTGTTTATTTATTTTAAATTAAATTATTTTTTAATTCACAAAATTATAGATGGGATAAATATATTTTGAATTTTTAAGTAAATCTCTTTTAGAGACCATTCATTGCGAGCGGAGGCGGTGAAGGGAGGGGGGGCGAAGGGGAGGTGCCGTGGTTGCCGGGAAAAAATGCCAAGGGATGGGCCCAAGAGAGGGGGGGGGGGGAGACGGTAGCGCAGAGGCAGCGGAGATGGGCCGAGCGGTGCCATCGCCGGTCGTTCCCATTCAGCAGCAGAAAAGGACGACCCCGAGGCGCTTCCCCCTCCCCTTCCAATGCCCTCCCGTCGTGCCCTGCTCATTCACTCCCTGCCAATAGCCCATCGGCAGTGCATTTTGCCTATGCCATTTTACGTTCCGTATTTGCCACAACTTTTGCTACATTAAATATGGCCCATTTGCACAACCATTTAATTTTGCCAATTTTTTAAAGCACATAAAATCAAAGGCTGTTTCCCCTCAAATGCTTTGTTTGGTTTGTGTTTAATTAAGCCTGTAATCCGATGCTTTCTCCGATGGGCGGTGCTTTCATTTGTTTGTGCTGATATTCGCTTGTTCATACATAAGGGTCACCTTAAAAAGGATGAGACGGACAAATGCATTAATCCATTACATTTTGTCGTTAATATACGATACCGTATGAAATGGAGCTCCCGGGAAACGCCAAAGTGACCTAATGGGATTAAAATACGATTTATGGAAGAAAATGAACTTTTTGCTGACTCGGCTGAGAAAAAGGGGATGGATTAATAATCCGGCAAATGTATCCAAGGTAAACCACCGCAATTGCCGAGCACTGAGTGCCCCCTTCTCCTCCCCCCCCCCCCGCCCCCACCGCGCCCTTCCCATCTTCTTCCGTTTTACGGATGCGCAGAAGGAGGAAAAGCTAAGCAAAGTGCCAAAGAGAAGCGCTTTACTGCGCCAATCTTTCAATTAGAGGCGATTAGTGCTTCGTTGGGCGGGGGGGGGAGGAAAAAGGGTTGGGGTGCGGTTGAAAGGCATTTTGGCTAAAAGTCCTCTTCCTTTACAAAACAACACTCAAAATGCCTTTCATCCCTGATATAAAAATGCCAATTTCAAAGGTCCCATCGTCCATCTTCGTCATTCCCTCCTCCATTTCTCCACCAATTGCGCTTACTTTTGCTTAATTCCCAATGCGTCCGTCGTTCACTTCGTCGTGTTCGGTCCGATCAGTCGCTTCTCAAAGGCGCTGCTTCCTCATCGATTCTTTGCTTGAAGAACGTCAGAAAAGGTTGGCCGCGACAGTGGCAGCAAAATATGGCACTAATGCATTTAATCCGCCGGAAGAGCCAAAAAGGGAAAGGGAAGAAATTGGCAAAGAGGCAAGTGAGAAGCAAAGCCAATTGGGTGGAAAGCGCCATCAAATTAAGACAATGCCGGAGTTGAATTTGGAAGACAAAGGGCCGATCATTGGGACAAAAAACGACGGAACAGAGGGAGAAGAAACCGTAAGCGAAGAAGTGCTGCCCACTTTTGAGGAGGAGAAAGAGACGAACACAAGTGGCAGAACTGACCGGACTGATCAGCGAGTGGGCCCGGCCGGAATTGGCAACGACCATCACAGCAAAGCATTGTTGGAAGCATTGAACAAATTAGTGCCCGTGGCAGTGCGACAGGGAGCGCAACAAACGGAACGCCAACCCGATAGAGGAGCGGGAGAGAGTGCGGAAGGGAGAGAGAGCGGCGAGGGGAGCGAGACGGTGAAAAAAGCGAAGGACAAAAGGGCGAAAAGCGAAACATTCAAAAACTGTAGGAAAAGGGCCAAGCGGCTGAGTTCCTGTACAAGCTTCATCTTTTCCAACAACAATTGGCTTCCTCCGCTGCTGCTTCTGTGCCGTGGCCATTTGTGCCCCCCGGTCACTCGCCCATTCCGACAAAGTATCACTCGTCAGTCATTTAACCATCAACCATTATTTAGTTATTCATTTAGCTTTTTCCGACTCCCTCTTTTCCCTGCTTCATCCTTTTCTCTTCCCACAAATCCTTCCAACAATCGGATGCCAAAATGCTTTTATTCTCCTTCAAATCCGTGGCGTCATTTAATGCCAACCACTTCAATGGCAACATCAGTAAAATGTCGCATCAAAGCACCGAATAGCCAAAATATAAACGGAACATCGGGCACATCGGGTATGAATTCTGCACAAATGGACAGCACCAATTACTCGTCGGAATGGACGATGCCGAACTTTTTCAACGGTGGGCCCGCCAGTGCCGTGTTGGCCACCATCGGCGCATTTCGAGCGGCAGCAGCGGCATCGGCACAAAACCACGGCACCAATGGAGCAGAAACAGCGTAAGTGCCAACGAGGCAAAGTCAGTGCCATTCAAAAAATGCAAATGGAAAGGCAAATTTTGGCACTTACAGCTTAACAAACAACAAAAATGGGAACAAAATCGGACGCAGGTCGAGCACAACGGCACGGCAACAGCAAAGGCACGCGACAAATGGCAATCGCAACACGCGGTCATCCAACGCGAAGAAATATCGATGTGACATTTGCGACAAAACATTCAGCCGATCGAACACTCTGATCACACATAAGGTAAAAGAAGCAAAGTACGGCAGAATGGCACAATAATTTGAAAAGGTTTTGCATTTTGCGTTTTGGCAGAACATTTAGTTTTGTTGGAGAGGGAAACAAACCTCTAATTTTCTTTTTCTAATTTTCTTTTTCCTTTTTTTTCTTGTAGCATTGTCTGTCTTTGATTTTTCCACCTTTATCTTCTTCAATTTATTTATTGAGTAGCAAATGTTTGTCTTCCGCATTAATGGGATGGCTTACAATTAATGGAATGGTGGGCCATCATTAGACAGATCATTACCAGTGCCATTTCCTTTTCAATTGCCATTACTCACCCCAAACAAATTTTGTTGGAACAATTGCGTAACTTGGAGTGCCCATTTCTTGCACTTTGAGAAGAAACCCAAATTAAGAGTTGGGGCAGAGGAGGGATAAGAGGAATTAATCGAGACATTTTGAGTTAATTTTCCTATTTCCTTCGTTTTCCCCTCAAATTTCAAATGGCAATTTGTTCAATTGTTAGAAAGCAAAACATTTTATGGTTGGCGGATTCATCAATAAGCTCGGCCGACTGCGATCGTTGCAAATTGCTTTTCGTCGCCAATTGTTCACGCAATTCCCCCCCCCCCCCCCCTAAGGGTCGGCAGCGTCCCCCCCCCCTACCCCTTCTCCGTCTCTTCTTTCTCTTCCTCTGATTTATTCATCCTTCGTCTTCCTCATCCATCCAACCAATTCTCCCCTTTTTCTCTTCCTCTCCTCCCCATCCCTCGTCCTCTTTTTCTCGTTCTCTCTTTCTCTCTCCGTTTCATCTCGACTTTTTCCAGTCCTATTGAAATTATTTGCTTCAGTGAATATTTGAAATGTTCTGACGGATGAGAGATTTTTTAGTCAAATGAGTTAATTATTGTTTGGATTAGAAAAAGGAAAAATAAAAGCAAATATTCAATGAATTTGTTAAATTTCTTCTCATGATTTCCCACGCTTTCATAAAAGAAGCGGTAAGTGAGAATGAAGAGCAATCCCAGCAGAAGAAAGGCAGTGCCAAAAAGCTCGCGCTTTAAAACAATGAATGAGCAGAGTAAGGAGAGAGAGAGAGAGAGAGATAAAGCGAGGAGGGAGAGAGAGAAGGGGGATGAGGAGAGAGAAAAGACAGAGGAGGAGAAGAAGAGAGGAAGGGGTGAGGGAGGGCGGGGGTGGCATGAAGCGGTGCTTTCCTCAATAACAATCGAGCATCAGAACAATGCTCATCATCGGAAAAAATAAAATAAAATATTTGAACTTTTTAATAAAAAAATATTATTATTTCCGATTTTCTTTCACACAGTGACAGCCGGAGTTGGTCAAGTGGTCATTAAGCGATTCTCCAAGGAGCAATGCAAATTTAGTTGGTTAAATTGAATCATTGGAAATGCCATTCAATTACCTAATGAATAATTAATGAAAAATGAATTATTTTACTTTTGTGCAGTTTTGCTTTGCTTTGCTTTTGCCTGCTGACCATTGTTTTCATTCATTCCTTATGGCCGCTTCTTTCCTTTCTTTCATTGAGCCAATGAATGGGAGAACAAATTGGGGTTAGCCATTGGGAGGGAAGCGAAAGGCCGAGCAAAAAGAGGGAAAAGGGGGAAAGGGGGGAGAGGAAAAGCAGGCGAAGGGGCGGGGGCTAAACAAAGGGTGCGGAATTGTTAATCGAATTCGAATGATGAGAGAGAAGAGCAAAGTGCCACCTGCTGAAGGGACAAAGGCAAATGGCGGGAAAAGTCGCAAATAAATTGAAAAATAGCTAATTTTTTGTTTTGCTTAAGCGAATTCACACGGGTGAAAAGCCATTCCGATGCGAACATTGCGGGAGAGCATTTCGACAGCCTGGCAATTTGACAAGGCATGCTTATACGCACACGACGGTGAGCACAAATCGAAATGCGAATAGAGTGATTTTGATAAACATTCAATAATGGTCTGATGATTTATTCGTTCCCAAATGCTTTTTGGCACTTTGTCATAATTAGCTTCGCCTGATTAAGGTGAAGCCGTTTGTGTGTGCCGAATGCGGCAAAGCGTTTAATCGCGCCAGCAATTTGCAGGCGCACCTCCGCGTGCATTCCACCGGAGCAGCAGGGACAAAATTGGGAGAGAACGGCGGGGGCAGCGCTTCGAGGCAGTGCAAACGATGTGAAACAAATTTCGCGACACGCGCCGAACTGAGGGCGCATCGGTGCCAATGATCGAACTCGGCACTTCCAAATATTACGTTGTGTTGGGACGTTATTTCTGCCATGGGGTAAAAAAAATAAAATAAAATCGCAAAATGACTTTTTCAAAACTCATTAGAAATCTAATCCCTGGCGGAAGTCACTAAACGATCCCTAGCATCCAATTATGAATGTGAATAGTGTGAATATGCCGATGGCAATCAGATCATGTTAAATTGTGTTGGCATTTCCTTTATTTTTTGGCATTTTTTGTTTCATTTTCCTTTTCCCTTAATAAAAACTCTTTGATTGGTTCCGTCGTGCGTGCTGTCTGTCAATTATGCTTTTAATTGACTTCATCATGCAAAATATACCACTGCTCTTCTCCAAGACTACTCCATTAATTAATTAGTCATTCATCGGCTGTCACTTAGTGCGACTGCCAACAGTGACAAACTTTCTCCTGCATTTTGTGAAATGGCACCTTTTCACGAACTGAGAGAAAGAGCAAAAATATGGAGTGAGAATAACGAATGACAAAGTGCCGTTGTGGTGGGATAAATTATCAAATGAGAAATTGAGAAAGTGCCAAAGAAATTGCAACCGATTTAATACATTTGTTTCATTCTTTCTTTATTCGGTGTCTTTCTCCTTAATTCTCGACAAATGGTAATTATCCCTCTCCTTTTTTTATTTTTTCTTTTTCTTACGTATTTCCTTTCTCAGTTCGGATGGGTCCACGAAAGTTTTCGGCAATTGATGACGCGCAAATACGGAAGAGAAATTTGGACTAAAATATTGTAAAATGAATGTTTACCTTGCTAATGAATTTGCACATTATTTATGGCTTTTAGAGAAATTGCCAAATTCGAGGAAGGGACAGAAAACGAAATTGGCAAATATTACAAAGACGAGGAATCCTTTCGGATCGTGTCCGCCATGGGATCAGTGATCGGTTGCCTTTGAAATGTCAAATGATCGACTTTTGAAGCCTTCACTTCCCTTAGGCATCCCCGTCGAGGAAGTGTGGGAGGCTTACGGTGGCTTTCTGATCCAATTTACGATGGAGACAGGGTGGGACGAACTTCTGAGGGCACTTTCGCCCGATTTGGAGGTGCAATTGGGTGAAAATTGAAATAATTTTCAATTCTCAAGGGCTTTTTGGATGCATTGGACGCATTACATTATGTAAGATCAATCAAAAACAATCTGTGCTAATCGTTGGCGATTGGCACAGTTCATTGATCATGTCGTCTACCGAACAAAACTGAAAGGGCCGGCGTTTCGGTGTGAGCCCCAATCGGACGGGTCCCTGATTTTGCATTACTACTCCCGACGGTGCGGACTGTACCCAATCGTTAAGGGTAAACGAACTAATGGGGAAGGCTTTTAAATGCCAAATATGCCAAAGGCGTGATCAGAGAGGTGGCACGACGAATTTACGACACAGAAGTGATTATGAAAGTGCAAGAGCGAAAGCAGGAGCATATGGACACGATGATGACGGAGCATGTGATTTTCGTGATCAACCAAGTGGGCCGATCAGCACACAAGGCCAATAATATGTGAAGCGATGCCCCAATTGACAGGTCGAGAACGGCATAAGCATAAGCCGACCGATCGCGTGCCGTTCCTCCTCGGGAAGTTTCGTTTCATCCTCCGAATCAGTCAATGTTTTTCCTCCTTTTTTGTCCATTTAAAGAGATTTTTAAGTGTTTCTCAAATTCCTTCCGGATTGACGACTTTTGCGTCGCTTTTCCTCATCACTTTTGTTTTGATCAAAAGCTTCGAATTGAACACGTCGGTAAGTGAAAAATTATAATGAGAAGAGAGAGAGAGAGACAGAGAGAGAGAGAGAAAGAGAGAGAGCGAGAAAGAGAGAGAAACGGTGAAAGAAAAGAGAGAAACGGTGTGAGAGAAGGAAGGAAATGATCGGCGCTGCTGGCCCACTTATTAATTTCGTTATTTGTCCAAATCAAACAAATTAAGGAGTTTACATTCGCCGTTCGTTTCCGACCATTGTCCATGGCGAAACGAACCTCGAGGACATTTTGAAACTGTTTGTTTTCAGCAGCTAATCGGCAGTCCAAAAGTGCTTTCAGAGTTCACCCGGAAATTCCGCTGTCCTTCGATTCGATTATCACTTTCCGAAACAGGTGCCAAATGATTTGTCCCATTGCTAATTTGTCCGTCCCCTTTGTGCTGCTGTCTTTGTTCAGTTTGTTTGTGTTCCAAATCCGTGACGAGGGGTCGAGCAGAAGCGGATCAAAGCCGAGCAGTGTCCGCTCGGACGAAGCGCACGTGCCGGTCACTTTGAAAGGTCAGGCGGACGGAGTGACTGCTCTTTTTGGCCAACCTTTGCTGTTTTCTGTTAGGTTCTATGCACAGTGTCGGCAACAATAATTTCTTGGTTTTTATGTGTTCTTTTAATGTCACCACTGTTAAGTGAGAAATTTTAAAGAGAAAATTTTAAAATGCAAATTAATGCTTTGTTTTTTTAGTGAAATGGTCGAGCGAAATTTGTTTCTTTCCGACATTCAGCGTAAGTTTCAAATTGGCCAATTGGCTAATGGCATTTTCTTACCCCCAGGCCATGACAGCACTCGAGACTTAATCATGCTGAATCAGTCGCGAATGTCCCAAGTGGAGCTCAAGTGGGCGCAATAGCAAATGCCGAGAAAATTTAGGACATTTAACCTTTAATGGTCAGCCGAAGATTGGAGGAGACGACACGAAATTTGAAGTGTTTGGCCAATGCGCTAAAGGCGGAAAAGCAACGGACTGAGGCGAGAGAGAATGAAATAATACCATGTTAATCAATTAATGACTAAATTTGCCTAATTAACTGCTTGAGGGGTTACTTTGCGAACTGATGCCGCCCAGCGTGGCAGAGTCTCTTCGGCGCGGCGCAACGGTCGACGCAGCGGAATTCTCCGAGGCGACCGTGCTGTTCACAGATGTAATTTGTAAATAATGCTAATAATTCGAAATTGAAAATGATAGCAGTTGGGCCGGGAATGGGGACGAATATTCGGCAAATTTTAAGCTGTCACATGGGTTAATTTTCAAAGTGTTCCTTCAGATCGTCACTTTTACGAACATTTGCTCCTTCTGCACGCCTTACGTTTGTTTGCCCAATGCTTCATTTGTCGGCTCTTTTGCCTTAATTGGCTAATTAAGGATGTGATCAAACTGCTTAATGACCTATACCAACGATTTGATCGAATTGTCGGCCTTCACGACGTGTACAAAGTGGAGACAATTGGTAAATTAGTGACAAAGGAATAAAACAGAAAGATACAATAAGCAAAAGCTTCTTTTCATTAACAGGCGATGCTTATATGATCGTCGGAGGGGTGCCGAAAGAGTCCCAAAATCACGCGGAGAAAATTCTGAATGTTGCCATTGGTTTTCTGATGGAGTCGCGATTTGTCAGGGGTGGCCCCTCTCCTGCTGTACTCCGTTCTGTGCTTTTTGCAGGTGACCAACCCCACCAACGAATTGGCCATTTCCATCCGAATTGGCGTCCATTCCGGCCCCGTCGTCGCCGGCGTCGTCGGAGTAAAAGTAAAGCTTTTCCATTTCCCTTATCTTAAGAGTGCTTTACCAATCATTTTTTCAGATGCCAAGGTGTTTCTTTCTTTACATAAATTGTGTTAAAATTTGTCGTCAGATATTGCCTTTTTGGTGACACAATTCATTTGGCCAATCGAATGGAATCTTTGGGTGCGTTTGAACAATTCGCACAAAATTAACGGATTTTAGGGATGCCATCCAAAATCCACGTCAGCAAAACTGCGAAGGCTTTGGCAATCAGAAACAATCCGTCATTTTTGTTCACAGAGAGAGGGGCCATAAAAATAAAGGCAAATGGAAAAAAGCAGCAAAAACAAAAGTTTGATTAAGGGAAAGGAAAAATTGCGCACATATTTTTTGGAGAGAAATGACCGCCAAAGTGTTTGGGAGATTTGTGGGAGAGTGAGGGAAATGGACCAAAGCATCGACGGGTATCAGGTGGACGAGGGGCGGGGCGGGGATTTGGGGGGGGGGATTTGAGGGGAGGAATTTGAGGGGGGAGGGGATTTGAGGATGGAATTTTTTTGTGGGGGGGGGGGCATTGAACGAGAAAAGGAGGCTGATGACGGACGAGGACCGTTTCACACACATGGGCTAATATTGAGAGAAATTATTCATTTTAAGGAGTTGCACAGAGAAAGGAGCACAGAGGAAGAAGGTGGGCAATTTGAAAAATTCCAAAAAAAAGAAAAAATTAAAGGGAGAAAAAAGAACGGAGGGAAAATCCACCGGCAAAGAGATTACGATGAAGAAGAAAATGGAGAGAAAAGAAGCACAACGGTGGTGGAGGTTGGGCGGGGAAAGTGGCGAATCATTAGAGAAACACGCTAATTAGTGCAAAAAGACTGTCTGATCAGTTCAGAGAATGATCAGAATTTTAAATTAAATATGTCAGATTGGAGAAGAACAACCCGAGGAAGAAGGAGAGAGGGACAAAAGAGAGAAGAGGGAAAAGAAGGAGGACGAGACGAACGGAAGAGAAATGAGACAGAAACAGACGACGAAAGTCCATTCGAAGGCATGTGCTTTGTTATGAGATGTTCAGTAGAAACAGCAAAAAGACGTGAAAGGGGCGTCGCTTGGAAATGATCGGAATTTTGGAAATGCAAATGTCGTTGAAATATGAAAAGCCAAACATCGAGAGAATATTTATTAAACCCCGTCACACTATCAACTAATGTGACTGAGATAGAGAAGAAGAAGCTTCCCTGAGAGAAGACATTAATGAGGGATCAATGGAGGTAAAAAGATTCAAAATAATCGAAAGTTGGGCTTTAGTTCGTTCAGCTGGTAGAACAATGGTCCGCAAAGCCAGAGACACCGCTTCAAATCCGGCAACATCCCACAGTTTTTCCCTCAAATACTTCCCTATCTCCTTCATATATTCACTCCTTGGCATTGTTTCTGTGCCATCAATTTCCCCCCTCGTCGTCCATCATCCGTTTTCTCAATGCGTGACTGTATTCCACCGTTCCTTCCTCCTGGACCCCTCCGGCGTCGTCCTCTTCGGCACTTGCCATTCTCGACACTCCCATCTCGTCGCAAATTCGGTCCAGAATGTTTCTCTTCACGAAGGGACGGATGTCCAAGCGTGGCTTCAGCCTTTGCTCGCAGTGTTCGATCAGTTGCCACGCCTGGGATTGTGGGATTGGCACTGGTCCAAGTGCCACTTTGGCCATTTTGGCATTTGCTCATTTTCCTTTTATTTTGTGCCATTCCCCCCCCCCCCCCACCGGCATTGCCCTTCTGCGATTTGCCCCACCTTTCTGTAATTTTCCCGCTTGTAATAATGGGCCACCATCAAAGCGTAAATATCGCCCAGTCGGACGTGCTCATCGATGCCTTTCCGTTGTGCCAATTCGCTCAGTTGGCTAATGGCCTCCCCCGGGTCGGTCTCATACAAACTGAAAAGCTCCAAATTACCACCCATAATTAATTAATTACCCCAGCCCAAGTGCACCCTTTTGTCTCATTAAAGTGCGCGATTATGTCCAACGTTTGGCTAAGTTTTTCCCTTCTCTCTGTCAGATAGTTTTTGTTCTTCTCGTCCTCGTCGGCCAACTTTTTGGCCAAACATCGAATGCTAAACAAAACAAAAAACGCATCAAAAAGATGCCAATTTTTCAGTGTTTTTTACGCCTCTCCGTACGCTGCCGCCGCCTTTTCGTAGTCATGGTACTCGTCGATTTCCACCTCAATTTCCAAATTTGCACTTTTATTCAGTTCAATAAAAAGTCAAATGGAAATCCTACTTTTATTCCCGAAAATACGTTTCGTTTCTATCATTTTTGCTTTTCGTTTCGTTTTGCTTTTTATTTTCGTTTTGCTTTGCTTTTCATTTAGTTTTTCGTTTGGTTTGTTCGCTTTTCGTTCGTCGCTTTTCGTTTCGCTTTTCATTTAGTTTTTCGTTTGATTTTTTCGCTTTTCGTTTCGTTTTGCTTTTCGTCCCACTTGTGCGCACGATTCGTAAAAGTTGGACAGCAAATCCATGGCGCCCGCCTTCACATAAAATGCTTCGATTTGGCGCATCAGTCGCGCGTCCTCCTTCCAATTAAGCGTTTGCAGGTAATTACCCGCCATGCGATAAATGGCGCCGACTCGCGCCGTCTGAGCAAAGAGAAGGACACGCTAAAGCAGCAGAATATGCGAGCAAAAAACAAAAGGAGTTTTGCATTTGCTTGCCTGAGTGTCGCCCGACTTTAAAAGGGCGCGCATTGCCTTAATTAGCCAATTAAAACGAAATGATAATTAGTCTTAATTAGCCACTTCTATTTTGTTGCCGGATTGTGTGAATTTCTTTGCCGCAATATGATAATTCCCTTGCTGAAGAGCACAGCGCGCAATTTGTTCTAGCAAAAGCGACCGTTCCCCCGAGGGTAAACTTTCTAAGTTTTAAAAATTGTCCCATTTATTTTATTCTTTATTTAATTATACCTAATTTATTTGGCGTCAAAACATTTTCTAACTCTTCAGTTATTTGCACATTTTTATCAGCACATAATGCGACCGCTTGTGAATACTAAACGGACAAAAAGCGGTGAAAAACATTCCGAAAAGAAGATTTACTTTTTTCGCATAAACCAACAAACGAACGGCTTGGCCTTAAAGGAAGGAAATTCTGTAAAAATTTGACAAGTGACAAATGCCAAACACTGAAAATGTCCCCACCGTCCTGCTGATTGGCCGAAAAGAATTCAGCGGCGCGTGCCAAAACGGAAGGGTCCGAATGTTCGTTCAATTCCTGCGTGATCAGATCCAAGGCGCCGAATTGTTCGGTTCGAAAAGCGAAATCGAGGGCACGACCGATAAGCCCGGCCTAATTAGAGAGCAATTTGGTGCGCGAAAGCAAAGGCTGAACAGGGGACACCTTGTGGTAGAGCATCACCACTTTGTCGGCATGTCCCGGCAATTCCCTGTAAAAATCGGCCGCGTCGACAAGCTCAGCCCCACCGGCCATAAGTGCCAAATTGACAAGCCGATCAGCCATATTATGTTCCTAAATACATTTTTACAAATCATTGACGCCGCACACACTTTGGCCAGTCGAATGGCATTGGAATAGGCGCCGGCTGTGCTGAAATAATGAACGGCGCCATCGAAATTGCCCATTGACTCCAAGTGAAGTGCCAAATGAAAGGCTGCTGATCTGTTTCCGCTTTTGTCCACCGTTTTGGCGGCCTTTTAATGGCAATTTCCCGTGTTAATTTCTTCTTTATTAGCGTTTTACCTCCTCCAATTGGCCCTCGTGACATTCGATTCGCACCACCGACAAAAAATCTTCGGCACTTTGGTAATAATTTCTGGCCGTTGCCGTTTCCCCCCGACTCTCCAAAAATTGTGCCCACCATTTGTTCAATTCCCTTCAAATTCGGATCTCTTTCAATGGTCAAATTCAATGATTGGTTCACTTTTCCGCCTTTTTGCGCACATAAAATTCCAAAACTTTCGGCTCGTCGCTTAACATTCGCGGCACTTCAAAATGGTGAACATTTGCTTTTTCATAACTAAAAATGCATTCTCCACACTTTGCTTTGTTTTTAATGTTTGTCACTTTTCAATGGCTTTTTCAATGGCTCCAACACTTTCCAAATATTTGCCATAATTGTAATGAGTGTGTCTCAGATGGATTCGGTCGTGCTTTTCCGCCACCTTTCGAATGGGCAATTAAAATTAATTGCTTTTCCCCTCATTTGTCCTGTCCTTTTCCACCTCAATAGCCTCGGCCCATTTGCCTTGTGCTTGAAGTAATCGGTTGACTTCGTCCCATCGGTTGGCCTTCTGAAAAAGGCCGATCGCCTCCTCCGCCATGCCCAATTCCACTGCCAAATGCGCAATTTGCTCTTCAGTGCCCTCGCCGTTTTCGACCGTTCGTCGGATTGCTCGTGCGGCGCGTGCGTTTCCCATTTGGCCGAGACAGACGCGCGCGACGTCGACGCGTCGCGTTTTGATGCACATCCGTGCCATGTGCTCCCACACACTTTCGCTTTTGATGAATTTGATCGCTTTGAATGCGCTGTCCATTTGGCCAATGCAAAGGAAAAAGGCGAAGTCGAGCATCGCCCGAACGGCCTTTTCCTCACGTGGATCAATGCCCACAAATTCGCGCATTGTTCTGCGCAAAATCAGCCGAGAAAGGCAACGTTCGGTCTCAAAACCCAAAGATTAACGGACTAATGAGGGATGATCGGTCGGTCACCTGAGGGTCGTCTTCCTCTTCCACTTCGATGTTTCGCAAAAAGTACAAATGCGGCACCGATACAAAAAGCAGCGAATCCGCCTTTGGCGGCTTCTTGTGCAAGTCGTGCATTTGAAGACCGTGCTCAGCAGTGACGAAAATGGTCAACCAAAAAGCACCAAAAGCAGCGGACGGATCAGCCGGCGATGGCCCTAAACGGGGAAAAGGCAAAAGTGCCATTCGCAACATACAACGATGCTTCTTTTATTTGTCACCCGTCCCGACGGAGTTCGCTTCGCATATTAGCAGTCTTGGTTCCAATTGATCCCAAAAGTGGTTGCCCGGCAGATGGTTTAGCATCCGAAAGCGCGACTGTTCGCTTTCGATTTTGCGAATTGCCGCCGTCTTTGGCCGTGCCACGGCGCCGCCCTCCCCGTGGACCCCCACAGAATCCGCTTCGTACTTCTGCTGGTCCGTGATGCCCTCGTGGAAAGAGAAATAACCGACAGAATCATTTTCCGCCTCCCACACAAATAAACGTTCAAAAATGCCTTCATCGCCTGCCTCAAAAAGCCTTTTTTATGTTAGCAAATGCTTAATCTGACAAAAAATGCCTGCTGAACGGTGAAACTGACGCGATTGCCCGTGGCATTCAGCTTAATTGAGGCCCATTTGCCAAAATTGGGCATCACATTAAGCAAATTGGACGAATGAAATGTCAGTTTCATCATGCTAAGAGTTCAAAGGGTTTGTCATCGCCACTTGGCAATATTCCACCTTTCTGTGAGGTCGTAAATACGCAAATATCCAAGCGAAGTGGCCACACAAAGCCAATTGCCCTTGACACTGATCAGTTCAGGACGACCTTCGATCTCGCGAAAAGTGATCGCTCTTTTCACTGTGCCCTTTTCGAAGAAGAAAAATTGGAAAAAGAAAGAGACGAGCAGAGAAAGAGACAAACAACGCACTTGAAGAGTATGGACGAAAAGTTGGTCACCAATTATGGTGATCACGTGTTGATTGTGATAAGCAGCCTGACGAACATTTTGGACATCGAAAGCGGCGATGTGAGAGATTTGGAGGGGCGAATCGGAGGGACAAAGGAGCTGATCGAGTTGAATCTGATTAGAAAAACAACAACTATGGAATTTGGTCAAAATGATCGAACTATGAACAGTGAAAAAGTGACACAGAATTTGAAAACATTGAAAAAGTGGTCAAAATGATATGTTCAGAAAATAGAGAATGAGCAAGGAAAAGTGATCAAGAAAAACAGAGAGAGAAAAAGGCAATGTGAATCTGATAAAGTAAATGTGATAGTAATAAACTAAAGAAACAATGAAAAATTAAACAAAATTATTTGATCTAAAAAATATTGGAAACGTGATCAAATAAATCTGATCAAAAACAGACGGATTAATTTAATTTGGAAAGCGGCGGACACAAAGTGAATGTTTCACTGTAATTGTGCGAAATAATTTGAATTTTAAATGCTCTTTTTTTTTTTAGTGACTTACTTTTGTGTCATCCCAAAGCAGCAGATAATTACCGATCACAAAGAATCCACGAATGTTCGTGTGCAATTGCAATTCTTGTGTTTCCACGGGGTCAGTAATTTTTACCAAAGTGAGAAGTTGCGCACTGACTTGGATGACGGCGAACTCGAAAGAACAAATTATTTGACAATTATTAGGCTCTTATGCAGTTTGTCCCCCATAAAATTTTTTTAATTTCTAAGTAAAAAAGTCAAAATATAGGTTTTCGGGGTCGCTGATCACGAATCCGACATCCATTTCGACATATTTCGAACCCCGAACCCGAATTCGAACAAAAAGTCAAAAACTCAATTTTCAACAAAATTCACATTTATTGCTCAAAATCGATTCGAATGCACGATATTCATAGCGAATAAGAAAAACAGTATCAAATTGAGAAAGTGCCAAAGAAATTGCAACCGATTTAATACATTTGTTTCATTCTTCTCTTTTATTCGGTGTCTTTCTCCTTAATTCTCGACAAATGGTAATTATCCCTCTCCTTTTTTTATTTTTTCTTTTTCTTACGTATTTCCTTTCTCAGTTCGGATGGGTCCACGAAAGTTTTCGGCAATTGATGACGCGCAAATACGGAAGAGAAATTTGGACTAAAATATTGTAAAATGAATGTTTACCTTGCTAATGAATTTGCACATTATTTATGGCTTTTAGAGAAATTGCCAAATTCGAGGAAGGGACAGAAAACGAAATTGGCAAATATTACAAAGACGAGGAATCCTTTCGGATCGTGTCCGCCATGGGATCAGTGATCGGTTGCCTTTGAAATGTCAAATGATCGACTTTTGAAGCCTTCACTTCCCTTAGGCATCCCCGTCGAGGAAGTGTGGGAGGCTTACGGTGGCTTTCTGATCCAATTTACGATGGAGACAGGGTGGGACGAACTTCTGAGGGCACTTTCGCCCGATTTGGAGGTTTTCCATTGCTGGTCCACGGGAATTGGCCCAGCATTTGCGACATTTGGCAAAGAGTCGCGAACTCTTCGCCAAGTGGCGAGCCGACCTTTGCTGGTGACCCCACAAATGCTATCTGAAGAGGGGTCAAAACGGACAAAGGGACAAAAGGGACAAACGACCTTTTTTAGGGGCATAGCTCAGAATGGTCACTTGCTCATCACTGTTTTCGTATCCCTTTTCCGCCGATAGCCTAAAAAGCATGAAACGGGTGAGTGATTAAGTGTTTGAATCAATGGCCACCTCAAAATGGCACTGTCCTCTGTTTCAAGGTCCCAAATGCGAATTTCGCGGTCGCCGTAGCAAAAGGCGACGGTGTGAGTATCGACACGAATCATTTGGAAATGTTTGGACACGGCGCCTAATTTCACCTAATGACCAAAGCCAATTTGGGCATTAAATTGGGAAGGGTCACTTTTATTCTGTCATTGGCGAGTTTCCCCTCAATTGCCAACTGATAAAACATCATCGACCTAAATTCGGACCAGCAGAGTACCATTAGAAATGACCAAATTACTCGGTTATCGCAAGAAAGTGAACCCTTCCCGGCATGTCGACAAGCTGTTTGATGCCCGAATCAACCTAAAAATAAATGCTCGGCACAGCGGACGGGGGAGTTGATCACTTGGAATATCCGGATCAGCTGATTGGCGCGCGGTTCAAACAGATAAACGCCGCCCTGGGCAGTGCCGAGCAGAAACACGGACTCAGAGTCACTGATCGGCACTTTGTCCCTGGGCCGTCCCCCCAGGGCATCTTCGACCTCTTCGCCAATGTCCAATCCCTTAATTGGCCATCACTTCCTTCTCGACCATTTCCTTCTTTCCCCGCCGTCATTACCTTTTTCGCTTTGTGCTTTGCCAATAGTCCCGACAATGTCTCCTCCCTTTGTCCTTCTTGGCCTTTTTCTCCTTTTCCGTCCCCAAATGTTTTCCCATTTTCCCGAGAAGCGCTCGACGGCTTCAAAAGATGTCTTTTGGGGTGTTAATATTTTTCCACAATTTTTCCCACTTTCGCGTCCCCTTTTACCCGTACTTTGCCATTTGTTTGTGGCAAATGTCCCTGGGCATTTCCTCTTTGATACGGACACTTCCAAAAAGTGCCAATTTTGCGTCGCCCTCCGCCGAATGGCATTTGAATGAGCAAATGGTCCCATTCTGTGGAAGTGGTTAATTTCTAATGAATAATAAAATATATGCGCAGAAACTCCGACCGAATCGGCTGCTACCAACAAAGTGCCGTCACTGTCCCAGAGAATGCAGCAAACTTCGGACATTTCGGCACCGATCGCTTCGCTCTCTGCCATTAGCATTTATTTAGATTTTTTGAATTTATTTTAAAGCCACCGCTTTTTCTGCTCGGGTTCACAATGCTCAGATTCCCCGTGGTCCATCCGATGGCAAATAAAGGCTCAAAAGGGTGCCAACAGAAACAGCGGGGGACATTCGCAGGACGAACCGAAGAAGTGAAGAAGGGCTTTCCCCCCTGAGAAGCACAAAACGGAGAGTGATCAGACAAAGGTTTGATCGGCAGATCACTTCGGTCGCATCACTCACCTTTTTGGTAAAGAAATTGGCAAACCCTCCGTTTTGGTCCGCCAAAAAAACGGAACAAACGCCCAAAAGGTCCCTTGTCGGATGCCATTCCAACCGAAGGTGTTTTGTTGATGGCATCACCAAGAAATTGCAATTTTATATGGATGTAAAAATGAATTTATTAATTAGATTTGATTAATTTTTGGGGGTTTTGTTACGTTGAATTGCATTTGAATTTGAAAAATTCATTTTGTTGCCATAGAAACGATTGATTTATGCCGAACTTTGCAAATGATTATTTTACCTTTTTGGCACTTATTTTAATTTTATTTTCTAAAAATTCCTTCCCAAAATCTCTTTTTTGGTGCTCATTAAATGATAGTGCAGCCAAATCGGCATTTATGCCGAACTTTGCAAATGATTATTTTACCTTTTGGCACTTATTTTAATTTTATTTTCTAAAAATTCCTTCCCAACATCTCTTTTTTGGTGCTCATTAAATGATAGTGCAGCCAAATCGGCATTTATGCCGAACTTTGCAAATGATTATTTTACCTTTTTGGCACTTATTTTAATTTTATTTTCTAAAAATTCCTTCCCAAAATCCCTTTTTTGGTGCTCATTAAATGATAGTGCAGCCAAATCGGCATTTATGCCGAACTTTGCAAATGATTATTTTACCTTTTTGGCACTTATTTTAATTTTATTTTCTAAAAATTCCTTCCCAAAATCCCTTTTTTGGTGCTCATTAAATGATAGTGCAGCCAAATCGGCATTTATGCCGAACTTTGCAAATGATTATTTTACCTTTTTGGCACTTATTTTAATTTTATTTTCTAAAAATTCCTTAAACATATGACGACAATCCTTCAATAGAATAAAATATGCTTTTGATCATCCACTTTTTATTCGTATTTTAAGCCTGTCATAATTTAATTCTAAACATAATTTCAAATTTTGGGATAGAAAAAGGAATAAATTACGGATGGAAAAGAACGGAGGGGGACACAAAGATTATTGGATAAAGAATGAAAATGGAAGAAAAAATAAGCACAATATCGGCGGAGGTCTGAGTGATTAGTGCAGAAAACTGGCTGATCAGTATAATCAGTGTGAAAGACTGAAAGAGAAATGAGACAGAAACAGACGGCGAAAGTCCATTCGACGGCATGCATTATGTTGTGAGATGATCAACATAAACAGCAAAAAAAAAGACGTGAAAGGGGCGGGGCTTGGAAATGATCGGAATTTTTGAAATTAAAATACCATTGAAATAAAAAGCCAATTTGTTTAAAACAATGTTATATTCTCATTGTCAATTATTGGTATTTCACTCTCCGTTCGTTGGAATAGTTTCTATGTCATAACACACAGCGGACGGTGGAGTTGATCACTTGGAATATCCGGGTCAGCTGATTGGCGCGCGGTTCGAACAGATAAACGCCGCCCTGGGCAGTGCCGAGCAGAAACACGGACTCAGAGTCACCGATTGGCACTTTGTCCCTGGGCCGTCCCCACCAATTATTTGGGTTTTTTGAATTTTTTTTAAAGCAACCGCTTTTTCTGTTTGGGTTCACAATGCTCAGATTCCCCGTGGCAAACCCTCCGTTTTGGTCAGCCAACAAAACGGAACAAACGCTTTCTTTATTTCTTTTCCTAAAGTGCTTTTCACTGGTCCCCAATATAATTTCAAATCCAAAAGAATCAAATGCCAAGGGGAGTTCTGTTGATTGGCTCCAATTTAATAAATTGTCGTCTCCGATTTCGTTTGCCTTTGCTTTGTCAATGGCCGTTGTTTTGCGATTTGTGAGTCCCCGACAAAAGAGAGAAGAGGGAAAAGAAGGAGGACGAGACGAACGGAAGAGAAATGAGACAGAAACAGACGACGAAAGTCCATTCGAAGGCATGTGCTTTGTTATGAGATGTTCAGTAGAAACATTGAATGACAATTCGAGATTTCTTTTACTATTACAGTATTCATCTCGTTGTCCTACAGTAACTCCACTTGTTTAGTGCGTTATTTCCACCGAATGTTGTCCCTTTGCGCCGTCTCTCTCTTCGCCCCGCTCATTTTGGCCTTTTCTTTGCTTTTCGGTTGTGCCATCGGAGTTTCATTTAGCACTGAACAATGGGTTGATCAGCTGAACAATGAGGAGCAGCTGAGCAATTTGTGCACGGACAATTTGAACACGCAAATAATGAGTGGGAGAGAGTCGCCAATGGTAAGGCAAAGGCAAAAGTGGCAAAAAAGGAGGGCAAAACTCGACCCATTGGCAGCTGAACAGCATGGTACGGCACCACATTATGTGCAACAGCAACTTCTCGCGCATGTTGCAGTCCAAACGGTACGAAGGCCTCGTTTGGCTTATGCAGTCGATGGACTTCTGCAAAATGCGAAAGGTCGTCGCGTACCATCGCGACTTCCAATTGGACTTTTTGCGCACCGCTTACTCAATGGTCGTCACGCCTTTATTAATTAATTCATTAATGATTATCGTTTTGTCGACTTTTCTTTTAGATTTGCCGACGCAATGACAACATTGGAAAGTGGGCATTTTGGAAGAAAAGAGCTTTTCTTATTCCCTTTCCTTCTGTCCTTTTCTGTTGCTTAAGGTACCAATTGTCCGACTTTGCTGAATTGTTTCGGGTCCGATTTTAAAAAATGAAAATTCTTCGATTTTTTTCAGATTATTTTTGAGAGGGGCTCCGTGGAGAGAAGGGAAATTTGCGACAGAATGTTCAAACATACGATGGACCTTTACAAACGGTGCCACGTGCCGAACATTGGGGAGGACGAAGAAGAGCAGAAAGTGTTGAAGGAGCTGCTGAAGGCAATCTCAGCTTGGGAAAAGAAAGCATTGCCAACCAAATTCAGTTTTGTATCGACGACAACAAAAAGCCTTTGGCGGTCGGCGCCAAGGCTTTTCTGTTTCGCTTCTCGCACACTTGCGAGGGAACGCATCGCTTTACTTTTCGCGAGTTCGTCGAGGCAAATCGACCTTTGGGTGTTGGGATGGGCCAAGCCTTGACCAACGATGTGATGTTCGGCAACGAAATAAGATAAGCGAAAGGCATTTGGGCATTGGCGGAGTGCCGAAAGCCAAATTTGGTTGCCGTTTTAGCAGTTACATCAAAAGGATGATCAAGCAGAAGAGTTCGCTGCCCCATTTGGTGCTGAAGACGCGACTTCTTTTACAGCATTTCTCATTGGCCACCATTTGGCTAAACCCTCGCGTCGAAATGCTTTACAAGTCAAAATGCCAAAAAGCAATGCCAAAACATCGGTCATAATTTTAAGATGCAAAATGGTCCAAGCGAACGAACGCTTTCAAGAGGAGGGCGAACCAACAAACAATGGGACGGACACAATGCCAACGGAAGAGCAGCTGCAGAGCGAAGCGGAGGACGAGGCGGAGACGCAGCAGCTCAGAGAGACGTGCAACCGAAGGCCCAGCGAAAAGATCGAAGTGCCCGAGGGGCTGCTGGCCGAGGAAAGTGTCAGGTGACGACGGCAAATCGTCGCTTTTGGCAGTGGCAATTAAAATTTAATTGTTCAGTGAGTTCTCCACGCTGAGTGGCTGGGCACGGCTTGGCCTTGGCTTGGAAATCGCCCTTTTGTGCGGCATTTGTCTGAACACGACCGTTCTCTCCGTGCTGCTCCACCACACTCGCCATCACTTGTCCACCGTCACCATTCTGTTCATTTTCAACATTCTCTTCTCAAATGTCCTTTTTTTGGTCTGCCCCACCCCTTAAAATGCCAAATTTCGTCGTTCGTTTCATTTCGCCGTTTCTTTAGGCCTCCTTTTTGTGTTTGTATTCGGACATTGCCTTGGACACAAAATACACTCGCCCAATCGCAAATTCCAACGAAGAAGTGAGGACCAATGAATGGGCTGCTGCTTTTGACGATCATTTAACCAAATTTCTGCTGTTTAGGCTGAGGAAGACTCAGCCGACGCATCGGCCGAAGACGAAGACACAACGACGCCGCAACTTTTCATAGCCGAAATACTGCAAATCCATCTGTACAAGCCGTCCGAATTCCTCAAGAATCTGATCCAGGAAACGCTTCTTTCGTTGGCTCAGAATGGCTCACTGCTCGGACTCACCAATTTGCTTGTGCTTGTTTTGGTGGTCATCAATCGGTCGGTCGATTGGTCAAAAACAGTCAAGTGATCAATCCGATCACCGCCCAATCGCAGTTCGATGAGTGGCAAAGGCATTCGCATTTCACGTGCCAAAGTGATTGCTGTGTTCGCCGGCGTTTGGCTGTTCCTCGTCGTCAGTCACGTGCTTTTCTCCGCACTTCAGTACTTCGCTGTCTCGCAGCTGCACGAACTGTTGGAGTTGACCAGCAGCAACCCCAGCCAATTTGCATGTCGACGGTACTCTCAGCCAATAAGAAATGGGGGGGGGGTCGAACCCACGGCCCACCATTTGAATAGGCGCCGGCTGTGCTGAAATTGGGCCTGATTTGCCGATAATTCACTCCTCCCACCCCCCCCCCCCCCAAATTTAGAAGTGCCACTTTCATGGTGTACAATGAAATCGGAGAGCGCTGCGATCGGTTGGCCGTTTACCAAGAGTTGGGCCACTTTCTGCTCAGAGGTCACACTCTGTTCACCGTTGTGCTGCTGTCCATTTCTTTGGTCATTTTCGTAATCACTGTGTATTGCCATCGCCGCGTCCAAAGGCAACACCATTTTCTGAATGAAAATGCGACAAATGGCAAAAATGCCGGCGGAAGGAGCGACGGGGGGACGGACAGTGAGGCGGGCGGAAGCACTGTGAGGAGAAGGCGGTGAGTGGCGGGCGGGGGCAGGGAGGGGGGGGGGGGCGTCGAACTGATGAATGCTTTCCGTTTTTCAGTGACTCGAGCCCATTCCGCCGGCGTGAAACGCTCTTCCAAACTCTCGTCCTTTCGCTGTTCGTTCGTCCTTCCGTTTGTTTTGCTTTCATTCCGTCCCTTCTTTTCCAGCATTGCTTTCTTCCTGTCGCTGTTCTCCCAAAGCTTCATCGAAATGTATGTGATGGTGGTCAACGATCGTCGCGAGATCGCCTGGTGGGCCTCCGTCTATCAGCTGAGTCGCATTGCGGCGTTCATCGACCCGTTGTTTAACCCCGTGCTGGTGGCCGTCCGCACTCCGATCATTCGCAGACGCGTAAATTATCA
>CP049709.1:12673036-12723041 GCA_004148225.2 Heterodera glycines | reverse complement strand
TTTCCCTTTTTCTCCTTTTAATTTTCCAGTCAAATCACAAGTCCCGTGAACGACGGGCGAACGGCCACTTCTTTGGTTGTCAACAGCGAATACGCAGGTGAATTCAGAGTTGTGATCTATAAATTTTGAAAATTTCGAATGGTCATTAAAGCTAAAAACGGGTCCAAATATAAATAAATACTCAAAATAAATACTCAAATGTCCGTTTGTTTTGCTGGTAAAATCAGAAAATAAAAATTGTGTTATCATTAGGGTTGTAAATTATATGGACTAAAAAACGCGAAATATGGACATTAAATATGGACTAAAAAAGCCCGAAATATGGACTAAAAAGGCCAAAAATGGCCAAATATGGACCAAAATATGGATAAAAAATGCCAAAATATATGTTGTAAACCCCCAAAAATCCCAAAAAAGGTGTGCATATTTAATATTTGCTTAAATAAACCTAAAAAGTACAATAAACAACCAAAAAATGGGGTTTAAAACTTAAAAATGCATATTTTTTTATTGTTGTTCGTTGTATCAAAAACACCTCCAAGTTTGCCAAATTTCGAAAAAATTCTCATTAAAAAAAAGAAATGTTCGCAAAAAAATGACGAAAATATTTATTGAAAATGCCAAAATGACGACGAAAACTCAAATTTTTCGTGTTTTGTGGGGTGTAATTTTTAAAAATTTCCAAAAAGTTGATCTTTAGGGGTGTATTTTTCGTTTTTTTTCATTTTTCTTGTGAAAATTTCCAAAAAATGGCCAAAATATGGACTAAAAACCCAATAATGGCGAAATATGGATTTATTCCCGAAAACCCCCAAAATATGGATTTATATGGACTAAAAACCTTCACCAAATCAAAAAATTTTAACGCAGAAATGCTATTTTAAAGCCCCTTTCTTCATAGCATATGCGCAGAAAAAATATGTTAATACAACCCTAGTTATCATTGTCAACTCATTTAATCATCTCTCCCCCTTTTGTTGTGGTCTTAATGAACTAATTATTCTGTGAATATTTCCCAATTTTTTTGTTTTCTTTTTGCGTTTTCAAAAAACCTTTTGGGAATTTCAGAAAGATAAAAACTGAAATTGCAAAACGAATTGCGACCTCTAAAAACATTTGGTGGTTCAGTCGCACCGAGTTGCTCGCCTTCGGCGGCGTGTGCCGTTCACCCGGCACTTCGGAGACGTTCTTCGGCAGGTGCGTTGTTCAGTTTGACAACGCCCGGCGGCACTTTAAAATGTTCGACGTTACGCCCATTCGGAAGGGGCGAAAAACGAAATTTGCGACGGATGGAAACAGTTACGACCGGCGCATGGGCCGACGACGGCACAACAGTCTCTTGGGACAGTCGAAACGGCACACATTGGCAACAGTCAACAGACAAAGAAGTTGCGGCAATTGCTAGACCAAACAATGGGACAACGCGGGGGTAAATAAAGGGAAGGGAAGGGAAGGAAAAATGAATCTAACAAATGGGAGATGAAGCAGAGAAGAAGCATTTCCGGGGAGGGGGAGGAGAGAAGCATTTATAATCTCAGAGATAAATAACACCAAATGAACATTGAATTGATTGATCGGGAATTAGCAAGGGAATGGACCGGGGAAGAAAAGCTTATTCAACAATTTTCTTCCAGTGATGTTGATGAAAAGGTCAATGATCAGAAGCAGAAGAATGCCATTCCAAATTCAAAAGACAAAAGTAAAACACAACAAATATTTGAACAGAAGGCGGTGATCAATTTGATATTTGGACAAAATGAAAGAAGCGAAACGGACAAAAAGAGGAGAAAGAGTTTGGCAAATGGGGAAGGAAGAGAAAGAGAGAAAGGGACAGAGAGAACGGCGGAGGGTCAGCGGATGAGTGCCGACGGAGGAGGAAAGGCCAACGGAACGGTGCCGCACGCGCACTCCCCCCGGAGGACGGACATGGACAGCCCAATGCGACTGATTCTCCGGAAGATCAGCGGCGAATTCGCCACTTTCCTTTGATCTCTTCTCAAAGTCCAACACAAACATTCGGATTGTCCCTCCTTTTGCCTTGAATTTGGCCATTTATTTTGATCATTGAGTCCCATCGGCCGGCCCATTGCGCCCGCGGATTACGAAAATGTTGCCATAATGAGGCAATTTCGCATATTAATTGGGTGTGTGTCATCGTCATCAGACTTCCCCCTCCCCTCAATGCGACCATTTCCAAAATCATTCAAATCCGTCCCCCTGGGCAAACAAAACAAAGCCTTTCCTTTCCCTTTTCCGAATTTATTACGCAACATTTTCAGCAGTCATTTCGTTTCTATCATTTTTTGATTTGTACCTTTAAATTTAATTTTAATAAATAAAAAAATAATTATAGAGATTTGTTTGGAAATTCACTCCAAAGGAATTGTCAGTGAATTTGGAGTTGCTAATGAGCAGAACATAAAGTAACTTTGGATGAATTTAAACGATGGACAAAGAAATGAAAAGAAAAGAAAAGAAAAGAGGGCGAAAGTGTGGGCTTTTGAAAAACATTGGGGGAAACGAAACATTTAAGAAAACGAAAACCAAAAAAAAATAGTATTAGCATGCTGAGAAACCATGAAAATATAAGTTTTAAAAAATTCCAAACAAAAGAGCAATTTTATGAAAGTAAAAAATTGAAAGTATCAAAAGGGGGGGGGGGTCATTTTCAAGAGCCCACACTTTCGGCCTTAATAGCAGTTTTCTAACTTGTCGGGTGCAAAAAATGAGCATTCATTGAACGACTGTCCTCCCCCCGCCCCCGTTGTCCCCCCATTTGCCCCCCTTGGGGCCAATTGTCCTTTTCCTAATTGTCCTTTTCCGGTCGGTAATTCATCCCCAGATCAGTTGCAACATTCGCATTCTCATCCATTCATTCATTCATTCAACATTCATTGAGTTGATTTGTCCTTCTCCCATCGCCTTTCAATTCAATTGGTCAATGAAGCATTACAACCAATAAATTGGCCAAAATGCGGTGCCATTGGCTGCCCATTCAATTCATTGTTAATGCTATCGCATTTTGCTTAGTAAGTCGGTCCCATTAACATAATCAAAGGGCGGAGGACAAGGATCTATTCAAACGCATCGGATTAAGGGCCACAAACGAACGAATGGGCCGATCATTTTGGGATGGAACAACTTTTTTGATCAGTGCAATGTCATACGGACAATTGCGCCAGAAGAGCAAGTGGACAAGTGCAGAAGAAAATGCGAATATTCCGAGGACAGAGAAATGTCAGTGAATGAACGAACATGAATGGGATTTCCTTTTAAAATGATTATTATTTTTTGCTTAATGACTCCCCCCCCCTTCCCTAATTAGTTTCAATTCATCCCCCCCCCCCCTCCTCTTCTAATAGTTTCCAATTCTTCACCTTCAATTTACCCCTGTTTTGACCAATTAGTGCCCAAAATGCTTCGGTTATTGTGTTCCATGAGACTGCTGCAGGAGGCGATCTGCCCGATCGTCGATGGCCTGATCAACTTTATGTGATGTTCGACTTGGAATCGCCGTTCCGTGGGCCGCAGTTTCCCGCCCCCAATTTTTTCAACTTGACAATGACTTATTTTGCCAACGACCAAAACAATTTGATGGCTCCGTACGGATCACTGCACAAAATTAACCGATCCAATGGAGAGGATTTGGAGGACATTTGGACATGGGAAGAAGTGAAAATGAAGGGATGAAAGGAAAAGGAAGAAAGGAACATTTATAAAGGTGGTGGAAAAAGTCGGAAGAAAGGACAAAACGGCACTTCAAATCGCATCGAATTGCGCGTCGCATTCGGCACGCGAAGCGTACACCGAAGAATTGAGCAGACACATCGAAGTGACGGGGTACGGACGCTGTTTCGGCGGACGAAATTGCGACAGAAAATGTTACGACACGGAAATCGGTGGCCAACGAATCACAATGATAAAATAAAAAGGAATTTGCTTTGCAGATCGGCACTTCTTTTATTTGGCATTTGAGAATTCGGTTTGTCGCAATTATATCACCGAAAAGTTTTGGAACGCTTTCCGCCATTTGACGGTGCCCGTCGTACTCAGCCGGGGGGTGATGGAAGGGCTGGACATTCCGCCGGGGGCATTTGTTGCGGCGGACGATTTTGGCACTGTGGAAGAGATGGCCAAATTCCTAGTGGAAATGCGAAATGACCGGAACAAATACTTGCGGTTGGTTATTCAGAGATTTTTTATTCTTTGGCCACGCCGGAAGGTCCAAAAGCATCGCAAAACAATCCAAACAATGCCTTTGTTTGTTTTTCTGGGATTTTCGAGTCTTCTGAGTCGGAACGCTTGCGTCCTATCCGTGCCGTGCCGTTCCCTGCCCATTTTTCCCCAAAACTTTGGCGTGGCCTTTCCCATCTTTTAATTTGTTGGCACTGGCTTTGTCCGCTTCCAATTGCTGTTTTGTCTGTTTTTAGCTTCTTCAATTGGACTCGGTTCTATCGTCGAAACAGTGACATTGTCCCAGCGGAAAGGGCCATTTGCCGACTTTGCGATTTGGCACACCGGCGAATGGCCCCGGGCAGCAAAGTGATTGCCGATATCGACCGATATTGGCGACTGGGCGGAAATTGTGTGCTCGACTTCGGCGCCCAATTGGTGCTGAAACGGCCGAAATTAATCGCAAGGTCAAAAAATGACTTACGCGCGATGTTTCCGATCACTTTGCTCAGTTTCTCGCCTTTGTTTCTCCTTTTTGTCCTGCTCATCGCCCTGTCTCTTCGTCGTTTCTTTCATTTGCCTTTCTCTTGCGCCATTAAAATCCCTCACAAAATGTTCAAACGCCGATCGCCCATCATTTTTTATTAGGATTCCGACGGCGCCAAAAGTGTCGTCGGGGAAATTTCCAAAATTTACGCTGTTCTTTTATGCACTTGGAGCAATTTTTTTGCATAAATGTGAATATGGGGTTTTTGATTTTTTGTTTGAGTTCGGGTCAGGGGTTTGGGTCATGTAAAAGCTGATGTCAGATTCGTCATCAACGACCCCGAAAAGTCATAGAATATGTTTTATGACTTTTAAAATTAAGAAAATTTCTGAAATATTTAAAAAAATCGGCTTCGTTCAGTGTTGCTTTTCAGTTCTCTGACTTCTGTGATGAACTCATCAAATGACTCCACAGGAGGAAGACCCTTCCCATCTCTTCTCATCGTCCGTCCGTCGGCGGATGTTGCCAATGGCAACGGAAGAGGCGAAGGGGGCGGGGGAAGGGGTGAAGATGAGTCGGACGAGCGCAAATTGGGAGAAAGCGGAGGGAGGGCGGATGAAGCATCAAGGCAAAGGGAGAAGAAAACAAGGAGGGGCAAAAAGAGAGGGGAGAGGGAGAGAAAGGGAGGTACAGGGAAGGGGGAGGGGAACGAGAGGGAGGGGAGAGAGAGGGGAAAAATATGGAAAAAAGAGAGAGAGGGAAAAAAGAGAGAGAGGGAAAAAAGAGAGAGAGGGAAGGAGGGACCCACGCAGAGAAGAGATGGAAGTGAGGAGAACGGAAAGAAAAAACGGCGGATGGACACAATAAATGAACGGGGCACAGGCCTTCTTCTCCTGCTGTTGTTGGCCACGTAAAAACGGCTTCCCCCCCCCCCCACTTTTTGGATCAGAATTCCCTTTGAATTGCCGCCTCTCTTTCCGCTGCCTCTGTTTGTTGTGACGTCAACAGAAATTTGCAATAATCGCTTAAGAAATGAATGCTTTTAAAGGATTTGTTGGAAATAGTGTGAACACTGTTTGGCCGAAAAAGCGGATTTTGGAAAAGCCAAAGGGCGAGAGATTATAAGAAAGGCATCAGACAGACAAATGGGGCCGAAGGCAATCGCAATTGGCCTAATGGACACGACGTGCCAATCGGTTGAGTTCATAAATAACACTCGGTCGAAGATGCCGCACAGTGCCATTACCACTACCATCTTTCTCCCTTCCGTCAGACGGATTTGTCAGAGTCCCCCGGGGTTTAAAGGCACTATCTGCGCACTTTGGTGCCCTCCCCCCGTGCCTTCCGCTGTTTTCCCTTAAATTTTGTCCCCTATCATTTGAATTCCCTTTTTCGTTCCATTTCAATTTGCCGCTTCTCCTAGCCTTCTCTCTCTCTCATCCGTTGCTTTTGCTTTGCTTCTCCCCGCCAATCCGTCAAAATTGGGTGCCCAATTTCCCGTCTTCGCATGTCTTCGCCCGTCCAAACTCTTTCCGCCTCCCAATACAAAGCCCAGCACAATGAGTTGTGCGTCCGTTCTCTTCCGTTTGCTTTTCCATTTTTCTTCCTTAGGAATTCGGACGTTGTTCTCGACTATCTTCTCACTCATCCCGGTTTATTGGAGTCTTTCGTCACCGGCCCTCAGATTTCCGAGGAGACTTTTCGCCGATGGTCTCTGAAACGGAACAACAAACTCCGCCGCGACTCGCGGCGTCAGTTGTTGTCCGGCTTCACGGTACTTTGGCAACATTGCCAAATTCCCACTATTTTGTGCTTATTTGCGCCTATTTAAGACTCCCGCCGGGCGCAAAAATTTCCGCCAAATGTTAGCTGAGAATGTTCACAATCGGAATCGGTTGCTGTACGAATTGGCACTGACAGTGGCACAAGTGGCACAAGTCGAACAGTTCGAACTGCTCATTCCGGCAGTCGACGTCGAAGTATTGCAACTAAAAGACCAAATTTTGATTTCTGTTTTAAAAGAATGAGGAAATCCATTCGGTCAATTCGTTTGGCACTTCTTCGATCAATGCGGGCAGTGGCGGCGAGGAGGGCGCCCTGCACAACGAAACGGCGGGCAACGGCGCAGGAGGAGGCGCGAACGGCACGGGGCCAACTTTGGGATGGCTTTCTGTGGTCCGAGCGGACGACGAGGCGGGCACAATAAAACTGAGGAAATTACGCCGGCAGCGCAAACCTTCGGTAATTGGGACGAAATTAAGTGATGGCAAAGAAATGAATGAAATGCCAAAAAGCCAGCAGCAGGAGAAAAGTTTCTCTGTTCAGGTCTATGCCCTGAAGCTTTTCGACTGTGACGACAATATTTTGGGTGCGTTGGATATGATGTCTTTCTGATTATTCTTCGATCATTTAATTGATCAATCTGCTGGTCACTCTCTCTCTGATCATTCATTTCGTACTGATTATTATCGTCAATCATTTAAACCCTCCGCCGATTGTGCTGATCACTCCTTTATCTCTCAATTAAATCATCCCTTTGTCCTGGTCACTCTCTGATCACTCTTTTCAACCGTTCGCTTGTGCTGATCACTCTCTGCTTATAATTCCCTCTCTCCCAGGCGAAGTGCATTTCTATTCGGTGGTCAACGACCGCGACTCTCAGATTCTCCAAGTGATCTCCACTTGGGGCGGCGTCGCAGCTCAATTCGCGCGGGTCTCTCTTTAGTTTTTCGATGGCATTTTCTTTGTTTCCCTTTCCTTCAGCAGTCAATCGGCAGAAAAAAAGTGCACCAACCGACGCCAATGCTTTCGCCGTCACCTGAGGACATGGAATATGTGCACCGCCAACGCAAATTGAACTCCTTCCTCCTGGATGTGGTCAAGTGAGTGGTGGACAAAAAATGTGCCAAGGCTAATGACAAAAAATGTGCCAAGGCTAAATGGCACTCATTGATAGTGCCCAAGAGTAAATGGCACTCACTGATAGTGCCCAAGAGTAAATGGCACTCACTGATAGTGCCCAAGAGTAAATGGCACTCACTGATAGTGCCCAAGAGTAAATTGACTCAATGAATGTACCAAGGGTAATTGACACTCACTGATAGTTCCAAGAGTTGAATGTGCCAAGGGTAAATGACACTCACTGATAGTGCCAAGAGTTGAATGTGCCAAGGGTAAATGGCAGTCACTGATAGTGAGTGCCAAGTGAAAATGGCACTCACAGATAGTGCCAAGAGTAAATTGACTCAATGAATGTGCCAAGGGTAAATGGCACCCATTGATAGTGCCAAAATCATCTCGCGCATTTTTCAGGTCCATTTTCCAAGATATCATCACAATGGACACGGTCATAATGAAAGTGATGGTCGGTTTGATTATCTTTTTTTGCAACTTATTCATTTTCTTCCAATTTTACAGAATTTCGCCCAAAAATTGGTTGACGCGGACCGCGCGTCGCTTTTTCTCGTGGATAATAAATCGCAGGAAATATACGCGCGCATTTTCGACATAAGTCAGCCCGAATTGGACGAGCACAGCCAATTCGAGGCGAACAACGGCGAAATTAGTCCATCACTAAACGACCTGAACATTCAGCAGGACGGTCGAAAGGAAATTCGGTGGGTGGACGAAAGTTTGGGCATTTTTTTGCAAATAATTGTGCCAATTCGGTACAGATTCCCAATTGGCAAAGGCATCGCCGGCCATGTGGCACTGACGGGAGAGAGTCTGAACATTCAAAATGCATACGAAGACGAACGTTTCAACCGCGAGATCGATTCGATGACCGGGTACCACACGCAGTCCATCCTGTGCATGCCGATCTTCATCCGCGGAAGGTCACTAATAAGCAACCAATGACAATTGCTTATCAAGAGCACAGGAGCACTGATCAGACATTGATCAGCAAAAATTGACAATTGCTAATCAATCACATCAAAACCAATAATCAGTGCTTGATCAGCTTGTATTCTTTCTCTATTATTTGTTGATGTCCGTTCAATTCAGTGTGATCGGAGTCGTCCAAATGGTCAACAAACGCAGCGGAGTGGCATTCACTCAAATCGACGAAGAAGCCTTTGAAACATTCGCTATTTATTGTGGTCTCGCGTTGCACCACGCCAAACTGTACGAGAAGATCAAACGGTCGGAACAGGCTAGTTTTCGTCTGCTTAATTTATTTTCCATTTGTCCGGTTTTACTTTTGTCCCTTTTGGCATTTCCTTTTGGCTTTTCCTTTTGGCTTTTCCTTTTTCCTTTTGTCCCTTTTGGCATTTCCTTTTGGCTTTTCCTTTTTCCTTTTGTCCCTTTTGGCATTTCCTTTTGGCTTTTCCTTTTTCATTTGTCCTTTTTGGCATTTCCTTTTGGCTTTTTCCTTTTGTCCCTTTTGCCTTTTCCTTTTCCATTGGTTTCTTTTGGCATTTTCTTTCTGAATTTTCCCATTTGTTTTTTCAATTCAGAAATATCGCGTTGCCCTGGAGGTGTTGGCTTACCACAGCGTGTGTAACCGTGACGAGTTGAACAAGCTAAAGAAGGTGAAGCTGCGCGACAAAATCCCCGAGTTGGACCTGTAATGAATCAATGCCCCCCCCCCCTTCCCAAATGCGTTTGGTTTGTTCAGTTTCGAGTTCAACGGAAACCGTTTGTCCGAGTTGGAGAAGCCGTTGTACGCAGTTTACATGTTCAGAACTCTGTTCGACGGAGTGATGTAATCCCTCCCAATCCTTCTCCTCCCCCCCCCCCCTTCTCTTTTCATTTTGTAATTCTTTGCTATTCATTTTCGTCAGTTCGTACGATGCTGATGATCTGATCAGATTTATGCTAACCGTGCGCAAAAACTACCGCAAAGTCCCTTACCATAATTGGACCCACGGGTGGACCGTAGCGCATGCCATGTTCGTTTTCCTACGGTATGTTCGGCTCGCTTACTGTGTCCCTTTCCATTTTCAATTCCATTTGTTTAGTTCGACAAACATTTTCCAACCTCTCGAGGTGTTCACTTTCCTGCTGCATTTGCCATTCCTTTCTCACTTTAGGCCGTCGCCCTTTACATGGCTTCCATTTGCCACGATTTGGACCACCGCGGCAAAAACAATGCTTACATGAAAACGATGAGCACTCCGTTGGCCTCCATTTACTCCACCTCAGTGATGGAACACCACCATTTGTGGGCTAAGGGGAGGGACTTCTTTTCTCAAAACCGTTCCCTTTTTAGCAACCAAACGGTCACAATTCTTCAACAAGTAGTCGTTGGCATTCTGAAATTGTTATAATTCTAAAAATTGCATAATTTGAATAAATCCCAAATTAATGGAAATTCATGCCCATTTCCAAATTAGGACGGGCACAACGTTCTAAAATCGCTGAGCTCGTCCGATTACAAAAGAGCTTTGAGCACAATTCGGCACTGCATTTTGGCCACCGATTTGGCACTTTTCTTCCCGAACAAAGGCCAACTCAGTGCCATCGTCAAAGAAGGCATTTTCAGTTGGGAAGACGACAAACACAGGCAAAAGAGAAATGCTTTAAAGGTGCAGAAGAGTTTGTTTGGTTTTCAGGTGCCTCGTCCAGGCCATTCTGATGACGGCTTGCGATTTGATAGCAACAGCAAAGCCATGGCAAGTGCAAACGGAGACGGTCAAAGTGATCTTCGAAGAGTTTTACGAGCAAGTCGGTGAAGGGAGTCAAACACAGCCAAATGATGGCAATTTGTTGGAAAGGGCGACGCCGAGCGACTGAACGGGCGCGAACCCATCCCAATGATGGACCGGAACAGGGCACATGAACTGCCGCAGATGCAGGTTGCTCATGGGGGGGGGGGGGGTGAAGCGGCACCGGCCAACCGCGCACTGTTCAGGTGGGCTTCATGAGGGGCATTTGCATCCCGTGCTACGAAGTGTTGGCCGATGTAATACCCGAGGCGGAAAAGCTAAGGGAGCGCTCGAAGTGATCGGAATCACTGATAGTGGCCGAACAATCGACCGATGTTGGCACGTTTAGGTACAATGCCACCAAATGGGAGGAGATGGCCGAGGAACAGAAGCGCATTCGGGAAGCGGCGATGAAGAAGGAAGAAACCGCACTGAGCAATGGGGACTGATCAGCAACAGAATGACTGATCAATGGGCAACACGGGGACCGGAGAAGGGGTGGCACAATAGGGGAGACAAAAGAAGGGGACGGGAGAAGGGATGCCATTATACATTAAATAGGGGGGGGGTCGACGATATTTTACGAAGGGGGTCCGCTTGACATGTAAATCGACGAGCTTTTTCTTCTTTTTTCGGCACTCTTTTTCCAAAGAACCTTTTGGGTCCGATGGTGGCGATAGGCGCCGCCGGGGAAATCTTTGTAAATTTGAGTGTAATTTGTTTAACAGATTTTCACCAATGAAGGAAAATTGGGGACCATATGTGCCGATAGGAGCCGCCGGGATTTTTAAGAATTTTTATGAATTTGCTTAGAGAAAATTATGGGAAATTAATCTCAGAGATAAATAACACCAAATGAACATTGAATTGATTGATCGGGGGATGGATTGGGGAAAAATGGCACACAAAAAGAAAAGCCATTCCAAAATGAGAGCATTTGTGATGGAATTTGCATTTGATAAGTCACTCAATTTAATTTGTATGTTTAAAAAGTAGACCATTTCTGCTGCTGTGGTGTGACTGACAATTCAATCATTTCGGCTTTTGATCAAATTCAAAAGGGTGGTCTGGCGATCCGACCGTTCATCCGTCACTTCCCCCTAATGAGGCTGTTAAATAATGTAAATGCAAAAGTTGGACTTGAAGGAAGGAAGTGAAGCTGACGGATTAATTAATATGCATTAGGCGAAAGATGCTATAAACGGACGTTGTCGAATTTATGTGAAAATGGGAAACTGCAGCTGATCGTGACAGCTAATGCGTCCGGTTTTTCTGCTCCGTCCAAAATTGCAATTAGCAAATTGCCCCAGGCAAATGCCCATTAATTTGCCATTAGCATCGCATATAAATTTGGTTCGGTTGTCAAAAAATAAATTATTTTTTCTTTTATATTTTAACCGAAAATCTTTTAATTTTTTTTTTGTTTGTTTGTTTGTTTTTCAATAAAATGTGAATGGATACGAAAAAAATTTTGAATTTGGCGGCCGCTCTTTCGGTATTTTCCTTCGGAGCCGTGCTAATTGGGGTTCCTTTGATGTTCGCCGACATGGCCAAACTGCAAATAGAACAAAAGCATCAGCACAAATTCTATATGGACATGGTAAATCATTCCTAATGAAATGGTGACAACGATTAAAGCAATATTTTTTTAAAGACAGTGAAAATGTGGCATGACATTTTGCAGCAAAATGAGGCGACACACGACAATACCGGCATTTTGATGAGACAACGAAGGCAATGTTAGTAGCAATCATTGCTCAACATTGCTAATAATGCATAAGCTAAATGCTTTAAGCCAAACCGACAAATTCGCCGCAATGTGCGCAAGGGCCAAAGGGAATGCCCGGAATTCCGGGAGAGCCAGGTAATTAACAAAGTGAAGAAAAACACCAAATTACTTCTAAGGCCAAGATGGTCTTCCCGGGGTTCAGGGGCAGCCGGGAAATGCGGCGGTTGGCGGGGGATCGGGCGGAGGGTACGGCGAAGGAGCGTCGCCATCGCAATGTGTCCCCTGGTGGGGGAGGGGGGTGGAGGTGCCTTTTCAAAGGACTTTCCAATTTAGCCCGTCAGGCCCTCCCGGACCGCCGGGGTACAAAGGCAAACGCGGACAGCGAGGGGAAAAGGGCGGCAAAGGTAAAGGACAAAAAAGTCATTCGTAATTGCATCATTTGAAGGAACCCCCGGGGCACCCGGAAGAGACGGACAAATTGGTGAGTGAAACAATTAGAAATTGAGTTGAATGTTTGGCAAATTGAAGGTGATGAGGGGCCCGAGGGGGAGATCGGATTGCCAGGGGACATTGGCCAAATGGGGCCGAAGGGCGCGCCGGGTGAGGACGGCGTCGGATACGCAAAAGGAGCCCAGGGACCAAAAGGCGAATTAGGCGCCCCGGGAGCCGCTGGGGAGGAGGGACCGCCGGGGGAAAGAGGCGAAGACGCGTCGCCAGGTGAGTACGGACGGAGACTTCAGAGAGAATAAGCGCGATGCAATTCAGGCCCGCCAGGAGAGTTGGGCCCCCAGGGACGGCCCGGGGAAAAGGGCAAAAACGGAGAGACGGGGGCAACGGGGATCGCCGGACCACCAGGCAAGTGGAAGTGCCGATGGGACGGATCACCAGGAGACCATTTGAAGGCAAAGACGCGGAATACTGTCCATGTCCGGAACGGTCAAACGGACAGAGCATCCCGGCCAAGACAGCCGACCAACAACTGCAGAAGGGGGCAGCGGGGAGAGGAGGAGCAGCCGCAGCGGACAGCCGCACGCCCCTTGCGATCGCTTCGGCAGCAGCAAACGCAGTGCCGCAGCAGAATTACGCAATTGGCGGCGGAACGCGCCGCTTCGTCAAATTGTCACGAAAACAACTCATACAATAAAACAAAAAGAAAACGATGATTGTTTTCACCCATTTACAAAAATTTTGTACAAAAAAAGCCGACATTTTTTCCCTTATTTTGTGTTTTGACTATATTTCTCTGTGATCAGTGATCAGAGTAAGTGATTCTCCGCCCTTTTGACGGCAAATTTTCTTATCGGTAAATAAAGGCAAATAACAAAATTGAAGTGAGCATTAAAACAATTCAATGGGTGAAATTTAAAGCTGTTTATTGCTGGTTAAAGGCCAAAATCGAATTCGTATTGCACCTCGACGAGGAAACGCTCCTGGATTTGATCTTAAACGGCTTTAATTAAACAGAGAAAGCACCGATCCGACGAATAATAAATACCGAGGCTATACACAACGAATTCGTTGTAAATGAGCGAAGTTTCGTCGTCCGCTTCGGTGTTTTTAATTGGTTTTCCGCAGGGCACTTCAACATCTCCGTCACTTAAATGCCAATTCTGATTCCCCATAAATGATTGTTGTGTTCGTCTTTGGCTCACATCGTTTTCCTTCCGTTTGGATGCGGCACATAATGCCCGACTCCCCTCACGCTGTTCTTTCCCTTCGGCAATTTTTGATGCATTTTCGAGTCGGCCTCTTTCAGTACGACCGCCTCCCCAAGGGCGACGGCGGAAAGCAAAAGAAAGCCTGGCTTTTTCGGATCAGAGAGAGAATAATTGGCCGATTTACTCGAAATGTCTTCAATGGGATGAAAAGGGAAAAAGCAAAAAGAGCACCTGCAAAGTAAAGCCCCTTTCCGAACATAAAGCCGGTCTTAATTAGATTTGCATGATTAATTGGTAATTTGCGCGTCTCTCTCACCGACGGCGCCTCGGGGGGTGCGATTCGCAATCCCTTGGCCAAAATGCTGTACCAATTGGCGAGGCGAGACCCTTAAAGGGCGGACAATGCCTTCGAAAACGTTTCAATCCCTCTTTGGTCAGTACCGTGCCAAAGCAACTTTCGGTTGCCAATTCTGCCCTTTTGCTCATTTTGCGTCTTTCGCTTTTCCCCTTTCCCTTTGTCATTATTTGCGCTTTTCCGTTTTTCTTCGGCACCCTTTCTTTTTTCCCCGTCGTCCGCCGTCCCTTTGACGCTCAATTCGAAAATATTTCGCACTTTCATCCGATATTTGTCGTGCGTTGGCCCGTGCGTCCCTTGCAAATACTCCTCCACAATCTTTGGGGGTTAATTCTTTTAGTTTTTGTGTTAAATTCCATTTCACTTTGTAATTCGCATCATCTTTTTCCAGGGGAATCAAATCCCATCGCAAACGCGCGTAATGGCATTCCAAAGGGTCGGCGCCAATGTTTGAAACGGTAATTTCGATGCCTTAAAAGCGGGTTTGGCCTGAAAATGACATCTTTTGTAAAAACTCGCCCGTTAGCAATTCCAACAGTTCGTTTTCCCGCTTCAATTCCTCCGGCGATTTAATTGGCGGCGGCGTTCGCATCCCAAAACTGTGCGGAATGCGCGTGTAATAACTGAAAGAGAGGGGCACTAAATAACCCGGGTAAACATAACGGCGGAGGATCAACTGTTAGGCCCATTTTGGTTTTTTTTTGGATTTTCGTGGGGTTTCCCCCCCCCCATTTTCTTTGCTTTTCCTCACTCATTCATTGCCTCCACAAAGTCTCTGCCGAAAGTCCCTTTTTGCACGTGGCGCTCAATGCGGCCCAATGCTTCGTACCCAAAACGGAGCTGTTCTTTGGTGATTTTGCCTTGACATATTTCCATGCGCTTTTTGGATTCCATTAAAATTGGACCGTCCCCAAAAAGATTGCCGCCAATCCGCCAATTAGGGCTGCTCTAGAAACCTCGGTCTCGAGTCTCGGAATTTTGACTCTCGAGGAGCTCTAGCGCCAACAACCGGACAAACCTGGGTCAGCCCAAAAAAGCAAATAGGGCTGAAAAACATGTTTTTTAACGCGTAGGCCCCAAAAGCTAAAAATGCTGGGATTATCATGGCTTCAATCCCTCATTAATCGGAATGAAAAGCAAATTTCAAAATTATTGTATGTTTTCGGCGTTTGAGTTGGTCCGTTTGTGTTCCATGGCGCCCATTTGGTGGCCCCGTTCTATCGGTCCCCCCTGGGACCATCCCTTCCCGCTTTCCCCCCCCCCCCAATTGCCCACCCAATGGAATCCGTTTGAAGTCGTATTCCAATTGCCGTGCGTCGCTTTCCATGGCTTTTAAGTCGCAAATTGTGTCCAAAAGAGTTCTGACCCTTTCGTCCATTTTTTGTAATGCCTTCGCTTCGGTTTTTGCAACTTTTCTTCTCACTTTTGCGTCCCTTTCGGCTTTTTTTTATTTTTTATTTTGTTTTTCTATTTCCTATTTGCTCACTTTCCGTCGTCACTTCTCGCGAGTGGTCAATTTTGATTAGGTCGTATTTGCCGGCGACTTTTTTGAACTTTTTAATGTCCGTTAGGAAATCATTTTGCGTCTGAAATTAATTGCATGTAAAAGGAAAAGAGCAAAAGGACGGATTCGCTTACTTTGTCAGTGAATTTTCTGTGAAATAATTCCAACGCTCCGTCAAAGTCCGTCCCAAAAGGCACCAAATTCGTCTGTCCCTGACAATGAAAAGAATTTCCTTTATTATTTCCTCCAAAAATCACTTTGAATCCGACGCGGCCCCACCGAAACCAAACCCAAAATTTGTTGGCCGCCGTTTGGTTGCACAGCAATTGGATCAGATAGAATTTGTTGTTGTTCTGCTGAATGTTCGTTTGGCTGAGCATTACGTCGTAGCAACGGCCCTTCCCATCGACGAACACTTTGGCATTCCCCCGCAATTCGGCACATTCGGCGTCCACCGTCGCCTCCTCCGATTGCATTTTGTTTCTCTTCGAAATGCGTCCATCCAAATTTTCCTTTTCACTGTCCTTTGGCTTTTCCCGATTTGTTCCTCCATTTTCTGTGTCTTTCTCTTTCTTTCGCCGTTTTGTTTTTGTCGTTTTCTGCTCCATTTCCTTCATCTTTTTGTCCATTTTTCTGCATTTTCCATTATTTTTTTTAATTTAAAAATCAATATTAATTGTAGGTAATTTATTTACAAATGCAAGTATTTATTTTAAAAAATTATTAAAATAAACTATTTTCACTGACACTTTATCAATGTGAATTAGAATTCAAATAGTCGGTAAAAAGGGGGCCGATTCTGTCAAAGTCGTCGATCGGATGCGTCTTCATATAAGCGATGAACTGTTGTCGGAGTCGGCTGAGCTGTGGGAGTGAACGGAGGCGATGATGGAAAGTCACCTCAATAAAAACAGATCAAATTGCATGTCAATTTCATTTGTGGCCCCAAAGTCACCGTATTCCTTTGTCCCGTCTCTCCGTCAAATACTTTCAATTCGTCGCCATCAGTCGCATGACTTTGTAATGCCAAAAGACGGTCCAAAATGTGCTGAGTTTGCTGGTCCAAGGCGACGAGAAACGCGGACGAAACCATTGGAATTTGCACTTTCATGCATTTGTTGGCGGTCAATTCTTTGCCCTTAACTTTTTTTTTTGTTTTTGCTTCACAAATATTATTGATCACTTTGATCAAAATCGCGTGGAGCTGCTCAAAGGGAAGGTTTATATTTCGTGGCATTTTGGCCTCGTCAATTTCCTCCGTTCGCTCAGTTAATAAAGCGCAATTTGTGCCTTCGGCAATTGAACCAAATCCGCCAAGTTCGTCTTTCTCTTCCGTACTTTCTCTTCCAATTTGAACCTCAAAAAGAGGCGCGTCCTAAGTATTAAAATTATAAAAAAGTACTATATAAAAAAAAACCCATCGATTTTTTTGGTCCGGAGTTTCAAATTGTTTAAACAAATTTGATAGGATTTCATCTGGATATCTTTTAAAGAATGGATTATCAAAGAAGTGCCATCAGATTTTACCGTTCGTTGTCCGTCCGTTGCTCATTTAACCATTTGCAGGTGGCAGGGGATGCCTTGCAGTGGAGAGCGGCGTACCGAGTCTGTGTGTTTTTGGCTAGACAAAACAATTCGTATCGATAGCCTTAATTGACTTCCTTTGTAATTACGCCAATTAATTGTTAATTGAGCACCCTTTATGTGGTTGGTCGAGTCGCAAATGACCAGTGACTTTCTGTGCAACAATCGCTGCACTTTGGCGCGAAGTGCACTTCGCAATTGCTTTTCCTTAATCATTTCTCATTCAATTGCCAATACGTTTACTCCTCAGACCTTTTTCGGGTCACCGTAAATTAAAGGGGAAAAGTCCAATTCATTGTTTCGGTCGGAAACGATGTGCAGCTGAAATTCCCCTCCCGGATTTTGATCCTCAAAAAACGCCAAAATCCTTTCACAAATTGACGACTTGCCACAGGACGGAAAGCCGGTGACCAGGAGCAAAGGCATTCTTAACAATGGACGACAATTCACAGACAAAACAGCAAAATAAGGGCACCGTGGGTTTTTGGTAATAGTATGGTTTACAGGTCCCACAAAAAAAAGAGGCAAAAAGGGGTTTTATGCAATTCTTCAAAGTCCTTCAGGGTTCTCGAGGGCGCTGATCACGAATATAATATTCATTTCGACCAATTTCGAACCCCGAACCCGAATTCGAACAATTTTTTGTTGCTTTTTTGACTTAAAATCAACGTCAATATTGTTTACCGGTATTCAAAGTATTGCGAAATAAACATGAATGAAGGTCGATTTGTTGATTGCCTTTGGTGTGAATCAGTAAACAAAAACATTGACAGCTTGCATATTTAAGTGCAATAAACAATATTGACGTTGATTTTGTCAAAAAAAAAGCAACAAAAAAATTGTTCGAATTCGGGTTCGGGACTCGAAATTGGTCGAAATGAATATTATATTCGTGATCAGCGCCCTCGAGAACCCTGAAGGACTTTGAAGAATTGCATAAAACCCCTTTTTGCCTCTTTTTTTTGTGTGACCTGTAAACCATACTATTACCGTCAGTTTTTCGCTGAAAATTTACTTATCACAATTTTAAATGGAAGTTAGCACCATCAAAAACCCAAGTAAAAAGTAAGTAATTAATAGAAAAAACAATTCGATTAGAAATTTACTCTTTAATAAATGACTACAACATTTTAATGTTTCACTCCCGTATAAGAAAGGAAAGAACACGCCATTTAAGATATACACAAACAAATAATAGAAAAATTCACATTTAGAAAGGGGTTGTTGCTTCTGATCCCGAGTAATGTTAATGGGCATTCCCTCTGCAAGTCGTAGTCAAAAAATGACCCGCCCTTATAGAACTTTAAGGACCCAATGACTTTTTTGGTGGTTTTTCGATTCCAGTCATAATTGATTGGAGGGGGGTGGGGGGTTGTTAAAACTCATACGACGAGAGCGAGTCAGTTTTGACTATTTCTTGCAATTTTTAATGATCAATAGGATTTGTCAAGATTGACTTGGTCTGTGTGTTGCTTCATCTTCTTTGTTTTTTGAGCATTCGAAGTGTTTTCATCATAAGAGGGCCTCTCTGTGGCTTCTTCTTCGCTTGTGAGAAGGACGAGGAAATGCCGCCGTTGCTGCTGCGCGAACCCAACGAATTGGTACTGCGAATGGCCGCTGGCATACTGCGTAAGTCCGCATCATTCCCTAAGCAACAAGTAATTTAATTCCGTTTTCATTTCTTCCTTTTCCTGATGAAAGGAAAAGCAACCTGTTTCAAATATTTGTCGGCGTGCCCGCGTCAGTTCTACTGCCGATGGCACCTGATTGGCTGGCACTCGGATCCCGTTTTGGATTTGTCGTTTCCGCACATAACGGGGGGCGATCGGTGCGGTGACCTTAGATTGTCGTTGGTTTACCAAGCAAAGCTTGTACGGAGATTGACCATCGCCTGTCGCTGCGGCTGTGCAACTTCGCTGTTCGATTTGATTTGCGATGAGAGTCGAATGAGCCGTTGTTCCCGTTCAAAAAGGAACATCTGCCAGTGGAAAAGGTTGCTTTAAACAGTGATTTGTCGTGTCTTTGCGCTTACTTTGTATCTCTTCCGCCATGCTATTTCGTCCGTCTCGTCGTCCTCCTCCGCTTCCTCCTCATCACTGCCGAACTCTTCCCTCAATTTGGTCAATTCCTTCCCAAATTCTTTCTTGCAGTGATTTTTCCACAAATAATTCGTATCCTCACGGAGATACTGAAAAAAAACGAAATTGTAATTCATTTTAGCCTTAGCAAAAATAGAAATTGCACCGGGTTTTTCTTCTCCAGTCGCATCAGCTGTTCGGCGTTAGCTTTCTCCATGATCGGCCTTAACACATCAAAAGGAATGTCGCCCGTCTCATCGATTGCTAAATTAAGCAAATTCCATGCTCATTATCAGTCTGTGGATTGGAATAATGAATAGGCCGTCTTGCAATTACTTAAACACCCTTTTAAAGGTGAAATAAAGTTTTGGTGTACAATTGTTCATGATAGGGCTAATCCAAATCATTTTTGAAAATTCCTATTCCCAACCCCGAATTGCCAAATACCGTCTATGTTGTTGAGCAAAAATCGCATGCAAATGTCGAAAAGGTAGGGCACAATTTGCACATCGCCCGTCGTTTTTCGCCTTCCCGCATAAACGCGTTTCTTTTCTTTGGGCGCTTTGAACATGTTTATGTTGAGGTCGGTGGGCATGGATATTTGCTGATTGTTTGGTTGGGGTTGGGCTAACAATAAGTTAGCATTCATTAGTTGTTTCCATTTAACCAAATTTAGAAATTTACCAATGGACGGTCCAAAGTTCGATGGATTCTTCAACGAATCCAGCAACGAATTTTGAATGCTTTCTGCGGAGGGCATCGATACCTTTTTGGGCTTTTTCGGTAAACTTTTTTGTACTTTGTCAGCAGCGGCAAGTTGGGAGGCGAAGGCGTCGATTGGCTGCTCATCCTCGAAAGTTTCGCAGTCATCGTCTGAACCGGACTAATCTTATCAAATTATATGGTTTATACATTCCCAAGGGTGGCAAGCCGATATGAAATTTTTTAGAGGTTTTCAAGAAAGCTAAAATTTCTGAAAAACTTGGATTAAAAAAATTTAAATAGGAAAATCTCTAACGATGGAACGTTAGAAAATCTCATCCATTCGCTCGTCCTTTACGCACCAAAGTGGTGTCTCTTTTTCGCTTCCGTTTCTTCGTTTTGTCTTGCTGATTGTGAGAGTAATTTTGTTGCCGATGATGAATTGTTGGGTGTTGTTGCGTGTTTCGTTGGAGATGCTTCTTCTTGCGGTTCCTTTTTGATTCTCAACACAAGTGGGTTCGGTCGCGATTCCTCGTTGTCGTCGTCTGTCCCTATTCAATTCGGTCTTCGCTTGCCTTTGGTCGACCCTCCGTTGTCCCCACCTTCTTCGCTTTGACTCTTCGCTCCATCCTCTTCCTCCCGCTCGTCTTCCTCTTCCGTTGTGTCTCCGTCCCCATTTTCATTCTGTCGTTGCGCCTCTTCCGCCGCGCGTGCCGTCTCCGCCTTTGCCACTTCCTTCCACCTGGACACCAATCCGGCCGCCCTTTCGCCCCACCGATGATGTTTTCTCAGAGCATTCACCGCTTTACCAACTCCTTTAAAAAATAAAGGATAAAACGTGAAAAAATAATTGATAATTTTATAAAACTCTACTGCAGTTTACGCGTCCATCAATGACTATCTTCAGTTTCTTAGGTTATAACTTTTTTTTCTTACTTTGTCAATGTATACATTGGTATAATCGAACGCTTAAATTCTATGGAAGTTTTAATATTCAAAATTCTATGCTCAAATTAACAAAACAAAAAATTTTTTATGAATGTACTTAACGTTTTTTCGATTTTTTAATACCAGTATTTATTTAAAAAACTCCAACCAGTCGAAGACAAAAGTTGTAAGTTAATCTCAACATGATCCAATCGCCTCAAGGCATGTTCAATCTATAAGAAAAGATTCAAAATCCGGTAATATTGCAGAATGGGCCCGGTAGTATTGCAGAATTGCGATTCCAAGTTAAAACTTTCTCTGAAATAAATCCAGTAAAAAAAATTGCTAAATTGCGAATCTGACTTAGATTTTGCAAAACCATCGAATTATTTATGGGTTTCTGTTTTACCTTTTTACCGCAATTTTTCAGTATTATGTATTACCCAAAATCCCATACTGAGGAATGCCCATGCTCACCTTGTCTTCACTGGTTAGCATAATAGCCCATTTGGTGACTTTCTTTTCCAGTCGTTCCTCTTCTTTATTTACATTCATATTTTGTTGAGAAACGATTGAAGTTAGTCGTAATAGAGATTAACCAACAATTAATCTATTAATTTGATACAAGTTCTAAGTCCCAGATATGGTCTTATTATCATCTTTTCGTGAAAATTTGTTCACTATAGTTTTATGCGTTGCAGATCAGTGATCGCGAATCCGAATTCCATATACAGCCCCTAAGAATCGTGCCGAAATTTTTTTTAAATACTGCACTAAAAATAGAAAACAAAATTCCAAAAATTTTTTGTTTACGAAAATTTTATTCTTTTTTGCATCATTCAAAAAAGGGGTCCTACCATCGGTAATATGTATTACCAAAATTATTTATTATTTTTGATTAAAAAATTGTCGAAAAGTGTTATAAACTCCGTAACACATACATATGTACATAAATAAATAATAATGCACAAACAAATTTATGCAAATAATTAACCTTTAAAACATATGCGAAATGTCTATTCTAATAAATAAAGAATTTCTCTGAACAAATGCTCCATGAAAAGAAGTGGGGAAGGGAATTGATTGTGATTTGGTGAGCGACAAAGCGACAAGCCACGAAAAGGAAGGGGGCGGGGAGGAGGGAGGGAAGGCGAAAAGGAGGAAGGAAGAGGGAAAAGCAGTCAACGACATCGGCGTCAGCTTCTTGATCACTTTCTTCATTCGTTTTGTCTTCCTCCGCTTGCTCCCGTTGTTCCTCCTCCCTCTTAATTAGTTGGATAAGATTTTAAAGCCCCTTCCATCAACTCACCAGCTTCAATTCGTCGGCGGGGTCGTCTCTCCGGTGTCCATTGGCGCAGTTGGTGTTGTCGAAAACGGCACCAAATCGCCGATAGGTGTGACAGATGTCGATGGCAGCGGAAAGCCAAATTCCAAAATTTCCTCGTCCATCTCCGGCGTTGGCACTGGTGCTGGAGTTGGTGGTGGTGGCTCCATCGCTTCTTCGGCCGATGCAGCAGATGTTGACGGCCCTGCTTCGTCCTGCGGTGGGGTTTGAGGGAGGGAAGGGAAGAGCGAAAAGGAGGAAGGAAGACGGAAAAGTGGGAGAGGGAGGGAAGGGGCGAGGGAGGGAGAAAGAGGGAAAGGAGTGAGGGAGAGAAGGGGCGAGGGAGGGAAGGGAAAAGGGAAGGAGGCGAGAGGGAGGGAAGGGAAGAGCGAAAAGGAAGGAGGGACTGTTTCTCTTTCGACTGTCCTTCTCAAAACAAATAGCATGGGAAAAATCGCATGTTTTTGTTCCGTTCGTTAGTTTTTGATACGTACATGGGATTTTGCTGAAGAAAAATGGCGAAAAATCTCAAAGGTTAAAATTCGAAAAAAGGAGAAATTTTTTTAACATGTCGACATTTTTTTTAATTTTTTTTCTAAAAATTTTTGAAACGCTTTTCTAGGGGTGTTTTGAGGCGCTGAGCACGAATCCGGACTCCATTTCGACCAATTCCGAATCTCTAACCCGAACTCAAACATTTTTCGAGATTTAAATTTTAAATTTTTAAAGTTTCTCTTAAAACATTTAGTGTTTTCGGGGTTGCTGATCACGAATCTGCCATTCATTTTGACCAATTTCGAATACCGGATCCGAACTCGAACAAAAAATCGAAAATTCAAAATTATAAAATTCATTTTTTTGTTCGTACCTTTACAGAATGACCATTTTTTGGTTTTGAAACGGCTTTTGTCTAAAGTTAACAACGCCGAAAAGACAAAAATGTTTTAAGAGTTGGATTCAAAACCGCTTCAAATTTGGGAAACACGTCCAATTCACACTTGATCAAATTCCAACAATTTATGAGAAGACCAATTTAAATAAAAGCACAATTACAATTAAAAATTTCAGAGGAGAGGAGATTCCAAAATTATAAATAGAGACCGCATTTTGAAGCATATGCCTTTTTTTTCTGCGCACTAGTTTCGATATATTAAGCATAAAAAACGCTGTTTCCACTTGGTTTGAGGCTTCTACGTTGACTTTTATTATGCCTTTTTTGCCTTTTTCAGGATTTTCGTGCCTTAAATGCCTTTTTTGGCATTTTTGCCGTTTTGGTGCCTTTTTTGGCATTTTTTTCGAAAAATTCCATTAAAAATGCAATAAAATCGGGAAAATACACCTCTAAGAATCGACCTAAAATTTTTTTCAGAAAATACACCCCTAAGAATCGACCCGAAAATTTTCAAAAATGCAACTCTAAGAATTGAAAAATTTTTAATTAGTTAATGTGCAAAAACAGTAAGCACAATTGTCATAGTATTTGGCTTATCCTTTCATGTCCGTCCGTTTTTTCTTTCTTTCCTTTAAAATTTGGTTTCCTCTCGGGCGGCAATGTGCTGAAGGTGAAACTTATGCTATTACTATAAAAAAAAAATTTTTGTATTTAAATCAATTTGTTGTTTAATATTTTTAAATCTCTAAATATTTTGTAGTAATTTCTCGTGGAAAATGGCAAAAACCGCTTTAAATTGGCCTTGTGATTTTTCGGATTAATTGTATTTCTACCGTACCTCCTTGATGATGGGCTCATTTTGAACGCGAGCGATCAGTGATTTAATTTGAGGGTACGCCTCGAGGCAGTCTTTTTCTCCAAAATCAATGCATTTTGCGAAAAATTCAGCGGCATAAATATCGGCCCAAGTGATCTAAGAGAAATGTGCGGTTGATTCAGCACTGATTGTGATCTGCTGATTTTTTAGTCCCACTTTGTCTTTGCCAAGCAAAATGCCGTCGCCTTTCTCCACCAAATATTTCTCGACTAAACTCGCGCATCCGTCCAACTGCGGGCGTATCTTTTCTCGGAAAAAAGCCGCCTAAAATAGCGACTAAAAAGGACGACGACCAAAAAAAATTATATGGAATTGACCGATGGTACACTGATTGAATCTTAACTGATTCAAATCCGCTGTTCCCTGCCCTTCCAATGTTTTCTTGCTAATTAATTACCTTATCTCCGCACGGCACTAAGTCCAAACGGACCATTGGCCATTCTTTGAAGGCACCGCTGTTCTGAGTGTCTGAAATTTGATCGACGATCATATTGAGAAGAGCACGTTCCAGCGGATCATTGAACGATAGTCCTTTTTTGTTCAAATACATAAAACAACAATCAAAAAGGAATTACTGTAAATACCGTAAGTTTCTCCAAGGTAACGGGAAATGGCCAGGGATTGGGAGAACTTAACGCCGTTAACCTCCAAAACGGGAATTTGGCCAAGGGGCATTTCTGAGAGGAGAAATGAATCAAAAAAGGAAAAGCAAACTGCCGAAACCTTCTTTATATTTGGGCCAGTCTTCAATGTTTATGCTCACTTCCTCAAATGGCACTTTGGCGAATTTTAAAATTTGGCGAATGTATTCGCCTCGGCCTCGAACCCCAGCAAAATAATACAATTTCGGTTGTTGAGAAGACATTTTTCAGTTTATTGCTTATACTATTGATGTTAGTTTATAAATTTCTGGTTTAAAATTCTTATTTTTTACATTTTTAAAAATTAATTCAATTTTTCGGCTTTTTTTTCATTGGAAGGCCAAAAAAGCGAAAAATGAGGATTAGTGGGGATGTTATCCCCAGAACATTACGAAAGAATATTAAAAATGATTAAAAGTAAAGGAAATAAATGATAGGACAAAGGGACCGATTGTTGGGTGCCCAATAATTCGAGTGTTTACATGTTGCATATCAATCCACCCAGCTTATTTGAGTGAGCGTGCAAAGAAGAGGAAGAGAGATGAGAGGGGATTTGGGGGAGGTTAAGAAACGCAAAAACGAATGTCCGACCATAAGTGATGACGAGAAGCACAAAATTGGAGTTGGACATCAGTTTTTGCACTGATTGGGAAAAGTTTTGGTCCAAAGATTGGTCCAATGCTCGGATTTGGGCGACGGACGGAGGGACGGGGGACGTTCATCGAAGAATAGAATGGTCAGGAGGAAGATGACGGTGTTGGAGTGATGAGATGATGAGTGGAGAGAACTAAGGACAAAGAATGAAGACGGAAGACCAAACAAAAACAGTCAATGTCATTATGTAGTAAGGCTTAAATTTACTTAATCATTTTTATGCAGCATTATTTTGATGAAAATGCATGAAAAACGTCATTTTAGCAGAAAATATTCTCATATCCAAAAATATTTTGGGCTTTAAAAATGAAATTTACGAAATATTTTAACTTTTTATCAATATTTGATAAATATTTTTGCATTTAATATTTTCTTAAATATTTTAGCATTTTTTTCTTAAATACTTATTTTATATTTCGGGATTATTTTAAATATAAATCCCTCGCCCTAGTCATTAATGTTGTCCTATCTCTGGCTTAAATAAAATTTAATTTTATTAAAAACTAAAGAATGCATTCTATTATAAGCAGGGCTGGGCGTAACTGGGATTTCGATTACGTGTCGCGACTGGAATTCAGCCGCGACTGTCCGTGGAACGGACAGTTAATGATTGGAAAGAGAGCGACGAGCGAAAGGGCAAAAAAGGGGAAAAATCAGAATGGACTTCCGAAGGCCAAAAATGGGCAAAAAAGTGGCAATTTGGAGAGAGAATAACAGCTCAATCGACCAAGCGGCGCACATGAATGAGCAGAAAGCTGCGATGAAAAACAGCTGTCACAGCCAACCCGACAGCAGAAACCGGCCCTCCCCGCCCGAACATGGTCCGATGGGGACAAAAAGTGCACGTGAATGGAGACAACATCAAGCAATGCATGTGAATGTTCTGCCGCAAATGAAGGAAGTCACAGCGAAGAAAGAAGAGAAGGAAGAGAAAAAGACAGCCCATTTGATCAGCCCATTTCTCTAATTAATTGGTTTGTATGTTTTGTATGTAGGCCCAACCCAAATGTGATCGTATTTAAGCCCCATGAATTGTTCATTTCATGGCTCCGATCGCGCACCGAATAAAGAGAGAAAACCCAGCAATTGGGTATTCGGTAGCCCCTCCCCCTCGCCTTCCTCTCCCACCCCTACCCCGAACCATGGACGACGAACCGTCCCGTTGCGGCTTGTGGGCCGAGCCGCAACAAGTGGCGACCCTGGCAGGGACATTTCGGTGGGGTTTTGGGATTTGTAGCTAGGGTAGGGGGAGAATGCTGGCCCCACAGGTTTTTCGTAACCTGTGGCGCCTGTCATTTGCGCCATTTGCATTTTGCGTTCCCGTTTCGGGCCCCTTGGGTTTTTTGTAACCCAAGGCGCCTGCATTCCGCGCCTCGTGCACTCTGCACGTTTGGTCTCCCGGGTCTTTTGTGACCCGGGGCGCCTTCCATTCCGCGCTTTCCATTCCCATTGTGAAGTCAAAGGCCATGGGCGCTGGGGCCCATCATGAAGTCAAAGGCCATGGGCGCTGGGGCCCATTGTGAAGTCAAAGGCCATGGGCGCTGAAGCCCATCGTGAAGTCAAAGGCCATGGGCGCTGGGGCCCATCATGAAGTCAAAGGCCATGGGCGCTGGGGCCCATCATGAAGTCAAAGGCCAAGGGCGCTGGGGCCCATTGTGAAGTCAAAGGCCATGGGCGCTGGGGCCCATTGTGAAGTCAAAGGCCATGGGCGCTGGGGCCCATCATGAAGTCAAAGGCCAAGGGGCAGAGTGCCCAGTAGCAACTACAAAGGCCAAGTTGCGGAAGTGCCCATCGTAAGCGCACCAAAGACTGACTCGAGCGTTGAGTCAGCTACTGGACACACATTCCTCATGCGGCGGGAATGTCGCGACTGGAATTCAGCCGCGACTGTCCGTGGAACGGACAGTTAATGATTGGAAAGAGAGCGACGAGCGAAAGGGCAAAAAAGGGGAAAAATAATCAGTGGGCGATGAAACGATGAAAAATGGGCAAAAAAGTGGCAATTTGGAGAGAGAATAACAGCTCAATCGACCAAGCGGCGCACATGAATGAGCAGAAAGCTGCGATGAAAAACAGCTGTCACAGCCAACCCGACAGCAGAAACCGGCCCTCCCCGCCCGAACATGGTCCGATGGGGACAAAAAGTGCACGTGAATGGAGACAACATCAAGCAATGCATGTGAATGTTCTGCCGCAAATGAAGGAAGTCACAGCGAAGAAAGAAGAGAATGAAGAGAAAAAGACAGCCCATTTGATCAGCCCATTTCTCTAATTAATTGGTTTGTATGTTTTGTATGTAGGCCCAACCCAAATGTGATCGTATTTAAGCCCCATGAATTGTTCATTTCATGGCTCCGATCGCGCACCGAATAAAGAGAGAAAACCCAGCAATTGGGTATTCGGTAGCCCCTCCCCCTCGCCTTCCTCTCCCACCCCCACCCCGAACCATGGACGACGAACCGTCCCGTTGCGGCTTGTGGGCCGAGCCGCAACAAAAATGCATAACCACTTGGGCCAAATTACGCCATAATTAAAATGAATTTTTGCAATTTTTTGTGGAACTTTATTTTTTATTCCAATTTTTCTCATTCTTTATCTTTTCTCCCTTTTTTTTTGCTCTAAAAAAGTGAATTTGATGAAAAAAGGAGATGGCAACAAAAAATGAAAATTAAATAATAAAATGGAGTTCATTTCTCGCATAATGAGACGAACACGTAAAGAAGCACATAAAAATCCTGAAAATTTTTTGGGATTTCTAAAAAATCTCTTGCTTACATAGCACGCCTTCAACACAGAAATTGCCCAAATTTGAAGAGGAATTTGCGAGGCAAATGTGCCGAGCTAAAAATGTTCACATTCCGACCATTAAATATTGTGAATAATTACCAACAACACATTTTCCCACGACCACTTCTCAGGGCCCTCCGAATTTAAGGCGAACAGAAAGAGGAAAAAAACGATGGCATTGAATCCGAGGGCGAAAAAGTCGAAGCGCCAATGCATTTTAACAAATATTCTTTTAAAAGAATAAATGCCATAGAAGAGGCAGAAAGACATGAACAAAGTGATCAGGTCGAAAAGGCCGAGCAAATACAGCGAAAACCGATGAGTGATCTGACAAATGAGGGACGGGAGATTGGGGGGGAGGCGAAATTCCTCCGGCGGCGCCTATTGGCACCACCGGTCCCCAAAAAACCTATTTTTTCTTAAAAAAGCGTCGGGCCGGCCCCCTGCTGAAATTGGCATTGATTGTCTGTCCAGGCCTATCCCATGCCAAATGGACACACCAGCGTAAATTTTAAAGCCGACAACAAATGCGGTGCTGGCAACGAATGCCAATTGGAAAACGGCAACTGCGCAGCAACCCATGCGCACCAAACAGGACGACACACAGCACAACGGCTCCAACTCCAAGTAGCGCGGGTGGATTCTGCTGGTTGAAATGGACCGAACAAAGGCAACGCCCTGTTAATTACCTCTCTTTTATAGTGACCTTCTTATGTTGCATTTGATCTTTCCGTCCTTTCGTTTGCCGAGCCAAAAACCTTTTGACTTTTCCAAGAGCATTTGCCATTTTCATTTTGTTAATTGATGGCAATTTGCAAGGTTCTATTTGCTGAGGGGGGAGCACAATGTGAATGGGCCTATTCACTCTTTCGCCTGCCATTTCGGCACCTGAAAAGGCATCGCTTTTATTTGTCCGATTTGATCCGGTGGTGCCGACAAATGCCGTCGAAAATTTTTAAATTTTGTTAAAATTTTTTAATTGATTATTAGGGATGATATTTTTAGGTTTTACCTAATTTTTTTGCTCAATTGTTTTGAAGAAAGGAGCTCAAAAAACGCATTTCTGCATTAAAAATTTTCGTTGTAAATTTCCCGCTGTGCCAATTTGCAATTTTTTGCCATTTTTGGTGTTCAATTCGCTAATAATTTTGCCAACCCATTTTTTTTCTTTTCTTTCATTTTTTAATTACTGCCTTCGCTTTCAATTATTGTATTTTCTATTGGCTTCACCAAAAAATACACCCCTAAGAATCGACCTAAAAATTTAAAAGAAATACACCCCTAAGAATCGAGCTAAAATTTTTCAAAATATACTCCTATGAAATGAAAAAAATTTTTTTGAAAAACTTACTTTCTTGGCAAAAATTTTTAATTTTAAAAACTTTTTTTAGGTAACTATTTTTTTTGCTCATAAAAATCCCAGTCCTACTCATTTGCAACTGCAAATAGTGAATAAAAATTATTTTTGCTCAATTTTTGGCTGAAAATTATGTCACTATTCGGCACTATTTTGGACTTTTTTCACTATTTTGTCACTATTTTGGCACTTTTTCGTCACTATAAAGAGGGATCGGAATAGAGGATTGGGTCCCGCAAAATCCGGTCCATAGACAGTCTTTAATAAATGCATAATTCTCTTCATTATTTAAAAAATATTATTATATTAAAAATAAATTAAAAAAACATTTCTACCGTTAAGAAAAGGTTATACATTTGCGATTTTGTTCTTGAATACAAGGATAGTCCTTAATTCGCAAGTAAAATTGTATCTGATGTACAAATAGACACATAAAAATAAAAATTTGACGAGTTGGGAATCATTCACTATCATGGCTTCAAAGTGTTTAAGACCAAATATTGTTCTTTTTTTAATTTGATATAGCCAATTGATTTGGGAAAACAATTGGCAAATCATCGGATGGATAACGATTATGTAATTAATTAATTGATTGATTAATTGATAGGAAAAAAGTAAAAAAGAAAGGTGTAAAATGGGGGAAGGCGGGAGAATGGCCGAAGAAATTTTATTAACAAAAAATTTTCATTCAGAAGGCGAAGCGAAAAGTTGGCCGAAGGAGCAAAGAGAGAAAAGCCATCGGATCTTTTGTTAGGTGACCGCTTGGCTGTGCCGAGGAAACGGGGCGAAACTTTGGCAATCGTCGCCACACATTCTGATCCCAAACAACGCCGTTTCAGTGCGTAACCACTCTTTACAGTGAGTGCAATGACAAAACATTTTTGTCTTTTCTCTCTCATTCTCTATCTCTTTGTCTCTGCTTCTCTGTTTGTCTCTCTCTCTCTCTATCTCTCTCTCTCTCTCCTCTCTCTCTCTCTGTTTCTCTGTTTGTTGCCTCTCTCACCCTTTCTCTGTATGTCTGACTCTCTCTCTCTCTCTTCGCTTTCAGGTCCACCGGTTCTTACATTCCGGAAATTGTGATCAGCACAGAAAACACAAACCCCGCCACTGTCGAAGGCATTCTTCGAAACATCGAACGGCAAAACTCTTTCACGCCAAGTCTCTCGTAAGTGATCTGATGGCACCAGCAGGAATTGAATTTCGGGGTCCAATTAAACTAACATGTACTTAATCCTATCTTGGCCTGATGCCAATCCCGATTTTTTCAAAATTCCGGGCTCTATTGAGTAGTAATTTTCTACATTTATGTTTAGACTCATTTACGACTTTTCGTATGATTCGCGGAGGGATTCGCAGGTCTTTTCGTCGTTTGAGCAGGTCCTCCCTCTCCATCTTTGCAATATTTGGCTGATGCAAGGGCATTGTCTCCGTGCGGAGACGTGTCTGTACGCCCATGGAATTAATGAACTTCGACTGTCGCTGATCGAATTAGAAAACTTCAGCAGCAGCAGCAGTAACAAAAACAAAGACAAGTGAGTCTCGCATTTTTAAATAGATTCATCGCTTTTTTCAGTGGATCCAATTGTCGCTTTTTCCAGCGGGGTGAATGTTTGAGAGGAGACGAATGCAAATTTGTGCATGAGGTACAACTGGACGAAAAAAGGGAGCAAAGCGGCGGGTGGGGGGCGAAGGAGGGTGAGGGTGAAATGCCGCATTTGTCAGACGCCGTCTTCGTCGGAGATTGGGAATGGACAAAGACCATTTTTTGGAGATGAACATCGGAAGCAACACAAAAATGTGCGAAAATGGAGGGGAGCTTTGTCGAGAAGCAGCAGCAACCACGAGGAGGATGAGGAGGACTCGCTTTCGAATTGGATGGAAAAAATTCGAGTCGGAGGAGGGGGCGCAAGCGGCGCCAATGGGGAGGAAATGGGAGAAACGCCGAAGGGGCGGAGACGGAAGGGGACAAAATGAAGCGAAAGGCAAACAATGAAAGGCGAAGAAACACAGCTAATTAATGAACACGGCGTCCGGAAACTGAGCTGCTGTACCATAAAAGATTTGTGTGTGGCGAAGTGGTCTGTGAGAAGGTCACCAAAGGGGGGGTGGGTCCCAGGTTCGATTCCCAGTGCATGCTATTGATGTATTTCGATGATTTTAATGAATAAATAAAAGGAAAAGTGACCAAAATGATTTAAAAATTGTTTACAAATTTTTAAAAAATTTATCTACCGCTTGTAATGAAAATAAAAACCATTAATCCTCGATCAGTCAACGACATCGGCGTCAGCTTCTTGATCACTTTCTTCATTCGTTTTGTCTTCCTCCGCTTGCTCCCGTTGTTCCTCCTCCCTCTTAATTAGTTGGATAAGATTTTAAAGCCCCTTCCATCAACTCACCAGCTTCAATTCGTCGGCGGGGTCGTCTCTCCGGTGTCCATTGGCGCAGTTGGTGTTGTCGAAAACGGCACCAAATCGCCGATAGGTGTGACAGATGTCGATGGCAGCGGAAAGCCAAATTCCAAAATTTCCTCGTCCATCTCCGGCGTTGGCACTGGTGCTGGAGTTGGTGGTGGTGGCTCCATCGCTTCTTCGGCCGATGCAGCAGATGTTGACGGCCCTGCTTCGTCCTGCGGTGGCATTTCGGCATTGGGATTCAGCTGTGGAGCGGCTGAAATTAAAAAAAAAATTTTTGAGTAAAAATGGTGAAAAAACTCACTTTTCTTGGCCAGGCGAGCTTGTATCGCCTTGGCCGTCTTGAGAATTTAAAAATTAATTTTAAAAAATTCTCACGTGAGTTTAATGCCGGTGGTGATTTTTTGTGCGACGACATTTGCCGCGCTGTGGTTGCACGTGTGTATACCAATTGTATTCAGAACGACGTCATTGAGCGTTGTGTGAATGCGCCCTCGACATTTGAATTCGCCGTGCTGATGTTCACAGCGCCAAAATTTTACGTCACCATCGGCGTTCAACAAATGGAAGACATACAGGCAGCCTTCATGTTCGAGTTTTTTATTTTTTCGTTGAGATTTAATTTCAGCATTTTCCATTTTCGCAAGGCTAAAAAATTAATGGTACTTTAAACTGTTAGGTAAGTATATACTAATAAATGATAACGGTAAATTTATTTTTAAAAGTAACAAAATTAAGCCAAAGCGATATTTTGATGAATAATTTTAAAAATCAGAACATGAAAATAAATAAATAGATTTGCAGATGAATTTTTGAGAAAATTTTTAATTTCTTAGGGGTATATTTTTTGAAAAATTCGTCGAAAAAAATTTTTAAATATTTTTTTTTTGTCTGAGACGGAGTTGGCCCCTTATACACTAAGACGGAGTTGGCGAGACGGAGTTGGCTGAGACGGAGTTGGCCCCTAGACGTAGTTGGCCCAGACGGAGTTGGCGAGACGGAGTTGGCTGAGACGGAGTTGGCCCCAAGACGGAGTTGGCCCAGACGGAGTTGGCGAGACGGAGTTGGCAAGACGGAGTTGACCCCTACCGCTCTATTTATTGGTACACATCTCGTTTTTTCGGACGGTGTGTGAAACAACAATTGGAGGAAAAAGGAAAAAAGGCAATCAAACAAATTAAAATGTGATAGTCAATTAGCAATAATCAATTAACAAATAAAAAACAAAAATTGTTAAAATCTTATAATTGATTTTCGGAAATGTATAAATTTCTCATTTCTAAGCTGAAATTGCTCAGAAAATAGTTGGCGGTGAGTAATGCTTGATTTTGTTGAATAAAAAAGCGATTCAAAGTTTTGGAAGCGTGTTTTAAAAAATGTCCTTTTAAATTTAAATATTCCAAATTAATAAAAATTTTGCGTTCACATTTTTTATTCCAAAAAGGGAAGGAGGGGGGGGGGACACGTCACTCGATTGGGCAACGAATACACTGCTGCGTTCATTCAATTTGGGTAAGCCTCCTCTTCGGTGACGCTTCATTTTATGCTATTGGCTGCCCATTTTAGCAGCTGAGCTTTCATTGACAAATCTTTCTTTCTTTCATTTGCTTTACACTTTTGTAAGAATTTTTTCTATATTCCACACCATTAACATCAAATACGTACGTATCATCTGATTTCCATTACCCAACTGAAAAATAGGTTTATTTCGGAGGGAGGGCGGAGGGGGGGGAGTGGCGGCCTTTTGGTTAATGTGTACCAACGGAATTAGGAATAATTTATGATTGAATTAATGTGAATGTTACACTGATAAGTGAACGGACGGACGGGCGAAAGAGGCGATCACTTCACTTCATTCGGGAGAGAATGATCGGTGCAGTCAGTGCCCCTCTACCGCAGACATTTCACATCGATTGGAAATTTTGCTCCCTAATTGGTGCAACTTTTGTTAAGGATGTGACTGACCGTTGTCCATATTTTTATTCTATTTTAAATTCATAATTAATTCACAATTCCATCTATTCTATTTCATCGGGTAGAAACTTCGCTTGACACACTGAAAATGAACTCAAACGGCACCAACGGGCAACCGAAGATTTACGAGAAGGTGTGTTTATTTAACAAATTGCCTTGTGAGAGTTTGCGGTACTTTCCTGTTATGTGTCCGCAAAATAAATTTTTTTAAAAAAGCAACAAAGGGCACGCAAATTGCAAAGGCCGCGCCGAAATTATGAAGGAGGCATAAAAGCCACAATGACATGATCAAATTGCACCAAAGGATCGACAGGGAATGCATCACCTTGAAAGGCCAGCCAGCGAAAGTGCCAATGGGAAGAAAACCGATGCCAACACTTACCAAGCCCATGCCAAAAGTCATTCCGATGCCAAATGCCTGAGCAGAACCGTTTAACAGTCCCGAAGTGGTGCCTTCGGCAATTGGAAAGGTCAATTCGGCGGCAAATTCAAAGCCCAACGGCAAATAGCCGGTCATAAAGAAACTGAGAAAGGGAGAGAAGTGAACGAACGAAGGAAAGTGGGGAGAGAGACCCGAGCAGAACGGAATTGATGAAAAGGCCCCAAATTGGCACTTGGGCGAGAGTCAAAGTGAAGAGCACCTGAAAAAGTGAGAGAAAGGAGGAAGGCACGCGAACACACCATGCCGAAGAAGGAGAACAGGTAGACGACGAGAGTGGTCGCCCTTGGGAAAACGGATAAATGAGCAAAAGCCGGGGACACACTTAAAATGATGGAATTTGTCCAGCAGATAGCCACAGGTGACGGAGCCGAGCATTCCGCTGAGCACAATTAAAACGCCGCAAGTGCCGGCCGCTTCCTGCGCGGACGGATTGAAGTGGAGAATCATTTGGCTAACAAAACGGAAATATTAATGACCCATTTGAGGAACGACGACCTCAACAAAGTCGAAATGGCATAGAAAACGCCGACATTTATGCCTAAAGAGCGGATGAAAGAAACGCAAAAACGAATGTCCGACCATAAGTGATGACGAGAAGCACAAAATTGGAGTTGGACATCAGTTTTTGCACTGATTGGGAAAAGTTTTGGTCCAAAGATTGGTCCAATGCTCGGATTTGGGCGACGGACGGAGGGACGGGGGGACGTTCATCGAAGAATAGAATGGTCAGGAGGAAGATGACGGTGTTGGAGAGGGCGGAAACCAGAAACAGGACAGTCAGATCGAAACTGAAAGTGCCGGAGGAAGGAACGGACGGACAAATGAGCAAAACAAAAAAAGGAACGCACGCGACGTGCTTTTCATGGACAAGCCACGGGGGAAGCACAAAGCCAATGGCAATTCCGAGCTAAAGGTGACAATTGTTGTCAATCAAATGCCAAAAACATTTGCCTGATTCCCAAAAACACCGGCAGCACAAGCGGTGGAAACCTTAAAATCCCAAATAAAACCCAAGTGGAAAAGGACAATGGAAGGACTTGTTCAGGTCCAAACCAAACCGCCGCAAGCCTCGGGGGAATTCCAAGAATAAACACTTGGGAAGAACCGACGATCTGAATTTAAAAGGGCAATTAGCGATGGGTTGGATGAACTTCGATTTAACTGTTTGGGCAATAAATGTAAGCCAAAATCGATCTGAAAGGGAGGTAATTAGTGGCAATGACATTTTGGTAGTGCCCGGGGCTGTGGAGAGCATTTTCAACCAGGCGCCGAAACAATTGCCGAAGGCACCGATCAGAATGGACTTCCGAAGGCCAAATTTCTCAAGAAACCAACTTAACAAAAAACATTCTTTAGCTGTCCTTCGTTCAAACGGACCTTCCGGGGAACATCAGCACCATGTAAGTGAGCATGTAAACCATCGAAGTCCAATCGACGGCGGAATAAGAAACACCGTAATAGGCGGAGATGAGAGGGATTTATTGGGTAAGATTAAATGGAAGGATGTGAGGGCAAAACCGGTGAGAAAGAAGCCGATCAGAAGGAATGCGGACATGATCAAATTGCACCAAAGGATCGACAGGGAATGCATCACCTTGAAAGGCCAGCCAGCGAAAGTGCCAATGGGAAGAAAACCGATGCCAACACTTACCAAGCCCATGCCAAAAGTCATTCCGATGCCAAATGCCTGAGCAGAACCGTTTAACAGTCCCGAAGTGGTGCCTTCGGCAATTGGAAAGGTCAATTCGGCGGCAAATTCAAAGCCCAACGGCAAATAGCCGGTCATAAAGAAACTGAGAAAGGGAGAGAAGTGAACGAACGAAGGAAAGTGGGGAGAGAGACCCGAGCAGAACGGAATTGATGAAAAGGCCCCAAATTGGCACTTGGGCGAGAGTCAAAGTGAAGAGCACCTGAAAAAGTGAGAGAAAGGAGGAAGGCACGCGAACACACCATGCCGAAGAAGGAGAACAGGTAGACGACGAGAGTGGTCGCCCTTGGGAAAACGGATAAATGAGCAAAAGCCGGGGACACACTTAAAATGATGGAATTTGTCCAGCAGATAGCCACAGGTGACGGAGCCGAGCATTCCGCTGAGCACAATTAAAACGCCGCAAGTGCCGGCCGCTTCCTGCGCGGACGGATTGAAGTGGAGAATCATTTGGCTAACAAAACGGAAATATTAATGACCCATTTGAGGAACGACGACCTCAACAAAGTCGAAATGGCATAGAAAACGCCGACATTTATGCCTAAAGAGCGGATGAAAGAAACGCAAAAACGAATGTCCGACCATAAGTGATGACGAGAAGCACAAAATTGGAGTTGGACATCAGTTTTTGCACTGATTGGGAAAAGTTTTGGTCCAAAGATTGGTCCAATGCTCGGATTTGGGCGACGGACGGAGGGACGCGGGGACGTTCATCGAAGAATAGAATGGTCAGGAGGAAGATGACGGTGTTGGAGAGGGCGGAAACCAGAAACAGGACAGTCAGATCGAAACTGAAAGTGCCGGAGGAAGGAACGGACGGACAAATGAGCAAAACAAAAAAAGGAACGCACGCGACGTGCTTTTCATGGACAAGCCACGGGGGAAGCACAAAGCCAATGGCAATTCCGAGCTAAAGGTGACAATTGTTGTCAATCAAATGCCAAAAACATTTGCCTGATTCCCAAAAACACCGGCAGCACAAGCGGTGGAAACCTTAAAATCCCAAATAAAACCCAAGTGGAAAAGGACAATGGAAGGACTTGTTCAGGTCCAAACCAAACCGCCGCAAGCCTCGGGGGAATTCCAAGAATAAACACTTGGGAAGAACCGACGATCTGAATTTAAAAGGGCAATTAGCGATGGGTTGGATGAACTTCGATTTAACTGTTTGGGCAATAAATGTAAGCCAAAATCGATCTGAAAGGGAGGTAATTAGTGGCAATGACATTTTGGTAGTGCCCGGGGCTGTGGAGAGCATTTTCAACCAGGCGCCGAAACAATTGCCGAAGGCACCGATCAGAATGGACTTCCGAAGGCCAAATTTCTCAAGAAACCAACTTAACAAAAAACATTCTTTAGCTGTCCTTCGTTCAAACGGACCTTCCGGGGAACATCAGCACCATGTAAGTGAGCATGTAAACCATCGAAGTCCAATCGACGGCGGAATAAGAAACACCGTAATAGGCGGAGATAATGTGGGCGATGATACTGCAGCGGTTGGAGAAAGGGTTGTAGGACAAAACGCATGTGCGATTGTTGGTTGGGTCTCACCTGTATTCGATCCATTGCATGGCATTTGAGGCTGAAAGCATGACGAACCTGTCCAAGGCATGCCAATCACTCATTTTGCTCCCCCCCCCCAAATGCGCTCACATCCCCAAAATGGCGTATCTCTTCGCGTACATCCGCGTCCGCCCTTCCCCGCTTTGCTCCGTCTGCTGCTCTCCGCCTCCTCCGTCTTCTGTCCGCGTTGTGCCGCTGTTCCCATTGCGTTGCTGTGCCTTTGTTTGATTTGCGTCCGTTAGTCTCCGTTTTGCGTCCGTTTCCACGTCACTGTCTTCGTCCGCGGAAAAGGCCATTCCGTTGGGAAATTGAGCTGAAAAGGGGAAAATGCTGCAGAACGAATGTGCAATAGGATTATTTGCAAAGTGCCAAATTCCCGAACAACACACATTTAATCGAGGATCGTCCACCGAAGTCGGCCAACCGCTGATTAACATTTAAGCTCTAAAATGCTTTAAGGTATACGACTGTCCTCGGCACAAAAGTGCCGGTCATTTCACCGCTCCTTTGCTCTCGACAACGTTATGATCAAAAAATGGCCAAAAGCAGCACGGAATTGGTGTTGAAAACAGCCGATGAAGGCGAAAATCGCGAGGCGGAAGGAACGGAGCGGGAGACATGGGGTAAAAGGAGAGAATGAGAGGGGGGAAGAGAGAGAATGCCTGAAGGGGAGAGGGGAGGGGGAAAAGCGGGAGACAAAAAGATGATCAAGGCGAAATCAACATCTAATGGAATGAATGTTGGGGGATGCCTTTGTTTAGAGCGCAAAATCGACTTTCTTCTCTCTGTGGTTGGTTTTGCCGTTGATTTGGCCTGGGTCGAGTTGGCCAGCTTCAAGCGGATCATAAAGTCACTTTGGAGAAAAGTGGTGGAAAAGCGATGAAAAGGACTGACATTAGACGAAAATCTCAAAATAAAGGCAATTAAAAAATAAATATTCAATAAAAAGTGGGGTTAAAATCCAAATATATTTCTGTTGTTAAACTATCAAAGACGTGGCTTTTTGGGAACAAACAATGCTTTTGAATGAGGGGGGGGGGGTGACTGATCAGCAGAAATCTAATGGAAAATCAATCTGAACGTTGTCATATTTTGTAATTAATTCCCCCCGCCAAAATTGGAATTAATTTTTGGGAAATTTCCCAGCCCATTGTTTATCATCTCCCATTCCTCCTTTTATAAATGCATAAATAATCAATCCACAATACTTAATAATCTTTTACATTAATTCTTAATATAGCATTTTAAAACTCATAAATAATTGACAAATTTTTCTGATATTTACCAATGCTTCTTGGAATAGAAAAGCCGGGACTGGGACCTGCTGGATTTTCAACCGGGATCAATCGGGAATTTTCAAGGAAAAAAGATTTTTATTAATTATTTTTTTATGAAAACCAATTTCTTTTGTTTTTAATTCATAAAGCCAAAAGTTAAAACAATTTTTAAATTTAGTATCAAATTTAAATTTAAATTATTTTCAAATAATTCATTTTTTCAATGGTTTCGGTTGTTTAAATAAAAAAGAAGAAATTTATTATTATTTAAATTGTTTAATAAATTTCCTATTCTATTAGGGGATAGAATACAAGCAAAAAAGAAGAAGAAGCACAAAAGACTTAACCACTAACAACAATAAGATAAATTATAGTGCTTATTTTCCCGGTTGGTCCGGCAAATGAACTTTTCGAAAACCGGGACCCTGGGAGAACAAAGAATTCCCTCCCGACTCGGTCCCGAGTAAATCGTTTTAAATTGAGCAAAAATCATATGTTATTTGAACAAAACAAAAGTAACAATGGAATGAACGAAACGCAGGCGAAATATAAAGGAAATCAAAGAGAAACAATTAATTTATTTATTATGGAAAAAGAAAACCCAAATTTTGTGAGCCAAAACAAACATTCTGTTGGCATTTGCACTGGGAGAAAAAAGGATAAAGACAAAAAGGGATAATAAACGATCAAAATGAATCGAATCACAGCTTAATCAACAACAGATGGAAAAGGGAAGGACCAAATGAAGAGAAGCAGCGGAGAATTTTAAAAAATGAACATAAAATATAAATGTCCCGAGTAGGGTTCGGACCCCGCTGGGGGCGGGACAGGTTTTTTGGCCTCACCCCCGTCCCCGTCCCAGCGACTCTGACCCCCGCAATCCCCGCCCCCGCGACCTTCGCCCCCGCGGGGGCACGGGGGTGAAAATACACCCCTAAGAAAAAATTCCTCCGGCGGCGCCTATTGGCACCACCGGTCCCCAAAAAACCTATTTTTTCTTAAAAAATTAGCATAAACCAATAAATTTGGTCATTCTTTAGACAAAATCTGTATAATTTCCACAACAATGTTTATTTTGACGCTCTTCTGACAAGCACAATAAATTGCGCCACGAGGCATTTAATTTAAATGCATTAAAATTTAGACAATTAGACGCATTCCAACCCAAAAGAGTTGATTGTTTTACATTAATATTCTAATAGTTTTCTGGCCGGTTTCGTCATTTTCTCTGTCCTTGGTTATATGTCGTGCAAAAGTGGAAAACCAATTCACGACGTTGCGCAGCCGACAGATGCGAACAGTTTTTACTAGAGAGACTCGACTCGAGAAAAGTCTCGGGGTTTTTTATTTTTTGGTAAAATTTTAAACTTTCTTTCTAAAAGTAGAAACAATTAAATTTTAAGAAGCTGAATTTTTGCATAATTTTTCCAATTTTTAATTTTCCAGTGTATTGGGGCGCCAAGATCAGCGTGATGGAATGATCTGATAAAGAAATTTGATCCGGTGGTGCCGACAAATGCCGTCGAAAATTTTTAAATTTTGTTAAAATTTTTTAATTGATTATTAGGGATGATATTTTTAGGTTTTACCTAATTTTTTTGCTCAATTGTTTTGAAGAAAGGAGCTCAAAAAACGCATTTCTGCATTAAAAATTTTCGATTCTGAGGTCATTATCGGTCACTAGAAATCACTATTTTGGGATTTTGTCACTAAAATAGTGAAAATTCACTATTTTGGCGTTTTGTCACTATTTTTTTCACTATTTCGACATTTTTTGGAAAATTCCTTAACAAAAATGCAATAAAACCAAAAAATACACCCCTAAGAATCGACCTAAAAATTTAAAAGAAATACACCCCTAAGAATCGAGCTAAAATTTTTCAAAATATACTCCTATGAAATGAAAAAAATTTTTTTGAAAAACTTACTTTCTTGGCAAAAATTTTTAATTTTAAAAACTTTTTTTAGGTAACTATTTTGGGTTTTTTGGTCTTAAAAATCCAAGTCCTACTCATTTGCAACTGCAAATAGTGAATAAAAATTATTTTTGCTCAATTTTTGGCTGAAAATTATGTCACTATTCGTCACTATTTTGGACTTTTTTCACTATTTTGTCACTATTTTGGCACTTTTTCGTCACTATAAAGAGGGATCGGAATAGAGGATTGGGTCCCGCAAAATCCGGTCCATAGACAGTCTTTAATAAATGCATATTCTCTTCATTATTTAAAAAATATTATTATATTAAAAATAAATTAAAAAAACATTTCTACCGTTAAGAAAAGGTTATACATTTGCGATTTTGTTCTTGAATACAAGGATAGTCCTTAATTCGCAAATTGTATCGGATGTACAAATAGACACATAAAAATAAAAATTTGACGAGTTGGGAATCATTCACTATCATGGCTTCAAAGTGTTTAAGACCAAATATTGTTCTTTTTTAATTTGATATAGCCAATTGATTTGGGAAAACAATTGGCAAATCATCGGATGGATAACGATTATGTAATTAATTAATTGATTGATTAATTGATAGGAAAAAAGTAAAAAAGAAAGGTGTAAAATGGGGGAAGGCGGGAGAATGGCCGAAGAAATTTTATTAACAAAAAATTTTCATTCAAACTCGACAAATTGTGATTTGAGTCTTCTGTTATATGTTAGCTATGTTCTTCTATGGGGGAACTACCAAGCAAAGGAGCGCTTTTTCTGGCACCAAGGGGCATAACATTTTTAAACTTAAGGTTACTAGGCGAGATATTGGGGTCACTGATTGGAATTCATTTTGGCCCATAAATATTAAATCAATATACGGTAATACTGTCCGATAGTACCAATCTTTTGAAAAATGTTTATTTTCAAAAATCATGAAAATATATTTCCAAGGGTTTTCAGGGCCGCTGATCACGAATATGGCGTCTATTTCACCATTTCCTATCTAGGAACCCGAATTCGAACAAAAAGTCGAAGTTCAAATGTTTTGAATTTCGCATTTTTATATAAAAATGATTTAAATGTTTTTTTATTGAAGTGTTTTAAACAAATTAAAAAATCAAGAATCCAAGCCTGGATCCAACCTTTGATGACAAGCGAGGATTTTTCATGGACCTGGATTTTTGTCAGAAAACGGTTCTAGGTTCAACATGAAACCCGGTCAAGGGCTGCTTTTAAAAACATATACCAATTCTAATAAAAATAAAACCGCATAACTCTGGTTTGTAAATAAATTTGTTTTTCCTTCTACTTTTTTGAATGATTTTGTGCTTTTTTCTAGAAAAATGAGGACTGTCACTTCACTCAAACATTCGTCAAAGAAAAGCGCACTTTGCAATATTTGGCTGATGCAAGGGCATTGTCTCCGTGCGGAGACGTGTCTGTACGCCCATGGAATTAATGAACTTCGACTGTCGCTGATCGAATTAGAAAACTTCAGCAGCAGCAGCAGTAACAAAAACAAAGACAAGTGAGTCTCGCATTTTTAAATAGATTCATCGCTTTTTTCAGTGGATCCAATTGTCGCTTTTTCCAGCGGGGTGAATGTTTGAGAGGAGACGAATGCAAATTTGTGCATGAGGTACAACTGGACGAAAAAAGGGAGCAAAGCGGCGGGTGGGGGGCGAAGGAGGGTGAGGGTGAAATGCCGCATTTGTCAGACGCCGTCTTCGTCGGAGATTGGGAATGGACAAAGACCATTTTTTGGAGATGAACATCGGAAGCAACACAAAAATGTGCGAAAATGGAGGGGAGCTTTGTCGAGAAGCAGCAGCAACCACGAGGAGGATGAGGAGGACTCGCTTTCGAATTGGATGGAAAAAATTCGAGTCGGAGGAGGGGCGAGGGAGGCGGACGAGGGACGAATTGTCCGACTGATGGTGTTGACCTTGGACGTAAGGCCCTAAAGAACGTGACACTAAAAGAGATTTATTTTTAGAAATCTAAAATATCGTTATATTCATTTCTATTCTTCAGCAATTTAATTTCAAATAATACATAAAATTATTTCTTGATTTTCTGATATTAAATATATATTTAAATAATTTAAAATAAAGGAATTTTTAAATCATAAGAAGCAATGCCTTTTATTAATAGGATAAATATTTGCCGAGCTTTCAGAATTTTTGATAATAAATTGGTGACGGACAATCAAACGGCCGACGAATTGGAGCTTCGGGACAATGATTGTCTTCAGGCATAAAACACCTCACGTTTTTTGTCAGCCATTCATTTAAGAGTATTTCAATTGACAATTGCCTTGAGGAGCTTTAAAGAATCGGATGGAACGAGTTTTGAATTGTTAAATTGATTACGATTACGTTGTAAAAGTTCTTATCATTTTATGTTGGAATTTTAATTAATTTATATTTAAATTACTATCCACGATTTAGACCGATTAAAATATCATATTTAGACCTAATAGCCTTCAAAATTAATGTAAAGAATCATCTTTCCCAGATTAATCACAAATCTAAAACGAAAACCGAGCCTTTTTTTATTGACCATGCCTTTCAATGTGCGCAAAATTGAAGCAGTTCAAAAACTTTTTACAAGAAAAGCCTTCAAAAAATGTGGGCTTGTTCCCATGCCGTACGAAGAACGGTTAAACATTTGCGGAATTAAGACATTGGAAATTAGGAGCAAAATTAATGATATTACAACTAGAGCCCGGAAATTTCAAATTTGCGGATCCTGTTGCAGGATTGGAATTCAAAAATTTTTGCAGTACCGGATCCGGCCGGATTAATCAAAAGCTCGTGGTGATGAGAAGCTCAAAATTTGAAACGATTAAACCAGGGTTACCCTTTGTCCTTATTTGTAAGATTTGTCCTTATTTTGAGGGTCCAAATCTTACAAATTTGAAATGTCCTTATTTGTAAGATTTGTCCTTATTTAAGCTCTTTGTCCTTATTTTCATCTTATTTTTTGGATTCAGGGAGAAATTTAGATTTTTAATGATAATTTTTGAAAGAAATGTTTTTTGAAGCGAATTAATATGCAAAATGTTGACAAGATTCAGTTAAATATTCAAATTTTTCTCGGCGGTTTCTTATTCTCTTAAAAAAATTAGCTCAAAATCGTAATTTTGTCATTTTGAACAAAATCGTTAAGAAATCGCATTAAAAATTACAAAAATTTTTCCGGCGGCGCCTATTAGAGCAGGGGTGTATCTGTTCTTATTTCTAAGAAATGTTCTGATTTGGGGTAGTGTCTTATTTTCATTTAAAAGAGGAAATTTCTGAAAAATTTGGCTAATTCCTAACAAAATTCATTAAAAATTCTTAAAATTTTCCCCCAGCGGCGCCTATCGGCACCGCCGGCCCCCCAAAACTCCTATTTTTTCTTAAAAATTAGCCCAAGATCGCAAATTTTGGTCATTTTTTGACAGAACTTGTTAACAAATTGCATTAAATTTTAAAAAAATTTCCCTCGGCGGCGCCTATCGGCACCGTCGAACTCTCTTCCCTCATCCATACCCAAAAATTTTTCGGAAAAATGCAACGAAAAAATTGTTAAAAATATGTTTTTTTTAATTTTAAATGCACTGAAATTTACCAATTGCTTATGTTTCGACAAAATTGTTAAAATCTTATAATTGATTTTCGGAAATGTATAAATTTCTCATTTCTAAGCTGAAATTGCTCAGAAACAATTAAAAAAATGCACAAAAATATGCATTTGACTTTTCCTAAGATTATAATTAAAAAAACAGTCATTACATTTATTTTTAAATAATAATAAATAATGCAATTTACAATATAATTTTTTAATAATTTATTTTATTTTTAAAGTAACGAACAATAGAATTATTTATATAAAAATAAAAAATAATTAAACACTTAAAATAAATAACTGATTAACATAAATAATAGTACAATTAAATTAATAACTAACAGTTAATTCAATAATTTAAATAAATTAAATTTAGAATAAATTGAAACAAATTGAAATTAACTGCCAATGTAAAAATTTCGTCATTTTAAGTTTTATCTCTGCTTTTTTTAATTTTATACAATACATCTGATTTCCATTACCCAACTGAAAAATAGGTTTATTTCGGAGGGAGGGCGGGGGGGGGGGGAGTGGCGGCCTTTTGGTTAATGTGTACCAACGGAATTAGGAATAATTTATGATTGAATTAATGTGAATGTTACACTGATAAGTGAACGGACGGACGGGCGAAAGAGGCGATCACTTCACTTCATTCGGGAGAGAATGATCGGTGCAGTCAGTGCCCCTCTACCGCAGACATTTCACATCGATTGGAAATTTTGCTCCCTAATTGGTGCAACTTTTGTTAAGGATGTGACTGACCGTTGTCCATATTTTTATTCTATTTTAAATTCATAATTAATTCACAATTCCATCTATTCTATTTCATCGGGTAGAAACTTCGCTTGACACACTGAAAATGAACTCAAACGGCACCAACGGGCAACCGAAGATTTACGAGAAGGTGTGTTTATTTCCATCCATCAATTTTTCGCGAAAAATTTTTGCACAACGGAAAAATTGAGAATATTTTATATTCAAAAATTGGGGAAAAAAAAGGTTGAAGAGTTAACGGATTATTTAGTTTTTTTTTTAAATGTTCAGATTTCGGCTGAAAGCTTTTTGGAATGGTGCGATTTGAATGAAAATTGCGAAGTTGCCAAAGAATGCATTTTGAGCGGATTGGTTTATGACGGGGATTCACTGCTGCGCATTGGCAATGGCATTTGTGCCAGCACTTTCCCAATGAGCGCAAACCTTCGGGAGGACACGCGGGTCGGAGTTTGGCATTTTCATTGAAAAAATAATTCATTTGACAAAAGAAAAAAAAATGTCGGCACTTAAAAAGCAAGAAGCCTTATTTTTTAAGAAGTCAGATTTGCTGAACATTTAATTCAATATTTAATGGATTGGAACACTTTTTAAGTTTTCACGATTTTTTCCCTTTCTATTGTCATTGCGTACGATGTCGGATAAACGACGATCATTAATTTACTGAAACAAAACGTAGGACAATGTCCAATTTCCATGGTTATTCGACGAATTCATAAATGACGTCGGGACGATGAATTGAAATAGGAATGTCTAATACCGAAAGTTTAATTGAAACATGAAAAATGACATGTAATGAGAGTACCTAAATCATATTGGAGATACGACGCAAATTGAAATTGGACCCGCCGGAAAAACGGAGACGAAAATTAGCGTAAATGGGCAAAAAGCGAAATTGGCACGGGCAGCATTTGTTGCTTCATCAATGCCAATGGAAGAGAAAGAAAGGGAAAACCAACAAAATGATCTGTGTACTTAAAACCCTGGAAAATCCAAAAATTACGAAAATTTTAAGAGTGTACACTATCAAAGAGCTATTTTAAGAGAAATTTTCTTGAAGATTTTTTATCGGAATGGGAAGTCATTATAAACATATTATTTTGTGTATTTGATGTTTTGCGCTTAATTGGTAACAGGAAATTGAGAAAATAATTTTGGTAAAAATTTCAGCCCGATTGGACAAGTGAAAGATAATGGCGTTACAAAAAATAGTGACGCTATAATTAGCAAGACATAAAACCAAGGAAATTTTCTCATAAAATAATCTATTACAATTTTGTAGCAAATGTCAAGTGCCAAACAAACATTTTAAAAACGATAAGCTCTTTAACATTAAAAAGATATCTGTCAAAATTGCGATTTCACGTGAATTGTTCAATTGAGGAAAGAATGAATGTGAGTAAATTATTATACATAAAATTGTTAAAATGTGCGGACAGACAAAACATAAACAAAACGAATATTTTTTATTGGGAAGGAAAGGGTTTTTTTTGGGATTTGCCGAGAGAATCGGACGAATGGACGACAAAATGGCACAATTTGTCCAATTGCAGGAAAAAGACGGAGACGGAACAGAAGGAAGGACAACCACGGAAGGGGACGGCACCACCAGCAGAAGCAAAAAGTGAGGGACTAATGGGGGGGGGGGTACGGTAATTAGTATTACGGTATTTGTCAATGACTGACCGGTCATCTGCTGTAAGAAGGAAATCAAGCAAATCATTAAAAGTCCTAAAACTGAAGCCAAATTCCCATAAATTTTTAAAATTCGGCTAAAAAAGTGTCATTGATCATTTTATTGACACTTAAACTAAATTTTAAGAATTTTTTCCTATGGCGCCTATCGGCACCGTCGTATATTGAATTTTTAAAAATTGAAAAAGGTAAAAATCTGAATTAACATTTTTGTTATAAGGTTGAAAAAAGCGAGCCCAACTTTAAGCAGTCGGTTGGCTTTGTCTTCGCCTTATGCTGCCAGTGCCAAGTGCGAAGTGCCGACGACCATTGGCACTTTTTCATTTCAACATTTTGGACATTTTTTCGTGCCCTGTTCAGGAATGACAGACAAAAAGAAACAACCGCAAAACGGTAGCTGAAGAAAAAGCTGAAAGGCATAACAAATGCATAATAATCAGAAGCAATTGGTCGTAGTGAAAGTGCAAAGTCGCGGACGACGTTCAAACGACGTCAACGCCAAATGGCGTCAAGTTCATCGATTGTGTTTGATCAGGCAGGAAAACAAACATAACCATTTGAGTTTGACTTTCATTTGCCTAACAAATGTCTTTCAGCATCCAAGTCGAATTCAAATCACTCACAAGAATTTCATGTCCATTGTGGACTTCAGCCCGACAACACCACCAAAATGTGCCAAATTCCCGAACAACACACATTTAATCGAGGATCGTCCGCCGAAGTCGGCCAACTGCTGATTAACATTTAAGCTCTAAAATGCTTTAAGGTATACGACTGTCCTCGGCACAAAAGTGCCGGTCATTTCACCGCTCCTTTGCTCTCGACAACGTTATGATCAAAAAATGGCCAAAAGCAGCACGGAATTGGTGTTGAAAACAGCCGATGAAGGCGAAAATCGCGAGGCGGAAGGAACGGAGCGGGAGACATGGGGTAAAAGGAGAGAATGAGAGGGGGGAAGAGAGAGAATGCCTGAAGGGGAGAGGGGAGGGGGAAAAGCGGGAGACAAAAAGATGATCAAGGCGAAATCAACATCTAATGGAATGAATGTTGGGGGATGCCTTTGTTTAGAGCGCAAAATCGACTTTCTTCTCTCTGTGGTCGGTTTTGCCGTTGATTTGGCCAATGTTTGGCGTTTTCCTTATTTGTGCTTCAAAAACGGTGGCGGTAAGTCGCTTAAATTGCCGTTTCGTTCTCCCCACTTTTTGCCGCTTCTTCAGGCGCTTTTCTGCTCCCTTACACAATGATGGTTCTTTTGGCAGGTATAAACATCCAATGAGCACCCAAATCAGCTTTATTTGGCTTTTGTAAGGCATTCCTTTGTTTTACATGGAGTTGGCACTTGGCCAATTCCATCGAAAGGGTGCGATCACAACTTGGGGCCGAATTTGTCCGCTCTTCAAAGGCATGGACGACGGAAGGTCCCCTTTTTGAGCATCATTCGCTGTTTTAGGCATCGGCTACTGCGTCATTATGACCGCCTTTTACACCGACTTCGTAATTTTGCTAATTGCCCCCCCCCCCTCTTTTTTGCTCACTTTCCCAGTTTTACAATGTGATTATCGCTTATGCCCTTCACTATTTCTACGCCTCCTTCTCCACCCAACTTCCCTGGTCAAGCTGTTCCGGAAAACGTTCTTAATTAATTCTGCTAATTGCCCTGTGATTTCCTTTTGAGACAATTCGCCCGCCTGTTACGAGCCGAGTTGGAGCGACCAATCGCAGCAATGCGCGGACGGCCCCATTTTCCGGCAGAATGAGACGAGAAATGGCACTTCGCCGCGCATTGACCGACCCGTCTCAGCCGCAGAGGAATATTTTTAGTAAGAAACAGAAATTGGGAGAGAGGGAAAAGAAATGCATTTGCAGCAAATATTTCCTTGGACTACACGCCGAAAAAGAAGCCATTCCCCACGTCACACAAAGCGTGGGACAACTCGGGCCAATCAATTGGGAAATCGTGGTAAGACAGTCAAAGAAAGGCAATTAATTGGTTAACGATGACTCATTAATTCCAATCTCAGACTAATTGGGTTGTTGTAATTCTCCGTTTTCCCAAGGCTTGTCTGTTTGTTGTCTACATCATCTGCTATTTTTCGCTATGGAAGGGCATCAAAATGTCGGGAAAGGTCCGTCCGTTTTCTTACCGTGGTTCCCCTCGTGATGCTCGAGAGTCTCGGCCAAAGAAAACTGTTTTCTCTGATGGGTTCAGTCTCGGATTTGTTTCAGTCCCCCGCCTTCTCGTCGCTCCCCTTGTCCGATTCCTTTGACGATCATTTGTCAGGTTGTGTGGTTCACCGCCATTTTCCCCTACGTTGTGCTCTTTTGTCTGCTCATCCGCGGCGTCACTCTCCCCGGTCCCTTTTCCCTTTCCCTCTCCCTTTTTATTTTTCAATGATAAATTTCAAAAGGTTCCGAAAAAGGCATCGAATATTATCTCCGACCTAATTTGGAGAAGCTGAAGGACCCAAATGTGTGGCAAGATGCCGCAACACAAGTGCCCAATCTGTCGCGTCTAAATTTGTTAATTTTCCATCCTTAAAGGTTTTCTTTTCACTTGGCCCAGGCTTTGGCGTTTTGATGGTTTGTACTTTCATTTGAATATTTTTTATTTTAAATTTTAGGCTTATTCTTCTTACAACGAATTCCACAACAATGTTTATTTTGACGCTCTTCTGACAAGCACAATAAATTGCGCCACGAGGCATTTAATTTAAATGCATTAAAATTTAGACAATTAGACGCATTCCAACCCAAACAAGAGTTGATTGTTTTACATTAATATTCTAATAGTTTTCTGGCCGGTTTCGTCATTTTCTCTGTCCTTGGTTATATGTCGTGCAAAAGTGGAAAACCAATTCACGACGTTGCGCAGGAGGGGCCGGGGTCAGCAGTGCCTTCATGACTCCGGCCATTAGTCGGCTCATTTCTCAGTTTAGCCTCGTCTTCGTCGTTTACCCCGAGGCTTTGGCCACAATGCCCGGGGCCACCGTTTGGTCTTTGATTTTCTTCCTAATGCTTTTGACCCTCGGATTGGACAGCTCGGTGAGCAAAGAAACAAACCCCGCACCCAATTCCAATCCATTTTATTGTTTTCGTTCAGTTCGGTGGGTCCGAGGCGATCATCACGGGGCTAAGCGACGAATTCCCAGCAATTAAACGCAACCGCGAAGTGTTTGTGGCCGTACTGTTCTCTTTCTATATGATCATTGGGCTGACAATGTGCACAAAAGTCATTTT
>CP049709.1:12575535-12671981 GCA_004148225.2 Heterodera glycines | reverse complement strand
TGTCCGTGGTGTCGTCGTGTGTCCCTTTCTCTCCGCAACCGAATGCGTCACCATGATTCCGTTGCTATTACCATGAAAACATGGACGGAAAGGAAGCGCTCCAGCGGCTCCCGAAGGGCTTCTTCGGCTTCGTATTTAAGTGCCGACTCGGCGAAAGTGCCGGACTGGCGAAGCATTTGTTCACGAAAGGCAATCATAAAAAGAATGTTGGAATTTAATCACTTTTTATTTTGCAGTTTTTCCGTTCGATAAGACGCGCCGAAAATGGCGGAACAAATGCCAATTCACTTGCATAAGACAAAATGTTGACGAATGTTTGACATGGACTTTTGAAGTTCATTTAATTATGTCCAAAATTTAAATTTTAAAATAAAAATAAGGGTGTATTAACAGTTGAATTTTTAATAACAATGATAACTCATAGATAAGGTAATTGTCCTCCAAACCCATTTGTTTTGCCCTAATTAAATGCAAATTGCTGCACTTAATTGGTGTTTTTTTGGCCATCAAATTGCAGCTTAATCATTTTCGGTTGTTGGAAAGGACAAAATCGACAACAAATGGATTCATCAGTCAATTGAGCGAAACGTTTAGCCCTTCCGTTAAAACAGCTGCTGATCACTCCGTTATTTCCATTGAAATTAAATTGGCTGCCAAATGGGCCGCCATTTTCACTTCTTTTCCCTCTCAAAGATTACTTTTTGAGTCTTTTTTCACCATAATTAAAATAATTGAAAGTAAAATTTAACGGATGTTTTGTGTCAAATTTGTTGCGATAATTTTTGTTGTTTTATTCACAGAAAATGAGTGAAAATAATTCGACCATTGCCAACGAAAACGAACCGATGCTAAAAATTCGGGGTAAAATTCACCCATTGTTGGCATTGTGAAGAAAAAGCAAAAATATTTTTAGACGTTCCGGAAAATGAACGCTTCGAATTGGCAATTCGAAAATTTGACTTTTGTCGTCGTTGGCCCCGCAATTTGCACAACGAATTCGCTGCTCAGTCAGTGGCCAGCAAAAATTCGCACAAAATAAACAAATTTCTGCCCATCTGCGTGGATTTTTTGGGCGAAATCGTCGAATATTTTGGCTCGGCAAAAGAAAGCATTTGCGAACAGATTTATCCATCTCTTTTTGAAATTGTCAGCAACAAAATTTATGACGATTTTTATCCGCCGTTGGACGACGAAGAAAACCAATGGCCGGCGGAAAAAGGGGAAACATTGGCAAAAGAGGGCCAAGGAGAGCAACTGCACGGAGATGCAACCGAAACATTAGCAAAAGAGGGTGAAGGAGGGCACGTCAATGCTCTTTCTGCTGATGAATGGCATTCGGTTGAGTGGAGCCATTCAAAGGTCGAAAATTAGGGACAGAAGCCATGCTAACAAATAAGCACTAAATATTAATTAAATAATAAAATTGATTTTCTGCTGTTGTTCGTTTATGAGCCGTCCCAAATTGAATTTGACTTTAGTTGGTTTATGAGCTGTTCCTTTTGGTGCTCCGATCGGACAAATTCCGTGTGACTCGTGCCAAAGAGTTTGTCGATCAGCAATTTGTACGGCGTTTGATCACAAATGTGGCAATTTGTCCGCATAGCGAAGTGAGACGCTGTTTGGCACAGATACTCCGAAGCATTTACCTGAAGTTCGTCCGCTTCCGTCCCCACATTCGCAAACACCTCTTTTACTCCCTCGGCGAAGCCGTTTTTGACGAGCGGTGCCAATTGGCAACAACAAAAACATTTCACGGAGTTGCGGAGACATTGGACATTTTGGAGAAGTGAATTGGTTGAATGAAAGTGTTTTACCAAATGCTTTTAAGTGTGATCGGTGGCTTTAAAGTGCCCCTCAAAAGCGAAGAGAAGCAAATGTTTTCCAAAGTTTTGCTTCCCCTTCACAAAAGCGACTCTCTTGAAAGCTTTTACAAAATGGTAAATTGATTATGCTTTCTGATTAAATGATTCTCGCTTCGGCTCATCGACCGGGTCATTCAATTCATCGAATTGGACGCGCAATTGGCGGCGGCGGCGATTGACAAAATGTTAAAATGGTGGCCGAAAACGAATGGACAGAAAGAAGCAAGCGATTAGCAAATCGCATTTTTAAATTTATGTTGTTGTTTAGTGTATTTTTCTGGATGAATTGGAAGTGATCCTTTCAAAGGTCGAAGACCAAAGCATTTTGAGGCCAATGGTCGGCCAACTGTTCGGCCAAATCGCCAAATGCATCTCCAGCCAAAACTTCCAAGTAAAATTTAAATTCTCTAATTACTTTGGAGTTTAGATAATTTTTATTTTGACCTAAAGTTCAAATTTGAGAATTACCAAAACTTAAAAATTCCAAAAAGCTAAAAATTCTAATTAATTTAAAAATATTTTATGAATAATTTAAAATAATTTTCTTTTTTTGTTTTTAAAAATTGTTAAGGTCATTCTCGAAATTTTTGCACTAAAAAGTGTTGATGTTTTCTGGTCTGATAGATAAATAAATGACTCATCTCCTTAATATTTTTAATCATTTGCCTTTCGGTGTCCATCAAAGCACTCCATTTGTGGAAGAATGAACGAATTCTTCAACTGATCACAAAACATTTCGCACTTTTTACGCAAATAATCGCTGAACCATTGGCAGAAACGGTCAAAACCCATTGGAGCACAAAAACCCAATCGGAGGCGAAGAATTTTGAAAACATTCTAATGGAAATGAATTGGGCGGCAAAAAATAAAAAGAAAAATTATAAAAAATCAGAGGGAGAATAAAATAAAATAATGAAAATTTGTTGTCATTAGAGCCCGGATTTATATGGATTTCCTTCCTGATATATTTTTTACGCATTTATTTCGGTCTAAAATCAAGTAAATACTATTTTGGCTCTAGTGCACTTTATGAGTCCAATCGACTTTTATGAGTCCAATCAATTGACAATACCTGGTTTTTATACAATAACTTTGTTCATGTTTGAACAAGCCCTATATTTTTGGCATCATTCGAAAGCACAAAGTCTGAATAATGTAATAATACGAGAAAACAAGAGAATTTTAACATTTCAAGAAAGTTACAAATCAAAATAATCAGCAATTACTTAATTAATCACATCTTTTTTCGTAATTGCCTAAACGTTGAGATTTTATATGTTTTAGCTTCGTTAGACTTTGTGCTTTCGAATGATGCCAAAAATATAGGGTTTGTTCAAACATGAACAAAGTTATTGTATAAAAACCAGGCATTGTCAATTGATTGGACTCATAAAGTGCGTCATAAAAAAAATGAATTAAATCGTTCCGCCGCTTCCCTCGGCTACGCTTTGAGTGATGAAAAGTTCTTCTCCTCCTCCTTGAGCTTCAGTCTTTCCCTCTCCGTCAGCACTTTTCTCTCGTCTTTCATCGCCACTCGGCAAAATTCCTTTGCTCCGCACGACTTAAAAACAAAATCATTCAATGCCAAAAGTGGTCAAAAAACACGGACTCAGATGCACGCCTTCGTGGGCATTCGGTCGTAAAAGTTATTGTATAAAAACCAGGTATTGTCAATTGATTGGACTCATAAAGTGCATTAGAGCCCAATTTTACTGGTCCCATAAAAAAGGAAACAAAAAGGCGTTTTTTTACGATTCTGAGTTGCACTCAGGGGTTATCAGGGCCGCTGATCGCGAATATCACGTAAAAATTGTCATATGGCATCATCTAATCTATGATTTTTTCCAAGTTATGATTTTTCGTCGTTTTTTTCTTACATTTTTTAAAATTATAATCCTAAAAATGTTTTATGGGGTTATCGGGTTCGCTGACATCCATTTCGACTAATTTCGAATCCCTGGCACAAAGTCGAACAAAAGTCGAATCTTCAAAATTTTTGAGTTTCGCAGTTTTCGACTAAAAAAGGCTTATGTGATTTTTTTATTTAATGGAACGATGACTTTCAGTTTATTTCCATGTATTTAAGCTGTTTTTGAAACATGAATACAAATTCGAAAATTTGAACTTTTGATTTTTTTGTTTGAATTCGGGTCCGGGTTTAGGAATTGGTCGAAATGGATGTCATATTCGCGATCAGCGGCCCTGATAACCCCTGAGTGCAACTCAGAATCGTAAAAAACGCCTTTTTGTTTACTTTTTTATGGGACCAGTAAAAGTTAGTATTACTCCTATTTTTAGCTTAGGTATTCGAAGTTTCTAGGACGCCTTTTCAATTTCCATATTGTAAATAAATCTGGAATTCTCTGGCGATATTTTTGAAATTAATAGCCTTTTCTAATTGTGCGTTTACTAATGAATAGAAAAAAGAATTCCAATAACATCACTTCTAACATCAACATACATTATAATTATATCAGGGATGTGACCGAAAAATCTTAGAAATCAGAATTCAGGCTCAAAAAAATTGAATTTTTGGGTCTTAAATCCGAACATTTCTAATAAATCAGAACTGATCACTTCCACGAATTATATTTAACATTTTTTGATGACATATCGTGTTTAATTGTGGAAAATAATTAATTGAATGATTTTGTTTGCCTTTTTTATTATTGATTAATTAACAGTACTTGCATTAAGAACAAATCATTAAGAAGATAGAAGCTGAGTAAAATGAGAAATATTCATAAGACAAGAAGATAAATTGGTAAAATGAGAAATGATCGATCAGTGACCAGTGAAACACACCCGACAATAATTCTAAATATTAGAATGGGTGGGTATTATTCATTCATTCCCAAGGAATGCTTGAAAACATTTCTAATCCTTTAAGTTGTCGGGTTTCTTGTTCATTCCCGTCAATAATTTCGCAATTTGCCAATATCCCACAGTTCGACCGTTTCCGCCGAATTCCCTTCTGTATTCCAGCCGAGCGAAAAGTCCGAATTTTCCACGGTGTTGTTTCAAATAGGACTTCAATTCATCTGTCGGAATCAATTTTTTGATGAACGGGATATGGTTGTTCTTCGGCTTGAAACGGCACGTCCAAATTTCATTGTGCACTTCTGAATCCGGGTCGTAGTCAGCCGGTATTTGAATAGAGCATTCCAAACACTAAACATTCTTGAAGAATTTGCAGTTCCGACTTAGTTGACAATGAGACATAAATGAGGGGAGGTCATTTTTGGTTCGTAAATTGTCGTCTCCGACCCCCCTGGACTTCGTTAGCATGGAATTGGGTCTCGACCCCGCCAGACTATTTCATCTTTGGGTACCCAATTTGACGAGGGAGTGGGATTAATTAAAGAGGTGTCAGTCCGACTCCCACAGCTTCTCCAACTGACCACTTTTGGAGCTTTTGGGCCCTCGTTAACATGGGTATCCAACCAATGCGCCAACTCTTTGAATTCGTCTATTTCTCCCCTTTGGTAACACCTAAACTCCCATAAAGCAATTTGGCGGTCGGTTTTGTTTTGACAGACTCTGCATTGAATTTTATCCATGTGCCATGCTCAAGCATTAACGAAGTGCACAAAGTCAGCTCCCGAGGGGTTTGAGTGCCCGTGCAAAAAGGCCAAATCCAAAAAGTGTTTTTGGCATCCATTTCGGGGCCAGAAGCGCGCAGACAGCCGACGACTATGCCGGCCATTTCATAATCCACACAGAAATAACGCTCTAATCGCGTTCTGTCCATATTATTGTCATTGCGCGAAGGAAGAACGGTCGTTCTTCGGTTAAATGCCATACTAGTGAACACAGTCGAATTCTGCTGAATTGGCCTAAACGTAAGCAATTGTTTAGCATTGATTTGCTTATTTAGTGAGTCCCTTTCCCTCCCTTTTCTCATTTATTTAATTTGCTCTTTTCACCTTCCGATGTTCCGCTGATTTTCAATTTGTGCTTCTGAACTTGCTCTCGAGAATACTTTGGTGACCGGAATTGGTGGTTTATTATTTGTTCTGCTCGTCCCCCCCTTCAACGCGCAGTCGAAATTCCCGTTGATGACCATCGTCCACACTTCCTTGTTGCTGGGATTGATTTGCATGGGCAATCCGTCACTTTGCGCAGGAAACATTGATGAGATCAGAATGTGCTTTTGTGCCCTTTGGTTCTGATGCGTGTCGTAGAAAGCAAAGCAAATTTGGAACCAAGAACCGGGGATCGGCGAACGATGGTCGACACCCAACGGCAAACTGTGAAAGCAATAAAGCATTGTGCCATTTGCTTTATTTACCCATCGACCCTTGCCAATTTCACCTTTTGATCAATGTACAGCACGAATGGGCAAATTTTTTAAGACGCTTATCATACAGCGCCAATATCCACTCATAACTTCTGATCTGAATGAACAACGCAATTCCGTCACTCATCGGCAGATTTTCCGTGGCACTGCGAATTGACTCGCTGCTGCTGATCGACGACTCGCCAATGCTCGCGTCCAAACTCTCTTCGACGCAACTCTTCTCCTCCCTTTTCAGTTCTGCTTCCACCCGCTTCTTCTCCGTCTTTTTCCATCCTCCCCCAAATCCTCCGTCGATTACGTCGAACTCACCGTCAGGTCCGCCTACAATTTCAGTTTCGTTTTCTTTGTTTTGGTTGTCTTCGCTCATTAAGTCGTAAGCAAGACTTTGTTCGTCACCAACATTCGCTTCTTCTTCTTTTACATATTCCTCTTCTTTCTCTTCGCAAATCACATTGACAATAAACCAAAGTGGCGATTGTCGTTCAGGGACCAAACAGAGCCGAGCCTGGGCAATGATAAGCTGACCAACCCGCACAAGTGACAAATGATTGCCGAGTTTTCCATCAGGGTCAAGCAGTACACCGAAATTATCGACATGGATTGAACCTCTGACTGTGAATGTCGGGGAAAGCATCGAATTGGTTACAGGAAAACAAAGTTCAAACTGAATGTGCCATTGAAATGCTTATTTCTTCGATGTAATAAATATTTTACCAGTTTGTCCCCTTCCAAAGATTTCAATGAGAAATTTGACGATAATCCAACTGGTAAACTTGGCTCTTTATTCAATGATAAATCAACTACAAAAAGCTTCGAAGAGCTTATTGAAGGAAGGACGGGACGGTCGACTTCTCTTAATAAGAATTTGTTGGAAATACCAAACGAAAAAGGAATATTCAATGAAAAATCCTGATTCATTTTTTCGTATTAGTAAATACCATGGGTTTTTGGCAATCCTGGTAAAAAATAATGATTTATAAATTTAACCCGGGTACAATGAACTAGAAACCCGGCTTTTGCACTTTAAAATATTACCTGCAACAAAAATGTACGATATCGCCAACGGAAATATTGTTTGTGAGCTTATTTGTAGCAATTGCTAATTGCCCATCTCGTAAACAGAGGATCAATACGAAGCAGTAATCGTCAAACAATTTCAAAACAAATCCCTGCTCTTTTTGGGTAATTAAATACGAGAAATGAAAGGTCGACACATGCTTAAATTATGTTTTAAGCCAAAAAGGGATCAATGGCACTCGTACAAAGGCAACACGTACAATGGGCAAATATCTAGTATTTTTTAAATCAAAAATAGAATGCTTTTTTTGCTCTATAAAAGTGTAAAAATTGCGCATTATAAAAGTTACCATTTGTACGAGTTGTCGACACCAAAAAATTATATTCAAAGGAAAACCTTTGAAACAGCACTAAGTTTTTTGCTCTCCATCACAATGTCTTTGAGAGACTGCAATTTCCAACGAGGAATACCAATTTCCCATCCTCTTCTAAAATTTGCTAATTTGTTATCTACTGAATGTCAGTTTTAAAATGTACAGAGTAAGAAAAGCCTCATACTGCACCCAAGGCTTAATTGAAACGTCATCGGAAAAGCCGTAATCATCGGCCGAAAGGCTGCTACCGTCCAAAACAGGCGAATAAAAAACACGAAAATCCGGCAAATGGACATCTTCGGGCCTTGAGACGAAGAAAATTGGCAATTGTACCTTGATAAAAATTTATACTCACTTTTTTTTGATTTGTTCACAACAAATTATCTGAACCTATCGTTTTAAAACACCCGTGCCACTCTCTCCATTTACTAGGTCGTTGCATAAAAAAGGGCGCTTTTTGAAGGAAAAAAATTTATGAACAAAAAATGAAAAATAACAATCATAACAAAGCCGATCAAAAAGCTACTTAACAAAGTAATTGCCCTGACTGTCTACAACCTTTTGCCGCCGAGATGGGAGTTTAACAATGCCCTTTTTGTAAAATTCTGTGCCATTCTTTGAACCTAGGTAATTTTCACTGGATCCACGACCTTGCCATATTCTTTAAAGAGCCTACCCTATAAGGAATTTTTGAGAGAAATAATTTAGCCATAAATTAAGTCTATAGGGTCCAGGGAATAAGACGGGTGACGTAGCATGTCCTATAAGTTGTTCTCCTGTCAGCCATGGGCCAATGAAATTTGGTGCCAAAATTAGGGACTTGGCCATAACCAGAAAATTGAGTGTAACTTTATTAAAAGTGTAACAAATTCTAATAAATTTAATATCATCTGATGCAGAATAACGAGATGAATTGAATGGCGTCAATTTTAATGCACTCAAACAATTTTTAAAAAAGTTATGGCCAAAAAATCCCAAATTTTCCCACTTTTTGAAAAATGGCCAAAAAAGGCTTTAGGGAAGTTGTTTAAAATTTTAAAAAAGGATTTAAAACAAGGATTTCCTACGGATAAACTATGCTGGAATAATTTTGCATGTGTTCAAAAAATATAAGAAAAATCCTTTGTCCAAAGACAAGTGTTTTCTCCTTGGCCTTCGTTTTCAGAAATTCGAATAATCGCCCATAACACAATTTTGGAAACTTGTGCGATTCTGTAATTTTTTATATTATTTAAGGGCATAAAAAGCCTCAAAACCCCGATGGAATTATTTTGGATTTTGTTTTTGACTTTCGGTTTGGCCAATAGATTTGGAAACTTGGCCAAAATAAACATGGCCAAAAAATTTTGTTTTTTCTTTTTCAGAAAAATTTCTTTCAGGCTTTTTCTTGTTAAGCTCATCAAATTTCATAATCTGACCAAGTTTTAAGTCGTTTTGACAATTTTAACTCAAGTTATGGACGTTGGTGTAAAATGGTAGCCAAATTTTGTTGACCTTACCCAATTTTTTGGACTGTAACTTTAGATATAAAAGGACAAAATCAAAATTTTTGGCAAAAACATGACGAGAACATTCAGATAAAAGAATTACACACAAAAAAGACATAACAAACGTTAATCAAGTCTTAAAAAAAGTCATTTTGAAAAAGCGCCCTTTTTTATGCAACGACCTAGTACAATTTGGCATTACCTGAATGACATTTTCATCGCCGTCCTGCCAAACTCGGGTCGAGGGTGCTTCTGATTTTGCAAGAGATTCAAAAATATGCCGTCCCTTCCTTCGATCTATGCTCATTCGAAACCATTGTCCAACTTTAACACCTTCGAAATTTGGCCTCATCTCCACAGTGTTTAATAAATGATGTTCACCGCCGTACATCAAATAACACACTTCGTTCTTCTTGCCAATGCACAGAGCTATTTTTTCCATAATATATAAGTTAGAGCAATATGAATGATGTAATAATGTTGTAAATAGAATATATCCAAGTGTAAATTGTTATACTGTATAGTACATATGTATACTTTACATGTATGTGTGTTTAATTTCCGCTAAAAACAAAAACTTTAAATTAAATTCAATTTGAATTGAAAACTCAACTAGGTTTTTTATCTAAAAACTAATGAAAAATTTCGGGAACGAGAAAACTAAAAAAAGGACCAAACAACCGTATGAAATTCCGGTAATACTAAGTGCCGGACTCCCGAAGCATTTATTCACGCAAAAAATATTTGTTTGTTTTCTAAAGTCATGAAAGTATGTTTCCGAGGGTTTTCGGGGTCACCGATCACAAATCCGGTGTCCATTTCGACCAATTCCGAACCCCAGACCCGAATTCGAACCAAAGTTCGAACATTCAAACTTTTTGTTACTTTGATTTTTGGTTCAAAATGGCTTAAATAATCTTTTATTGTGAAGTATTAATGTTTCTTTTCTATTTGTTCCGCGTATTTAGCCCGGTTTTGAACCAAAAACACCAAACCCATTTGTTTTGCCCTAATTAAATGCAAATTGCTGCATGGCCATTGTGTTTTTTTGGCCCGACCCCGAACCCCGACGCTTCCAACCCCGAACCCCGACCCTTAACCCCGATCGGGGTCGGGGTTAAATATACACCCCTAAGAATGGAATTTTTGTGGGGGAAAAGGCAAAAAAGTTATAAGAAATTTGAATTTTTTTAACCATTTTGCCAAATTTTATTAAATAAAGTAAATTTCTTTTTGTTTATTGTGTATTGTGTGGTATAGTTGTTATTGCTTTAACAATAACAATTCTTTGCTTATGAGTTCGATACCGGTTGACTTTTCTTTTTAATTTATTTTTTTGTGATTAATATAGTTTTTTAAACAAAATTAATATTTTTCAAAATATTTTTTACAAAATATAAAAAATTAAATTAAATTTCACAGAAATTCATAAATTTTTGGTGAAAAACTATTAGAAAATAAAGATTAATTTTGACAAAAAAACAAGAAAAAAAACCCAAAATTTATCTGAAATTCATAAATTTTTTGGTGAAAATCTGTTACAAAATAGACCTTACATTTCAAAATTCGCCCGGCGCTGCCTGTCGGCATCGCCGGTGCCCCTCAAAAAACTTTTTTTTTTTTAAAATCAGCTCAAAATCGAAAAAATTTATCATTTTTTGGAGAAAAGATGTTAACAGACCCATCCAAATTTTCAAAATTTTTTTCCGGCGGCGCCTATCGGCGCCGCCGGACCCCTTTCTCCTAAAGGTCTTTAGAAAAAGAGCGCCGCGAAAAAAAGGATAATTTGAAAAACAAAAAGAAAGGTGATCAGAAATTTTTGGGCATTTTTTTGAATAAAATCCCTCTATTTTTATTTGGGGGCCAGTCGCCGGAGGAAAAATTTGAAATTTTGACTATTTTTTACAGATTTTCACTGAAAATTGGCCCTTTTAAAAATGCCTTATGCGTTTTTAATTAATTCTATACTAAAATAATTATGAAATAAAAAAGCACATAAATTATTAATGAATAAAAAAATAATATAAAGTTTTTTGACTATATGGTATAAGGCAAAAATTGAAAAACCCCGAACCCCGACCCCGAACCCCGAACGATTTGGCAACCCCGACCCCGAACCCCGACGCTTCCAACCCCGACAACCCCGAACCCCGAATTTTCCAACCCCGACGTCGGGGGCCCAACCCTAAAAAACACAGTCCGAAAAATTTGTATGTTCGAACTTTTGTTCGAATTCGGGTCTGGGGTTCGTGATTGGTCGAAATGGACACCAGATTTGTGATCAGCGACCCCGAAAACTCGTCGAAACATATTTTCATGACTTTAAAAAAAAAAATTTTCGAAAAAATGGGGGGTACCATCTATAGTATTCCGAAATTCCCGCCTTTTTCCCGGACTCGCTCAACTGGGTACCACCGACTGTGCTCTAATAACTGGGAGCGACCAACTGCTGTGCGCGGTTGGGGTCGGGGTCACTTCGGCGCGGACCATTTCGGCGCCGCAAATTTTGAAATGCTATAACTTTTTTATTTGTCAGTTAGCTTTAGCCAATCTAGCATCATTTGAAAGCTCTATGTGTGCTCTATATTTACATGTAAAAATAGAAATGAATGATTCAAAAATAAAAAAGTTATGCCACGTGGCGCCGAAAAAGCCAAGAAAAAGTCAATTTTTGAGGTTTTTTGGCCATAACTTTTTTGTAAACTGACGAAATTTTTTGAAATTTTACAGGCTAATAGAGAATCTGAAGAGCTATCGAATGATAACAAAAATTTTTAATTTGGTTGATCAGGAAAAAAGTTGTTAGCAACGGCGCCGAAAAGGCCGGCGCCGAAGTGGGCGGTTCCCGCGCGGTTGTGGTCAGTTCCCTACCGCCGTTTCCCTACCGGCCATTTCCCTACCGGTCGTTTCCCTACTGGCGCCGTTTCCCTACCAAGCTACCTATTTGGGCCATTTCCAAACCAAAAATATTGAATATTGATAAACATTGAGATTAAAACATACACGAAAATTTATTCACTGCTTTTTAGACTTAGCTCGTCAAGAGCTTTCGGATGATACCAAATTTATCAGGATTTGATCGTTTTAAAATAAGTTAGAAGTAGAGTAGAGCGGGACCGGGCCGGGAATTCCCGGTCATCCGAGGTCCCGGTCCGGATTTTGAAAAACTCAGGTCCCGGTCCCGGTAGGACAACCGGGAACCGGGAAAAACAACACATGGTAAGAATGGGGGTCTGAGTGCAAAAATTAGATTCTAATGGAAATGAATTGGGCGGCAAAAAATAAAAAGAAAAATTATAAAAAATCAGAGGGAGAATAAAATAAAATAATGAAAATTTGTGGTCATTAGAGCCCGGATTTATATGGATTTCCTTCCTGATATATTTTTGAGAAACATCAAAATGTTGAAAATCAAGTAAATACTATTTTGGCTCTAGTGCACTTTATGAGTCCAATCGACTTTTATGAGTCCAATCAATTGACAATACCTGGTTTTTATACCCATGACATTTTCATGTTTCCATCATATTTTACGCGTCAAAAAATGTTTTTCGAACAGTCAATCGGAAACTATACCTTCCGAATAGTCTAATTGTTCTTGTTTGTATACTTTGATCATCGAAATGTGCAAAAGCAACTCTAATCACACTTAATGATGTCAACAGAAATTCAACTAATATAAGAAAAAAGTTTACAAAAGCCTAAGCTTAGGCCTAGTCTAACCATAAGCCATTGTTCGAGTTGCCTGTGTATAAGTTGTCATGATAACCTTAGGTTTAACAAAGAAATCTTTAGTTAAAAACTTTACTGAATACCTGACAAAAAAAAAAGTTTTTCTCTTAGTTATTAGGACAACTATTATACCATGAGACCAGGGATGGCACGGAATTCCGATTTCCAAAAATTTTTGGGGCCTCGGAATGCCATCCCCGCCATGGACACAAAATGTCATGGGACGCGTAAAGTGTTGTTGGGACGCGTAAAATGTGATGGGACGCGTAAAGTGTTGTTGGGACTCGTAAAATGTGATGGGACGCGTAAAATGTCATGGGACGCGTAAAATGTCATGGGACGCGTAAAATGCCATGTGTGATTGGACTCATAAAGTGCACTAGAGTTTTTGGTTTGGAAATGGCCCAAATAGGTACCTTGGTAGGGAAACGGCCGGTAAGGAAATGGCCGGTAGGGAAACGGCGGTAGGGAATTGGGTCGATCCCGCTGTGGGCCATAAGTAGGGATGGGGTTCTTAGGTTTTTACTTATTTTTTCTGCGGCTTTAACTCGACCAGAAATGCACGAAACACATTTTTTGTTCGGAAATTCTTCGTTTTAACGGCCCTATCCGACCCTAGGAATCCCTATTTTGGGTGTTCGCCCCTAAAATAAGTTTTTACCCCTATTTGGCGTTTTGCCCTTATTTTGGCCCTTATTTCGGGGTTGGGGTCAATTCCCTACCGCCAATTCCCTACCGCCAATTCCCTACCGCCAATTCCCTACCAGCCAATTCCCTACCGGCCGATTCCCTACCGGCCGATTCCCTACCGCCAATTCCCTACTAAGGCATTTGGGCCATTTCCATACCAAAAAATTTTTTCGAAATTTTTCGTCAAAATTTTAAAAATAGAAAGGGAATTTTCAACAATTTGATGTTTCTCATGAATTATAAGACAATAAATTTTTTGTTTAAGTTATAGATTAGAAAATGCAGGCAACCCTAACAGAAAAGAGCCGTACAAAGCTTCAACACAACGGTCATTCATACATTTTTCACAAGCCGAGTGCTGACGGTGAAGTTCGCTTTTGGTCATGTGAACGCCATCACGCAAAAGACATCCGTTGCAAAGGGCGCCTTCACACTAACCTCAACAACAACGTTTTGCGTGAAGTTGGAAACCACCAGTGTGAACCAAGTGCAGCTCGAATGGAAGCGCAACGAGTGATCACTAAAATCAAACGCCGGGCGGAACAAACAATGGAACCACCAGCGACAATTCGCTCATTGGCATTGCAGAATGTGGCCACGCCAGTTCTTGCGCAACTCCCTACAAAGAATGCGATCAAAAAAGTTTTTTCTGTTTTTTTTTTGTTATGAGATTTTGTGCTTAGGTAATCAAGCGTGTACGTCATGAAATAAACGCACCACCGCCAATTCCAAACACGCTCACAGACTTAATCATCCCAGACGCATACAAAACGTATGGGCGCACCGAAGAACAAACCGAACAATTTTTGTTGTCCGATTCGGGAGTTTACCAAGAAAACGGGAGGGAACAGCGGTAGTACTTTTAATTATTTAAAGGCAATTTAGAATACTGATATTTGGACGTGAGTCGAATGGTCGGTGGGCGCATGAGATGAAAGAGTGCTTCGCCGACGGCACCTTCAGCATCACACCGATGCCTTTCCAACAAGTGTACGCAATTTTGGCGCGGTACGAAATAAACACTTAACAATTTTGAACTTATTATTTAAGTCGGAATCGCTGGGTCATCCCAGTGTGCTACTGCATGCTGTCGAACAAAACGCATACTACATACGAGCGTATGTTTCGTATGCTCGTTGCTGTGTGGCCAGACTTCAACCCGGACAGCGTGTCGATGGACTTCGAGACAGCGGCGATCACGGCGTTGAATTTAGTCTTCCCATTCACTGAAGTGCGCGGATGTCTGTTCCACCTCGTCCAAAATTTTCACAAAAAAATTTCAGAATTTGGGCTTAAACAGGTTGAATTCATGATCATGGTTGACAGAATAATTTTTTTTAGCGTTATCAAAGTGACCCAACATTCGCCGAAATGGCACGATGTGTCACGTCGATCGCGTTTCTCCCCATTGGAGATTTGACCCCCGGAATCATTGCTCTGGACATGGCTCTCCCTGACGAACTTACTCCCGTCCTTGACTGGTAAATTGACAATCTCACAAATTGTTTACTATTTATTGTTCTTTAATTGTTTAATAGGTTCGTCATGAACTACACGGGTCGTCTTAAGCATGATGGAAGCCGAACACGCCCGCGATTTGACCCAAACATTTGGAGTGTTTACACTCGAACACTGCAAGGCGATGACCGGACGAATAACCATTCAGAAGCCGCGAACAGACGCCTACAATGCGCATTTGCCTGTTCACATCCATCGATTTGGCATTTCATTGACCTTCTGCGAAAGGATCAAAAGTTATCAGATGATGACTTCGCGAAGTGTTCAACTGGACAAGAACCACCGCAAAAGGCAAAGAAATATCGTGAAGCAGACCGCCGAATTCTCACGATGGTTCAAAATTATTTGCCACTTAACAACGCAGACACCAACATTTTCCCAATTCATCACCCTTTCAATCATCATTTTATTATTACATTTTTGATCGGAATTTCTCGAAATTATGAAATGAGACCGTGATTTGAAACAAATAAATTTTTTAAAATTTTCTTGGATTTTTAATTTCACTGTCTTTTTAAACTTTTGGTATGGAAATGGCCCAAATGCATTGGTAGGGAATTGGCGGTAGGGAATCGGCCGGTAGGGAATCGGCCGGTAGGGAATTGGCTGGTAGGGAATTGGCGGTAGGGAATTGGCGGTAGGGAATTGGGTCGATCCCCTTATTTCGCGATTTTTGGGAAATTTATTAACAAGAATGCAATAAAAACGAAAAATACACCCCTAAGAATCGACCAAAAAAATTTCGGAAAAATACACCCCTAAGAAACGATCTAAAAATTTTCAAAAAAATACACCTCTAAGAATCGACACAAAAAATTTCGAAAAATACACCCCTAAGAATCGAACCTTAAATCCCGAAAATTTCGAAATGTACTTTATTTCTAACTGGAATCAGTGAATAAAATTGTTTGCCTTAATTTTAACTTATTTACATAGAAAAAACAGCAATTTTAATTAAGCACTATGTACATGCAGTGTAATTCTGGTTTAGTTGCTTTCCTGATTTGTGTTCTTCTTACTTTCGTCTTTTTATTTTATAACCAATTCGAATTTGATATCACTTTTAAAAGCATAATGCTTATGGTTGAACAAAAACCCTCATCATTCTTCGAAAAGGTGATATTTACGATAAATTACTAATTTTTTGCAAATTAACTACAATTTTAAGGTAATTGTCCATTTCGATCTGAAAGGAGCTGCACCAAAGCCACATTATATTAAAGAATTATTACCGTTCATCAAGAAATTGGGATTTACTGAAATTCTTATGGAGTATGAGGTACAGGAAATTGTAATTTTATTATTTTTAAATATTTTTTTAATGTAAGGACATGTTCCCATACTCTTTTGGGTTGTCGGTTTTAAGACGAAAGACTGCTCTGACTGTGAATGTCGGGGAAAGCATCGAATTGGTTACAGGAAAACAAAGTTCAAACTGAATGTGCCATTGAAATGCTTATTTCTTCGATGTAATAAATATTTTACCAGTTTGTCCCCTTCCAAAGATTTCAATGAGAAATTTGACGATAATCCAACTGGTAAACTTGGCTCTTTATTCAATGATAAATCAACTACAAAAAGCTTCGAAGAGCTTATTGAAGGAAGGACGGGACGGTCGACTTCTCTTAATAAGAATTTGTTGGAAATACCAAACGAAAAAGGAATATTCAATGAAAAATCCTGATTCATTTTTTCGTATTAGTAAATACCATGGGTTTTTGGCAATCCTGGTAAAAAATAATGATTTATAAATTTAACCCGGGTACAATGAACTAGAAACCCGGCTTTTGCACTTTAAAATATTACCTGCAACAAAAATGTACGATATCGCCAACGGAAATATAATTTTTTTATATTAATAAAAAATGTATCAAAAAATTTCTTTGCAAGCATTTGGGTGCCAAAAAATATATTTTTGCTCTTTCATGTCGTGAACAAGAGCACTGAATATTTTTAATTTGTGTAATTTCAGTCTGCCAATGCCATTGGATTGAACATCATCCCATTAATACAAACAGTTCTGTTTGGATATTATACAATAGCAGTACTTGGAAGTATCCTAAACTTTTTTTTTACTTCAGTTCGGGCACTTTGAATTTGCTCTAAAGCATCAAGAGTTCTCTTCATTGAGAGAGGACCCAAATTGGATGGACACAATTTGCCCAAACAACGAACGATCCATTTGGTTGATTCGGGAAATGATTTCACAGGTTCTAACGTCATTAAATATTACCCGAAATACCAAACGGAACTATTTGCAAACAGATCCGGCATATTCACCACGACGAGAAATCAATTCACATTGGCTGTGATGAAGCATATCATATTGGATTGGACAAGGCTTGCCAATTACGGCTAAATACAACTCTTAATGGGTCCATTGACCGGCTTAAACTCGAACATATTTCACGGTATTAAATATTTATACATATTCAAGGGGGGGGGGGTGTCTCACAATGACGTACGATTGACACATGGGAGGGGTGTCGTGAGCAAACATTTATGAGGATCCAACTTTTTCTCCAGCGCGACCTTTTTTTGTTTTTCATACCACTTTTTTGAAGGGAATAATGGGGTCTCGGGTAAATTTTAAAATTTAAGTGTTTGTCAGATTTTCACCAATATTGCCAATTTTTGTGCTTGAGCCAATTGGCCAAATTTTTCAGAAATTTACCCCCCCCCCATTCGTTAGGCACTCCCCTTTTTAATATGTTCTTACCAAAAACATTTCAAAACATCCATGATGAATTATATCATTTTAGCGTTGCCCGAATGGCAAAGGAGGAATTCGGTTTCGAGCAGGTTTTGGTTTGGAATGACATGTTCGAGAAAATCCCTGTTGCGCTGCTGGAGGAATATAAACTCGGCTCTCTGATTGTCCCCGTTGTTTGGGGGTATAAGACTGACGTGGCTCGGCCAGGGTATTTCCCCGACGGACTTTTTGAACGTTTCAGCCAAGTGGCGTGTTTTTATTGCAATCTTTCAGCTTTGCCTCTTTTAAGGTTTTTGACAACATTTATTTTGCCGGTGCCTTCAAAGGCGCCGACGGAATTTCCCAACAATTCGTGCACATTGAGCGATACATGCAAAATTTGCGTTCTTACCAAAAGCTTTACCATCAGAATGAAATGGTTGGCGATTGCTTTAGTACGCTATTTTATTTGCTTAATTTTCCTTTTAGTATTTGAAAGACCGCTTGACTGGGCTTATTTTGACGGGATGGCAAAGGTATTCCCACACTACGCCTTTGTGTGAACTTCTCCCCGCCGGCATTCCATCGTTGGCACGGCAAGCGATTTTTGTTTCGCAATGGATGAACAAAAGAGAAGAACGGACCGACCAATTCATGCAGGTTTTATTAAATTATTTAATTTATTTCGATTTATTACATTTACTCATATTTAAGGAGTTTCTGAACTGTTCCGTACGTCACTCGACTTCGGCCACCAAATTTGTCCGCAAAGGATTCACTTTTCCATTCGTTTTTGAATTCAAATTCTGCGATTGTCAATTCCCCGGTGTTGAACTTTACAGTGAGGTAGTGATTCCGGTGGAATCCTAATGTAATTCGTAATATCAGATTGAAGAACTGAATTTGTTGCGATGGAAAGCGGCGATTGAGCGATATATAAGCAGTAATGAAACCGAAAAAGAGACACAAAATGAACTGGAAAAAATGGAGGAAGAATTCAGAAAACTCCGAAAGACGGTAGGGAAAGGGGAAGGTTACGCTGCAAACCCTCCGAACCCTGACTAATATTAAAAAAGAACCATTGGATGAACCAATGCTCCGTGTTTATGCCATTAGTTTGTTTCATTCAGATCGCTTCTCTTCTCGGGCATTTCTTTTACGAGGACACAGTCGACGAATGGTTGGCTCAGCACGACCATTTGAATCGCTTTAATGATGATGACCTCGGTTTGCCTCCTCCAAACCAACTGTGAGATCGTAAGTCCATTTGAAGCGCCTTTTTTGATCATGTGAATTCGAAATTTGGCCTCATCTCCACAGTGTTTAATAAATGTTTTGTCCAGTTTAATGCCAAAATGTCTTTTTTTGTTCTTCAGGGTTTATTTTCGTTTTATTTTTTCCATAATATATAAGTTAGAGCAATATGAATGATGTAATAATGTTGTAATATTGAATAGAATATATCCAAGTGTAAATTGTTATACTGTATAGTACATATGTATACTTACATGTATGTGTGTTTAATTTCCGCTAAAAACAAAAACTTTAAATTAAATTCAATTTGAATTGAAAACTCAACTAGGTTTTTTATCTAAAAACTAATGAAAAATTTCGGGAACGAGAAAACTAAAAAAAGGACCAAACAACCGTATGAAATTCCGGTAATACTATAGATGGTACCCCCCCCCCCCCCATTTTTTCAAAAAATATTTGTTTGTTTTCTAAAGTCATGAAAGTATGTTTCCGAAAGAATTCGGGGTCACCGATCACAAATCCGGTGTCCATTTCGACCAATTCCGAACCCCAGACCCGAATGCAAAATTTATTAAATAAAGTAATGCTTTTTGTTACTTTTATGTAGTGCGTTAACATTAACACTTAATCTTTTATTGTGACTATCCTGGTTGACTTTTCGATTTGTTCCGCGTATTTAGCCCGGTTTTGAACCTTTAAACAAAAATACTCATAAAAATTGGTCATCATTGGCAAAATTTAAAAACAATTTTTCTTTCGTTAAAATTAAAAAATTTCATTTTTCTTGACTAAATCATGAAAAGTAAATATTTTTCAAAATAATTTTGACAAAATATAAAAAAATAAAATAAAAATTTCACGGAAATTCATAAATTTTTTGGTGAAAATCTCTTAGAAAATAAAGTTTAAATTTTAAAATTTCGCCTGGCGCTGCCTATCGGCATCGCCGGCACCAAAAAAAACCTAAAAATATTGCTCAAAATCGAAAAAATTTATAATTTTTGGACAAATTCTATTAGAGATCTATCCAAATTTTCAAAAAATTTTTCCCGGCGGCTATAGTTGGCACCGCCGGATTAATATTTTTCAAAATATTTTTTACAAAATATAAAAAAAAAAAGATTTGAGAAACAAAAAACTTCGGGAACAAGGGTCCGGCAGTGTCGGTAAGCGCCGCCGCGAAAATTTAAAAACAAGGAGAATTAGAATAAATTTATTTAACTGATTTTCACCAAAAATAACCAATTTTTTCGACTTTTACCAAAATATTTTAAATTCGCCCAGTTTTGGGGGGCCCGGCCCCGGATGAAAAATTTGAAATTTTTTCAATTTTTACAGATTTTCATTGAAAATTGTTCATTTAAATTTTTGGAGTAGTTTTAATTACAGACCTACAAAAATTTTCAAAATAAAAATAAATTAAAAAAGTACATAAAATTATTATTATGAATATTAAAAAATTTTAAGCTAAAATAATAAAAAAAAATTTGACTTTATGGTATAAGGCAAAAATTGAAAAACCCCGACCCCGAACGATTTGGTCGACCCCGACCCGAACCCCGACGCTTCCAACCCCGACAACCCCGACTTTTCCAACCCCGACGGTCGGGGACGCAACCCTAGTGCCCATTGTCGCTGCCGGGGAAATTTGGACCAATTTTTAGTCAACAGAGTCTGAAACAAAAGTCGGGACTTTGGTCGGGTACCCAAACCCGTTAAATAACTCCAACTCTGTTTATTTGCTAAAGGAGCCACAAAATGTATTGGTTGCCACAGTATGACTCACACAAATCAGTGTTTTAATTTGAAATGTTTTTGTTTTGATCTTTTGATTTTCTTTTAAATTATGCCATTAATCTGTTGCAAATTTCTTTTTTATTCTTTTTCCATTCGATGCCAAATTAATGAATGCATTGGCCAACATAAATTTCGAATGGTTTCTCTTTTTTGTTCCTTCTCTTCTCCTCTTGTCCATTTCAAATGCTTAAGCAGCGACGCGAGAGCGGCGAGCAAAAACGCTTGTGCGAGGGGGGCAAGGACAGTAGGCACCGTCGTGGCCGGGCTGTCCAGCTTGGCCGGGCTGCCCGGGGGTTCCTGGGGCCCCGGCGTTTCCGGGTTGGCCAGGGCTTCCGGAAGGACCGGGCGGTCCTTGTCCTCCGGGGTTTCCGGGCTGTCCGGGGCTGCCGGGCTGGCCCGGTGCTCCTGGGTTTCCGGGAGGTCCAGGTGGGCCGGGAATTGTCGTGCTGAACAAAAACATTCAATAATTTTTATTGGCTGAGTTCGATTCTCTCGCCTTTTGATTCCTGGTTGTCCGGGTTGACCGGGCTGGCCAGGTCCTCCTGGTTGTCCGGGTTGGCCAGGCTGTCCCTGAGGACCCGGTGGGCCAGGCGGGCCTTGTCCGCCGCCCTGTCCAGGCTGCCCGGGCTGTCCATCGTTTCCGGGTGGCCCAGGCGGTCCTTGGCTTCCTGGCTGACCGGACGGCCCAGCTGGGCATTTCTGACACGTCGACACGGGCGGAGGGCATGGCGGTGCTTGTTGTCCGGGCTGTCCTGGGCTTCCCGGCTGCCCGGCGCCGCCGGGCTCACCGGGTGTTCCGGGGGGCCCAGGCGGGCCAGGAGGACCAGGAGGACAGCTTGGCTGCTGCAGTTGGCAAACGCATTGGGGAGGCAATCCCTGGCGCTTTTGGCGTAGGAAAATGGAGTTGAAGGGATTCTCTCGCGGACGGGTCGGCGGAGTGACACTGATCTGCACCTCCATCAGCTCAGTCCACGCGGAATCCGTGTTCACGCGGAAAGCCTAAGAGGCAAAAGGGATTGGATCGGATGATCAAACGGTGTTTGTTTGTCAGTTCACCTGAACACCGTCCATCACGCGGTTGTTCATTTCGTTGATTTGAGTGTACAGTTGCGGGATCACCACGAGAGTGGCCAAAATCGCGGCCAGCGAACAAAGGGAAGCAATTCCGACTATAATTTTCGCTTCGTGCATTTTCTTTCCTGAAATTTGACTTCTGTTGCGGAGGGTTTAGCAGAAGAAGCAGTGAATTATGTTCTGTTTTCAAATTGCTGCGCTATGAATAGTGAGTGAATGAATGCTTTCCACCGAATTTCGTCTCTCTTTTATACGCCTTTTCTGAGGCGGACCCATCAGAAAGAACGTGCTTTTCCTTTTTTTCCTTTTTCGTGTCGTGCAAACGTTTCGGGACTTTTCAGCCCCTCAATTATTATCGGAGCTGCGCTGATTGTGCGCATGAGCAGCGACCGAAGCTTCGCTGTTCTTCCCTAATTAGGAGGCAAAGAGAAGAGAAGCGAATTCCGCCAGCGGAGTCAGTCGCCCTTCCCCGCCTCGTAAAAATGAGGACGGGTTGTCAACGATGCTTTGTCTCCCAAGGACATTTTGCAGACTGTTTGCCCACGGGCAAAAACTAATTATTTTTGGAGAAACGACAAATTGGAGAAGGAATCATTTGGCGGTTGCTGATCACATTGAAAAAAGAAAATTCAGGAAGGAATTGAGAGACGAGAGGGATTGAGAGAGAGAGAGAGAAGGAGGGGTGATTAGTCATTGAAACAGCCAAACAACCGTCAGCCAATTAATTACATTCTGCTAATGATTGGCTAATGATAGCACTCCCAACTGTGATGACAGAGTAAACCTGTCTTTAACATTCGATGCATGTTTTGTAAAGGTATGTTGGGCCATAAGCTTTGATCATTTAGTGTGATATGCCTTGCATGATTTATAATTTTGCTCAGTATTTTTGATAGAAAAATTTTTATTCTGTTGATTCTGAATACCGAATGTGTTATGTAATTGAATAATAATTAATTCAATAATTAATTGCTTTTTCATACCAATTTTTTAAATTTTAAATTGGATCCGATGCCTAAAGTCTCTCTCCGATCCGATCGAAAGCTTCTGTATTCCTGGTACATAGGTATGTATAAATAGCATTAAACTGTTCAACATTTAAAAATATAATAATCCAATAACTGCTGAAGAGTGTTTCCCTCTCATGGCCACCCGTTTCTTTCGTTTCAATTTTGGCACTTTTGTGGCGCTGATACATTCCGCCAAACTTCGTTGTCTGTCACAACGAAATCTGTCCAAGGAAATATTTAAGTTAAGATGTTTCTGCTGCTATTTGTCCGCCACTGTTCGTACCGGTGATAATAAGTAACATTTTGCGACTTGAAGCATCTGTGCACCGTGCCGCCCATCATCACGTCGTGGCCCAATTCGATGAAAAGTCCGCTGTCGTCGACGCATCCTTGGCCAATTACCCTTTTAAAAACACGACCTTTGCCGCTGCCCGGCATTACTCACCCAACACTTTCTTCTGGCCCTCCTCCGTGCAGTGGTAGCGGATGTGCTTGTCCGCCCATGTTTGGCCCGGCTTGAACTCCCCTTCGGTGCCATTTTGCCCTTGGCAGCCCAACACTACGCCAAACACTCCTTTTGTTGGCCATTCCCCAAACTCACACTCACTTCTGATCACATAGCGAACCTTGCCGTTTTCAGAAACTTCGCAGCTGTGCCTTTTCGTCCCAATTAAACGCGACTCACCCAAAAGAATTGCGTCGTCCGTTGAATTTAACAGAAAACACCCTTAGGGGCCTTTTGATCGAATTGCTCAAAAGGGCATCATTACCGACAACAGCAACTCCCGTGTCTTTACAAGTCACTTTGAAAGAGCCGTTTTTAAAAGTGTCGCCTTAAAAGTGCCAATTTTGGGAAGGGAACGATTCCCTTCACATACCAACGTCATAATAAATGCTATTTTCGAAGCAAGTCGACCCTTAATTGTTATATTTGTGCTATAATGTGTCATTTGCTCTGAAGACAAACTCTGTTCGTAAAGTGCCGTGTTGCCACTCACCAAACATTTGTGCCTTGTCCCATTCCGAAGAAAAGTGCGCCCGATTTGAATGACTGACATATCCTCGGCAATGCAAGCTGACCAAGGCGGACAACCTTTCGGACAACACCAAAATACCCACCAATGACCTCGGCTGTGCCATTTTTGCACTCGTAGTGAAAGTTGCCCTTGGTGAAAGTTTGTCCGTGCTCAAAAATGCCGACGCCGGTGATCAAACATGGCAATGGCGGCTGCAGCCCGTCCTTGGCTGAAGTGAAGTGACTTATGACCAAAGCGTCGACATTTGTTGGACCACCGACCCTGTGGGATGACCACTTTGTCTTGGGAACTGTTCGGGTCGTCCCCTCGGGCAACCAAAATGATCACTCCCTGACCATCCGCCGACGAATTGAGACGATCGGCACAATGGCAAACGGATATGACCAGAAATAATGGCAAAAAGATGGAAAACAATGGCAAAGAGTGGTGAAACTGGTGATAAGACAATGCCATGGGAAGAAAGAATTGTGACGGAAAAGGCGCTGCGTTTGATTAACAATTGGCAGTGGCGGGGGGGGGGGGGAATCGTCGTAACGGCCGACAAATTTTGGGGAATGAGAAATGGAGAAGAAAGAATGAATGACCTTCAATCCAATTCATTCCAAATGCATTTCTTTGATGAAAGCGAAAACAATTCAGCAGCACTTTAGCAGCCAAAAGTGAGGAAACAAATCAAAGAGAGCGATGGCCGAGAAAAGCTAATTAGCCGTTAAACAGTTTTAATGAGGTCGACAATGTTCGGGCGAAGAAATGACGGCCCATGGATAATTTGGAATGGATTGGACAGAGCACAAAAGCACAGACATTCATCAATTGTCCGATTTAACCCTCTGTTAAAGTGAAATCTGATTAAGATTACTTATGTAAATGAAGTGTTTTTGACATCCCCCACCATCCCATTCTTTACTCCCCCCCCCCTCACTTCTTTAGTCGCCCACCCTCTCCGTCCCCTCTCCTCCCCCTCCCCCTCTTTTTCCCCTCGCCCTTCCCTTTCTTTCCCATTACCCCTCTCCAATTCTCTTCACAAAATCCATCCTTCCTCGCTTTCCTTGGTCCATCCGTTCACTTTATTCATTCTTTCATCTCCTTTATTTCATTTATTTTATAATTTCTCTTTCCAAAATTAAAATTTATTTAATAATATAAATGAAAATATCCATTTAAATTTGCTTTTTATTTGTAAGTTTAATTCAAAAAACACATGGAATCGGTAAAAATCACCGAGTCATTGGCTTATAAGGGTAAAAAAGAGAAGAAAGACCATTTTATGTGCATTGGATTCGATTTTCAGTGAAAGAGACAAGTGGAAACGACACTTTTGTCGCTTGGAAGGCGAAGGGTTGCGCGGTGTTATGGGACCAGGAAATGCTGCGCTTGGAATTGGACGGCACGGCGAAGGAGCGGAGGTTGGGCAGAAGAAGCACAGACAAAGCCAAAGCGGGGCAATTGGCCATTAATTATTGGCACAATTGAAATGAGCAATTCAGCCATTAATTAATTGTATTGACAGCGAACTTCGAGCGGACATTTTTAATGGGCTCAGAAAGGCCCAGCAAAAACTGAAAGAGAGCGGCAAAAAGGAAAGTCAGCAAATGGCCATTTTGGAGAAACAAATTCCGAGTAGCCGATGTGGGCTTATCATTGGCACGGAAGGAGAAACAATCAAAAAGATAAAGGTTTTGTTGGGATGGCATTCAACTCCGAAGTCGGATCGACCCTTAATTAAAAACCCATCAGAGAAGCATTTTTTTCTACTGTCTAAATGTTGTGATAATTAGTGGATGGTCCCAACTTTTTTTGATAATGCCAATTCCCCCGTCGAATAAATGCCGTGCCATGTCAGGCCGATTCCGAAGTGCACACTGTGTACATTGACGCGACGGGCCAGCAAAAAGTGAAGCGCGAACCGCGGCAAAACTTTTCATGGCTGGTCATTTGCTCATCCGACGTTAACAGAATAGCGAAAGCATTGGAACGAGTGGAGGAATTGTTGGAATTTGGCAACAAATCGGAGCATTGGACAGTGCCAATGGGACGGAGGAACGGCACGGGAAGCGAAGGGGCGGAAGAGAACGGCACGGGACGGACAATGGCCGTGCAAAAAATGCGCATCCCAGCAGCGGAACTTTTTGGCAGGGAGCAAATGAGGCGATTCGAGCAAATCAGCCACTGGGGGGTAATTAGGGTGTTAATAGGGTTAATTGGACACGCCTGGGGACATTGGGAGGCATAAAAACTGAAGGATACCTTTTGCGATGGACTTTTTAAATTCCTAGAAAGTTAAAATTTGTTCTCCGGGGGTTTAGGGTCGCTATCACGAATTTGACATCTATTTTGACCAATTTCTAAACCCGAACAAAAATCAAAATTTGAATTTTTCGATTTATGATTTTTTGTTCGATCGACGAAGTAAAAGGTTCAATGCCAGCGGAACATGAAAAGAAGGCAAGACAAACGGAGAAAGCCAAATAATTTAAACAATTGAAGCGCTCTTTCAACGGCAATTCCACGGGGGACGAATATCCGAGCCCTCCGGCGGAGCCAATCGGCGGTTCGTTCGGGTCAGTGATCGTCAGAAATCGGAAAGAGACCAACGGCGGACTGAGCCGAAGAAAGGCTAATGGGGCGCCGAGTGACCCGGTGCAGCCGAGGAAGGCGGACAAGTTCAGAAAGGAGGTGTTAGTGCCAAAGAAATGCATCGTGCACGTAATCGGAAATGGTGGTGAGAACATCCGCCATTTGCAGGTGCCGAGAGGCCCAATTCGTACAGCGAAAAGCATTCATTCAGGAGAAATTCGGGGTCAAAATGCACTTTTTGGGCAACAATTATTTGGAGTACCCAAACGGACGCACTTTGGCCATAATTGGGGACACGGAGGAGAAGGTGGAAAGTGCGCGGGACCACGTGGACAGGGAATTCATTTTGAAGAGATGGGAGGCGAGTGACCGACGGACGGACAGACCGCCGAACATTTTGGGCAATTTTAAGGCATGGAACACGGGCCAACACGACAATGTTGAGGAAGAAGCGACGACCTACGAAGAAATTTACCAATTGTCACCGAAATTCGCACTGCGCGAGGACCTCGAATTGGTGATGAAGCAAATTAAGGTGTGCCCGGCAAATTATAAGCAAATAAAACGCCACAAACACTTGAGGACCAATCCGGCATCGTCTCCTATTGCTACCGCCAATTCAGCACGGGCCATCGTCCGATTATTCTCAGAGGGACTGAACAGGCAGTGGCGGAAGCGATCAAAATACTCAAAAAGATGGAGCAGGAATGGCCACAACAGCGCACAATGGGCAACAGCCGAGCGAGAAGTCTGGACGAAATCTCAATCACTTCGGTAAAATGGGAATTAATTATTGAAAAATAAATTAATAACAACCCAAAAATGGGTTGAGGAGAACGATAAACAAATGAAAACTTTCAGTTCGTCGAGTCAATTTCAAAGCTTAAAATTTCGAAAACATCCGAAGAAGCGGCGAACAATGGCGAAGCAAAGAGGAAAGAAGCGCAAAAGGGCGCCAAAGGGACGAAAAGTGGCGGAAAAACGGCGCCAGGGGGAGCAAAAGGTGGAAAATAAAATAATAGGACAGAATGGCATTTGGGGTTATTAACGGAATCGCATTTGGATTTATTATTAATTGTCAGAAGCAATGAATGGCGACAGCGGAGAAAATGGCAAAGACACCGACGAAGCCGAAAAAGAAGCCAACCTGAACAGATCGGCAAATTGGCAGAAAGAGAGGCGCAGGAAGGAAAGGTGAGGAGGCGGAGAAGAGAAAAAACAACGAAAATAATTGGGAGGAAACGGCGAAATTTGCGTTCTTACCAAAAGCTTTACCACATTAATTAAACTTTCAATTAACACTTTTAAAATAAATTTTCATTCTAAGCGATAGCATTGCCAACACTTTGATGGGAAGCGAACCGCCGCAGCATCAAACAGCGGAGGACATTCAGCAAAGTCTGCTGAACAGCGTAACTGACGCATGTGAGAAAATGGTAATAAACTCACTCCTTTTGATCTGTCCGCCTTTACATTAATTAATGGCTGAAATTAATTACAGAACGGCTTAATGCAGTCGAAGGTTTCGCATTTATTTCGATTTATTACATTTACTCATATTTAAGGAGTTTCTGAACTGTTCCGTACGTCACTCGACTTCGGCCACCAAATTTGTCTGCCGTCCTCTTCACTCCGTGCCGTCATTTTCTCTGTTGCCAAAAATGTGCCGATTCTTTCCAAGAATGCCCAATTTGCAAGAGACCTTCTAAGAAACTGCTCATTTATCTTGAATAATTTGGCTGTAAAAAGTCAACACATAATTTTTGCCTTTTGTTTTAATGTTTCTTTCTGCTGTTTGTTTATTTATTTATCACTTTATGCCTTTTGTTCTTTTAATTTGTGCCATTTTATTTAAATTTTCTTTTATTTTTGCTTATTTTCCCTTTTATTTTGCCTTTGTGCTTAGTATTTAATAAATAATGTTGGGTCTTTTCCAACAACAAAAATTGGTTCCGTCCCAATCCATCGGTCATCCACCCACTCACTAATTGTCACAAATTACCTTTTTATAATATGTCATTAATTGTTCAATTGACGGGTCCATGCGTTTTTTGGTCACTTTTCCCTTCCTCCTCATGTGTTAACGCACGCGCTTAGTCACGCCTTTCGGTTCATTTTTGGCTGTTCAACTGATCAAAAACCGATCCTTTCTCGCGCACTTTGTCATTTCCCCCATTCATTGGTCTTCTTCCTTCATCAGTCCGTTTCATTCGTCTCAATTTTGTTTCGCCCATCCTTTGCCTTGTTTGCTTTCTTATAATTAGGGTTTAAACTTTTAAAATAATATTTATCATCACATTTTTCCAAAACTTTGTGAATATTTTTTATTTTTGATAAAAAATTTAATTACACAATTGTTTTCAAATATGTAACTGATTTGTGAAGTGGATGACTGTAGGGAAGATTTTGGGAAATTTTCTAAATTTATTTAGTTATCCAAAAAATAACCTTTTTGAGTCAAAAAGATATTATGAGATGCTGATGGTGCCCATTAGGGTTGCATCCCGACCCGCCCCCGACATTTTTGGCCGGGGTTTACCGACGCTTCCAACCCGACCCTTAACCCCGACTCGGGGTCGGGTTAAATATACACCCCTAAGAATCCCTTTCGTCTTCTTTCCTTCCCCCAGGAAGAGTCTCTTCCCCTTTTTTCGCTCCCCCTTCTCTTCTCCCTTCCCTCCCCCTCCTCCCCCAGCGAATTCGAATTTGGTACTTCTCTTTCACTCTTCTCTTTTTCCCTTCTCATTTCATCGCAATAATAGCACTTTTGTGGCCAATTAAATTTGATGTGCAGGGAAAATTACGGTCCAAAGTTGGGCGATTGGTTTTCAATGTTAAAGCGAAAGAGAGAGAGAAAATGGGTTAGGGCCAACCGTCGTTCCATCGTTTATTTAATTATGTATTTAGTTATTTTCACGTAAGGAATGACTAATTATAGCAATTTGTGTAAGCAGTTAAAAACGGCATGATTTATTAATTGCCCAAAAGCGTGGGGCGGGAGGGAACCTTCACTCCCCAAGGCACAGAGAACTTTCGCCACTTTTCTATGCAATGGCATCGATGGGACGAACACATTGTTTGTCCGTTAGTTACCATGCCATCCGCCTCTGTTCTTTTATTTTCTCTCTCTCTTCCAAAAAGAAAGCGTCGCCGTTCGCCCCCTCCCCGATCGGCACCGCCGGACCCCTTTCTCCTAAAAGTCTTTAGAAACGCGCCGCAAAAAAAAAGATTTGAGAAACAAAAAACTTCGGGAACAAGGGTCCGGCAGTGTCGGTAAGCGCCGCCGCGAAAATTTTGAAAATTAGAGAATTAGAATGCAATTTTTTTAACTGATTTTCACCAAAAATAACCAATTTTTTCGACTTTTAGCAAAATATTTTAAGGAAAATAAGTTTTGGGGGGCCCGGCCCCGGATGAAAAATTTGAAATTTTGACAATTTTTACAGATAAGTGTAAATTATTTGTCCATTATTACATATTTGTTTCGTCCGAGCTGTGCTTTTCGGCTTTTCGAAGTGATGATCGCTGATGGTGCACTTTTGCTTTTGACTTAAACCATCAAAACATTCTCTCCCCCCTCGGCCTCTCTCAAAAGCGAACGTTTACCCACCGAAACTCAGCAGCAGAAGCTTTTCTTTTACTGCTTCTTCTGCTCATGTCTCAAATTCGCCCTTTAAAATGTTTAAAAAGCTCACAAAAACAAACAAAATTATTTGTGTTTTCCCTTTTATTTTTGCCGTTTAAAAATGATTCTTTTTGATTCTTTTTCAGTTGATTTGTTGAGCTCTTTTCGGGAATTGCTGAATACGAGTGCTACACCCTCCACGCACACATTCCCTCGCCTATTCTTCGCGCTGCTAATTAATTAATTAATCGCCCTTTTGTCAATTGCTCATTCATTTGACGGATCAAACGGTCGCCCCCACCAACAAAATCTCTGCCCCACCGAAGCACAACGAATAATTGACACTGCTCAAAACCACACAATCCGAAGCTATGAACCCATCCATTGAAGAAGTCGACGGGTCAGAAATTGAGATGATGAATGACACTGAACTTTTCCGGTGAGTATTTTAAAGCTTTCCTTTGTTAATTGATCACTTTTGGGTTTTTATTGGGTTCCAATTTTTGCCATTTTGTTACGCTTGTCCAAAAATCAAATGATTTGGGCGATTCTCCGATCGATTTGCTTTTCTTTTCATTAATGCGCTTTTCAGCAAATGCTTTGGGCAGTTATCGCCCGCGGCAATTCCTTTGTTTAATTCGCTTAATTCTATCAGTCAGATAAAAGTGAAAAGAAAAGGAAAACGCAATGGTTACTTTTTCCCATTTTGCTGTGAAAATGCGGCATTTGCCACGTTTCTCTTCTGTTTTAATCTTTCTTTTATGTGCCAAAGCTCAACTTACATTATTTCATTGCTAAATGTTAAAAGAGTCTAAAATTGGTAATACAATTTTTTGTTTGATTTTTTATGAGGACCCGGTGGGCCAGGCGGGCCTTGTCCGCCGCCCTGTCCAGGCTGCCCGGGCTGTCCATCGTTTCCGGGTGGCCCAGGCGGTCCTTGGCTTCCTGGCTGACCGGACGGCCCAGCTGGGCATTTCTGACACGTCGACACGGGCGGAGGGCATGGCGGTGCTTGTTGTCCGGGCTGTCCTGGGCTTCCCGGCTTGAACAAATTGTTGGCCCTCCCCTTTGTTCCGGGGGAAATTTAAGGAAAACAATTGTGGAAAATAAATATCCATAATATTTATTTGTGGGAAGGAAGACTATCGCCAAATTGGGACTGTCTGATACTGAACTGTCCGGGCCCAGCAGTCTCTCGCGGACGGGTCGGCGGAGTGACATTTTCTCATTTTCTCTTCTTTCTCTTTCTCTTTCTCTTTCTCTCTTTCCCTCGGCTTGCCCTCTCTTTTCTTTTCTTCGCTCTTCGGCTTTTCTTTGTCGCTCTTTTCCATTGATCTTTCTTCCTCGCAATTTGCTCAAAACATTCCTTTTTTGTTGCTTCTTTCGGCTTCACTCATACAAAACAATTTTTATTTTTATTTTTTGTATTCATTTTAATTTTATATAAAATCATTAAGTAAAGTAACGATATTATTTTACTAATTATTCTCCCAAACCTGTCCAATTAATTGGCGCTTCTCTCTCTCTCTTTTTTGTCTGTTGGCTGGAACAATCAGTCATTTTTTGTATATGGAATTTATTTTTGCCTTCCTCAGTTTGATCGCCCATTTCCCCATCCAAAACCAATCAAACCCAATTAAAATAATTAAAACCAATCAAAGCAATTAAAACCAATCAAAGCAATTAAAACCAATCGAGTTCCCCTTCCCCTTCCCCTCGCCTCCACCCGTTCTTATTCCCCTGTCCCCAATTTTACTTTACACTTTTCGTCGTCTGCTTCCCTCGAGGGAAAAGAAACATCGATCGACGAACGACCGACTGGTGTTTGATCAATAGGAGAGCTCTTTCCTTTTCATCACATCATATCCATTTTGGGACCAAAAAGTGGCACAAACAAATGCCAACCCCAAAAAGACGTAAATCACAATAATTATGTGTCAATTAGCATGGGTTTGTGTGGTCATAGGTTTAAAAAAACGTTTCATTACTAAATTATATTTTTCTATTTCTTTTTTTCAAACTAATGATCATTTACTATTTATCTTAACACTTAAAATGATTAGCTTAAAACCAATTAATTCACTGGTGCAAAAAAGGACTAATGAGCAATGGACAATCTCTCCCGGCACCATTTGTCCTCTGATGAGTGAATGAATGGCCAATGTTTATTCGCTTTGTCCGTCGTTCTCGAATAATATTTTCTCGTCCTTTGGCTCATTTTCTGTCCCTCCCCCCATCTTTTTTGTCCAAATGACCTTTCATTTTCTGATTTGTCACTTCGTTTTCCCTCCAATTTTCCAAAAATGTGCCAATTTTCTCTCCCTAAGTTTTGGGAAACATTTCTTTGCCTTTCTTTCTGTTTTCAAACGGTTCTCTTTAACCACCGCCACCATAATATATGCAATAATTCAACTTACAATTAGCTGGAGGGAGAGTTTATTGAGGCCAATTCGCCGTAGACGACCCAAATTGGCCAACGACAACGAAACGACAGCCACTGAATCCATTTAAAAGCCGCTGCGAGTGCCATGTTCTTCACCATTCCGTTTTTCCTCGAGCGGTAAGTCCTAAATCCCGGCCTTCCGTCGACCATTTCAATTCTCAGTCCGATCACTCTCTCATCCCTTCGTCTTCCCTTTCGTTTGTTCGTCCGTTAAGTTTTTGCTTTATCTTTCTGCTCTCTGTCACTTCTCTCATTTCATTTAAGACTTTTCCTGAAAAAACTATCAGTTTGGTCAATCATAAATAAATCCACTGAAAAGCCTTTTGAGGTTCGGTTTCAGTTTAGCAATTCATTTTCATGCGTTTTTGGGGCTCAGACCATTTAAAGTGTTCAAATCATTCTTTCGTCGATCACTTTACTCTTTCTTTGTCGCTTCTGATCGCTTCTTCCTGAACTTGAAAAAAAAAATTGTGCCGCTGCTGGCTAAATGCTTTTGCTAAGGGTTGGGTTAATGTTTTTTTGGGAATGTCTTCCCCTGCCTTACCGTATTCGCTGTCCCCTTACAGTATGCTCGAGGATCCCTTTTCTCCGCTCACTTTGCTCTCCATCTCCGCCATTATCACTACAATTTCGCTGTTCTTCTGCGGAATGTAAGGACACACGCATCCATCACTTTTTAATTTCACTTCACTTTAGTCCAATTTGTCTTCAAATTTTCCGTCGCGGCAGCACTTTTGAGATCAGCGGCTTCCCTTTTTTGATGGGATTCCTCGGGTAATTAAAATTGCCTTTTCCTTGCCAATTTTGTCAATTACCCTCTCAGGGGCGCGTTTTGGTTACGGTACGGCTTTCTGAAGCTCGACTTGACGATGATTACTGTCAATTCGGTGGGCGTGTCCCTGATGAGTTTGTACTTGCTCTTCTACCTTTATTTCTCGCGACCACGTGCCAATTTCGTCATTCAATTGGTGCGGCTTTGTTCCATTGCTTTTAATTAATTACCCCCCATTTGGACAACACCAAAATACCCACCAATGACCTCGGCTGTGCCATTTTTGCACTCGTAGTGAAAGTTGCCCTTGGTGAAAGTTTGTCCGTGCTCAAAAATGCCGACGCCGGTGATCAAACATGGCAATGGCGGCTGCAGCCCGTCCTTGGCTGAAGTGAAGTGACTTATGACCAAAGCGTCGACATTTGTTGGACCACCGACCCTGTGGGATGACCACTTTGTCTTGGGAACTGTTCGGGTCGTCCCCTCGGGCAACCAAAATGATCACTCCCTGACCATCCGCCGACGAATTGAGACGATCGGCACAATGGCAAACGGATATGACCAGAAATAATGGCAAAAAGATGGAAAACAATGGCAAAGAGTGGTGAAACTGGTGATAAGACAATGCCATGGGAAGAAAGAATTGTGACGGAAAAGGCGCTGCGTTTGATTAACAATTGGCAGTGCCAAGTGCTGTGGCTGTTTGACGTCGTAACGGCCGACAAATTTTGGGGAATGAGAAATGGAGAAGAAGGGTAAGCGGACAAATCCGCACCATTCGAGGCTTAAAGCAACCCATTCTCTGTAGATTCTGATTCAGCAGCACTTTAGCAGCCAAAAGTGAGGAAACAAATCAAAGAGAGCGATGGCCGAGAAAAGCTAATTAGCCGTTAAACAGTTTTAATGAGGTCGACAATGTTCGGGCGAAGAAATCGTTAGGACCGCGTGCATTGCCTTTTTGCGTGCCAATGCATTCGATGCCAGTGTAGGGTCGGTGACAAGTCGAAGTACGGCCGACTCGTGGATGAGCAATTCGTTGTCTCGCGTCTCTTCCCACTCACACCCCGAACTTTGGCCACCCGCCGAGGTGGTCGAACGGGCGGACGACGAAGGGGCGGACACTTTGTACGCGGCGGACTCGACAGGTCAGCCGAATCGGCCAAATGCCATGTCCTTTCAATGCCGCCTTTTCAAATCGTTCAGCGCACCTTCCCCAAGTCGTGCCGAATTGTCTTTCCGCCGCTGGGCCGAGCACTTCGCTTCTTTCATCATTAGTCGCCAACCAACAACCCATCGACGAAACGATCAGAAGGGATGACGATCGCGAATTGATCATCCGGACACTGAGTGCGCCCGAATTGGCACAGCACCAACAATTGTTGAGACTGTTGCAGGACGAACGGATGCAGCAGAGGGCGAAGGAATTACGAAGCGATTAATTAAAAGACGACCAATTAACAAACGAAACAATCCATGGGTATGCCAATTATAACTGAACCCCAATTTGTCACTTTTTTCGCCTCTTCCGCCGTCTCTTTTGACATTTATCTCAGTCTCTTTTTACATTTTGTGTTGCACAATAATTCACTTCTGTTCATTTTCCTATTTTATTATTATATAATAATTATAATTTCCCTCAAAAAATTGTACAAATTAAAAAGACACAGAAAATGCTAAACCGAAATTAGTTACAATAATACTTTCTCATTATGCCAAGTGAGGGTGAAAATGGCTTCATCAGAGTGCCCTTTTTGCCCATTAGGTTCCCTTCCCTACCTTTTCCATTTCATTTCTCACTTTTCGTTTGTATGTTCTGCATTTGTAAATAAATAAAATAAAATGAGTAAATTTTTGAATTTTATATCGCTGATTTTTCATTTTTTATAAGCCATGAATTTTTTTAATTGAATAAACAGCTTAATGGAAAAAGAAACTGAGCCCAAAAAGGGGTTTCATGTCGTATTTGCCTGGGTTAATAATTTAGTTTTTTTGTTATAATCCCATTTTTCCTTGATTTAGTTTTCTAAATTTCTGAGATTTTTTCTGTTTAATAAATATTAAATTTTTTGAATTCCCTTTTTTGGAAAAAGACATTTTCCTATCGAAAAATCTGTTTTGAAAACCTTCGAAGAAATTTAGAAATAAAGTCGAATAATCGAATCCCGAATTCAGGTGCCACTTTCTCCTCGTCCTGCGGCAACCTTAACCCAAGGTGCCGATAGGTAAACTTGAACAATTTGGTGAAACTTGTTTTGCCCACGAAATAAATAATTTTGAAGCTGATTTGTGAGTTAAATTATTAGTGTCAAGAGGAAAAGCTAAAAAAAAAAACTCAATATATTAATAACAAAAATAATTCTTTTTAATCACTCGAAATATTTTTTCAAAATGCAAAAGATAATAATTATTTTTAAGAAGTCAGATTTGCTGAACATTTAATTCAATATTTAATGGATTGGAACACTTTTTAAGTTTTCACGATTTTTTCCCTTTCTATTGTCATTGTGTACGATGTCGGATAAACGACGATCATTAATTTACTGAAACAAAACGTAGGACAATGTCCAATTTCCATGGTTATTCGACGAATTCGTCGGGACGATGAATTGAAATAGGAATGTCTAATACCGAAAGTTTAATTGAAACATGAAAAATGACATGTAATGAGAGTACCTAAATCATATTGGAGATACGACGCAAATTGAAATTGGACCCGCCGGAAAAACGGAGACGAAAATTAGCGTAAATGGGCAAAAAGCGAAATTGGCACGGGCAGCATTTGTTGCTTCATCTCCATTGCAGCTGTAAGTAACCCTTCTTTCGTGATGATTAAGATGAAGCGGGCACATGCGCGTTTGATTGGTTGGCCGATTCTTTTGGCTCCAACGAAACGCGAAAAATCCAAGTGAAAATTTGCGCGTCGGTCGCAAAATGACAAATTGTCACAATGCGAGACTATGAACAGAATCCAGTGATCACCCCCTGTTTTGTCCCCCCCCCCCTTCTCCCTCCCATTTGTCCTCCCTCTTTTGCCCCCATTTTTAGCATTTTTCGTTTTAGCTCATTTAATGCTCAACTCAAAATGATTGTCCTTTTCCTGTCTATGTCTCTCTGTTTTAAGCTTTTCTTTGGTGCCATTATCAGCCTTTCCTTTCCCCCCTTTTTCCTTTTGCCATTTTCAAATAATTCTTTCTAAAATTTTGTCTGTCAAAATTGCGATTTCACGTGAATTGTTCAATTGAGGAAAGAATGAATGTGAGTAAATTATTATACATAAAATTGTTAAAATGTGCGGACAGACAAAACATAAACAAAACGAATATTTTTTATTGGGAAGGAAAGGGATTTTTTTGGGATTTGCCGAGAGAATCGGACGAATGGACGACAAAATGGCACAATTTGTCCAATTGCAGGAAAAAGACGGAGACGGAACAGAAGGAAGGACAACCACGGAAGGGGACGGCACCACCAGCAGAAGCAAAAAGTGAGGGACTAATGGGGGGGGGTACGGTAATTAGTATTACGGTATTTGTCAATGACTGACCGGTCATCTGCTGTAAGAAGGAAATCAAGCAAATCATTAAAAGTCCTAAAACTGAAGCCAAATTCCCATAAATTTTTAAAATTCGGCTAAAAAAGTGTCATTGATCATTTTATTGACACTTAAACTAAATTTTAAGAATTTTTTCCTACGGCGCCTATCGGCACCGTCGTATATTGAATTTTTAAAAATTGAAAAAGGTAAAAATTTGAATTAACATTTTTGTTATAAGGTTGAAAAAAGCGAGCCCAACTTTAAGCAGTCGGTTGGCTTTGTCTTCGCCTTATGCTGCCAGTGCCAAGTGCGAAGTGCCGACGACCATTGGCACTTTTTCATTTCAACATTTTGGACATTTTTTCGTGCCCTGTTCAGAAATGACAGACAAAAAGAAACAACCGCAAAACGGTAACTGAAGGAAAAAGCTGAAAGGCATAACAAATGCATAATAATCAGAAGCAATTGGTCGTAGTGAAAGTGCAAAGTCGCGGACGACGTTCAAACGACGTCAACGCCAAATGGCGTCAAGTTCATCGATTGTGTTTGATCAGGCAGGAAAACAAACATAACCATTGAAATTGGAAAATTTTGGGTGATTTGACTATGGCAAATGCCAATAAGCAAAGATTCACTAATGACATTTGGCATTTGCCTAACAAATGTCTTTCAGCATCCAAGTCGAATTCAAATCACTCACAAGAATTTCATGTCCATTGTGGACTTCAGCCCGACAACACCACCAAAATGTGCCAAATTCCCGAACAACACACATTTAATCGAGGATCGTCCGCCGAAGTCGGCCAACTGCTGATTAACATTTAAGCTCTAAAATGCTTTAAGGTATACGACTGTCCTCGGCACAAAAGTGCCGGTCATTTCACCGCTCCTTTGCTCTCGACAACGTTATGATCAAAAAATGGCCAAAAGCAGCACGGAATTGGTGTTGAAAACAGCCGATGAAGGCGAAAATCGCGAGGCGGAAGGAACGGAGCGGGAGACATGGGGTAAAAGGAGAGAATGAGAGGGGGGAAGAGAGAGAATGCCTGAAGGGGAGAGGGGAGGGGGAAAAGCGGGAGACAAAAAGATGATCAAGGCGAAATCAACATCTAATGGAATGAATGTTGGGGGATGCCTTTGTTTAGAGCGCAAAATCGACTTTCTTCTCTCTGTGGTCGGTTTTGCCGTTGATTTGGCCAATGTTTGGCGTTTTCCTTATTTGTGCTTCAAAAACGGTGGCGGTAAGTCGCTTAAATTGCCGTTTCGTTCTCCCCACTTTTTGCCGCTTCTTCAGGCGCTTTTCTGCTCCCTTACACAATGATGGTTCTTTTGGCAGGTATAAACATCCAATGAGCACCCAAATCAGCTTTATTTGGCTTTTGTAAGGCATTCCTTTGTTTTACATGGAGTTGGCACTTGGCCAATTCCATCGAAAGGGTGCGATCACAACTTGGGGCCGAATTTGTCCGCTCTTCAAAGGCATGGACGACGGAAGGTCCCCTTTTTGAGCATCATTCGCTGTTTTAGGCATCGGCTACTGCGTCATTATGACCGCCTTTTACACCGACTTCGTAATTTTGCTAATTGCCCCCCCCCCCCCTCTTTTTTGCTCACTTTCCCAGTTTTACAATGTGATTATCGCTTATGCCCTTCACTATTTCTACGCCTCCTTCTCCACCCAACTTCCCTGGTCAAGCTGTTCCGGAAAACGTTCTTAATTAATTCTGCTAATTGCCCTGTGATTTCCTTTTGAGACAATTCGCCCGCCTGTTACGAGCCGAGTTGGAGCGACCAATCGCAGCAATGCGCGGACGGCCCTTCTCCCCTCCTCTCCTCCCTCCCCTTTCCCCTTGGACTACCCTTCCTCCCTCTTCCCTCCCTCCTCCCTTTCGTCTTCTTTCCTTCCCCCAGGAAGAGTCTCTTCCCCTTTTTCCGCTCCCCCTTCTCTTCTCCCTTCCCTCCCCCTCCTCCCGCAGCGAATTCGAATTTGGTACTTCTCTTTCACTCTTCCCTTTTTCCCTTCTCATTTCATCGCAATAATAGCACTTTTGTGGCCAATTAAATTTGATGTGCAGGGAAAATTACGGTCCAAAGTTGGGCGATTGGTTTTCAATGTTAAAGCGAAAGAGAGAGAGAAAATGGGTTAGGGCCAACCGTCGTTCCATCGTTTATTTAATTATGTATTTAGTTATTTTCACGTAAGGAATGACTAATTATAGCAATTTGTGTAAGCAGTTAAAAACGGCATGATTTATTAATTACCCAAAAGCGTGGGGCGGGAGGGAACCTTCACTCCCCAAGGCACAGAGAACTTTCGCCACTTTTCTATGCAATGGCATCGATGGGACGAACACATTGTTTGTCCGTTAGTTACCATGCCATCCGCCTCTGTTCTTTTATTTTCTCTCTCTCTTCCAAAAAGAAAGCGTCGCCGTTCGCCCCCTCCCCGCCCCTTTTCGTCCTTTACCGCTTTACCCCCCCCCTCTCTTTCCCCCCTTTTCCCCGCTTTTCCCCGAGTCATCTTTGGTGCTTTTGCTCAATGAACCCATCTCATCCGCTTCACTCTCCCATCGCCCTCCCATATAGAAAATATTATTTACTCTCTGACTATCCATCCTTTAAGGTTTTCTTTTCACTTGGCCCAGGCTTTGGCGTTTTGATGGTTTGTACTTTCATTTGAATATTTTTTATTTTAAATTTTAGGCTTATTCTTCTTACAACGAATTCCACAACAATGTTTATTTTGACGCTCTTCTGACAAGCACAATAAATTGCGCCACGAGGCATTTAATTTAAATGCATTAAAATTTAGACAATTAGACGCATTCCAACCCAATCAAGAGTTGATTCTTTTACATTAATATTCTAATAGTTTTCTGGCCGGTTTCCACCGAAACTCAGCAGCAGAAGCTTTTCTTTTACTGCTTCTTCTGCTCATGTCTCAAATTCGCCCTTTAAAATGTTTAAAAAGCTCACAAAAACAAACAAAATTATTTGTGTTTTCCCTTTTATTTTTGCCGTTTAAAAATGATTCTTTTTGATTCTTTTTCAGTTGATTTGTTGAGCTCTTTTCGGGAATTGCTGAATACGAGTGCTACTCCCTCCACGCACACATTCCCTCGCCTATTCTTCGCGCTGCTAATTAATTAATTAATCGCCCTTTTGTCAATTGCTCATTCATTTGACGGATCAAACGGTCGCCCCCACCAACAAAATCTCTGCCCCACCGAAGCACAACGAATAATTGACACTGCTCAAAACCACACAATCCGAAGCTATGAACCCATCCATTGTAATTATCATCTTTTGCATTTTGAAAAAATATTTCGAGTGATTAAAAAGAATTATTTTTGTTAATATATTGAGTTTTTTTTTAGCTTTTCCTCTTGACACTAATAAATTAACTCACAAATCAGCTTCAAAATTATTTATTTCGTGGGCAAAACAAGTTTCACCAAATTGTTCAAGTTTACCTATCGGCACCTTGGGTTAAGGTTGCCGCAGGACGAGGAGAAAGTGGCACCTGAATTCGGGATTCGATTATTCGACTTTATTTCTAAATTTCTTCGAAGGTTTTCAAAACAGATTTTTCGATAGGAAAATGTCTTTTTCCAAAAAAGGGAATTCAAAAAATTTAATATTTATTAAACAGAAAAAATCTCAGAAATTTAGAAAACTAAATCAAGGAAAAATGAGATTATAAAAAAAAAACTAAATTAGTAACCCAGGCAAATACGACATGAAACCCCTTTTTGGGCTCAGTTTCTTTTTCCATTAAGCTGTTTATTCAATTAAAAAAATTCATGGCTTAAAAAAATGAAAAATCAGCGATATAAAATTCAAAAATTTACTCATTTTATTTTATTTATTTACAAATGCAGAACATACAAACGAAAAGTGAGAAATGAAATGGAAAAGGTAGGGAAGGGAACCTAATGGGCAAAAAGGGCACTCTGATGAAGCCATTTTCACCCTCACTTGGCATAATGAGAAAGTATTATTGTAACTAATTTCGGTTTAGCATTTTCTGTGTCTTTTTAATTTGTACAATTTTTTGAGGTGGGACTGTCTGATACTGAACTGTCCGGGCCCAGCAGTTCCTTCCCCCCCCCCCCTTTCCTTTTCCTTTTCTCATTTTCTCTTCTTTCTCTTTCTCTTTCTCTTTCTCTCTTTCCCTCGGCTTGCCCTCTCTTTTCTTTTCTTATAATTGGCATACCCATGGATTGTTTCGTTTGTTAATTGGTCGTCTTTTAATTAATCGCTTCGTAATTCCTTCGCCCTCTGCTGCATCCGTTCGTCCTGCAACAGTCTCAACAATTGTTGGTGCTGTGCCAATTCGGGCGCACTCAGTGTCCGGATGATCAATTCGCGATCGTCATCCCTTCTGATCGTTTTCGTCGATGGGTTGTTGGTTGGCGACTAATGATGAAAGAAGCGAAGTGCTCGGCCCAGCGGCGGAAAGACAATTCGGCACGACTTGGGGAAGGTGCGCTGAACGATTTGAAAAGGCGGCATTGAAAGGACATGGCATTTGGCCGATTCGGCTGACCTGTCGAGTCCGCCGCGTACAAAGTGTCCGCCCCTTCGTCGTCCGCCCGTTCGACCACCTCGGCGGGTGGCCAAAGTTCGGGGTGTGAGTGGGAAGAGACGCGAGACAACGAATTGCTCATCCACGAGTCGGCCGTACTTCGACTTGTCACCGACCCTACACTGGCATCGAATGCATTGGCACGCAAAAAGGCAATGCACGCGGTCCTAACGAAGGCATTGGTAGAGAAAGGGGGGGGGGGGAGGAGGGACCTCGAAGAAGGGATCATCCGCCGGTCGACCACCCTTTGACGGTGTAGGAATTTGTTCGCTACTGCTCGAGCAGGACGACAAGCAGAATCTACAGAGAATGGGTTGCTTTAAGCCTCGAATGGTGCGGATTTGTCCGCTTACCCTTCTTCTCTCCGCGCCTTTGCTGTCCGTTGGGATTTTCCAAATCCCTCAAACAGCCGCAGCACTTGGCCAACGGAGCATTTGTGCCAGCTCGCCTCGGAAAAACTAGGAAGAGGCTTATTTGGAGAGAAGCAAGAAGCATTCCGGCACCATTTGGTATCTGAAAGGAAAGGCCAATGCCAAAAAAACGTGAATTTTAACGCACAATTATGAAAATGTCGTTGACGCAAACACCGTACAGACACCACTGGGAGGAGACAAGCAAATTGGCGACGCAAAGCGGAAGAGGAAGTGTGGCACAGCAGCGGTTTCGGCTTTGCCTTTCTTTCTGTTTTCAAACGGTTCTCTTTAACCAGGGAAAATGGCAGGGAAAAAACGGCACCAATCCGGCGAGTGGAGCCCCAAAGTTCATTATATTAAAAGTCATGCAGACGAAGCCGAGGTATTTGATGGAGTCCATCTGATAAATGTTGACCAGAACGAGCATAGCCGAAATAAACGAAGCGACGACAGTCTAAAATGGGGGGTAATTAATTAAAAGCAATGGAACAAAGCCGCACCAATTGAATGACGAAATTGGCACGTGGTCGCGAGAAATAAAGGTAGAAGAGCAAGTACAAACTCATCAGGGACACGCCCACCGAATTGACAGTAATCATCGTCAAGTCGAGCTTCAGAAAGCCGTACCGTAACCAAAACGCGCCCCTGAGAGGGTAATTGACAAAATTGGCAAGGAAAAGGCAATTTTAATTACCCGAGGAATCCCATCAAAAAAGGGAAGCCGCTGATCTCAAAAGTGCTGCCGCGACGGAAAATTTGAAGACAAATTGGACTAAAGTGAAGTGAAATTAAAAAGTGATGGATGCGTATGTCCTTACATTCCGCAGAAGAACAGCGAAATTGTAGTGATAATGGCGGAGATGGAGAGCAAAGTGAGCGGAGAAAAGGGATCCTCGAGCATACTGTAAGGGGACAGCGAATACGGTAAGGCAGGGGAAGACATTCCCAAAAAAACATTAACCCAACCCTTAGCAAAAGCATTTAGCCAGCAGCGGCACAATTTTTTTTTCAAGTTCAGGAAGAAGCGATCAGAAGCGACAAAGAAAGAGTAAAGTGATCGACGAAAGAATGATTTGAACACTTTAAATGGTCTGAGCCCCAAAAACGCATGAAAATGAATTGCTAAACTGAAACCGAACCTCAAAAGGCTTTTCAGTGGATTTATTTATGATTGACCAAACTGATAGTTTTTTCAGGAAAAGTCTTAAATGAAATGAGAGAAGTGACAGAGAGCAGAAAGATAAAGCAAAAACTTAACGGACGAACAAACGAAAGGGAAGACGAAGGGATGAGAGAGTGATCGGACTGAGAATTGAAATGGTCGACGGAAGGCCGGGATTTAGGACTTACCGCTCGAGGAAAAACGGAATGGTGAAGAACATGGCACTCGCAGCGGCTTTTAAATGGATTCAGTGGCTGTCGTTTCGTTGTCGTTGGCCAATTTGGGTCGTCTACGGCGAATTGGCCTCAATAAACTCTCCCTCCAGCTAATTGTAAGTTGAATTATTGCATATATTATGGTGGCGGTGGTTAAAGAGAACCGTTTGAAAACAGAAAGAAAGGCAAAGAAATGTTTCCCAAAACTTAGGGAGAGAAAATTGGCACATTTTTGGAAAATTGGAGGGAAAACGAAGTGACAAATCAGAAAATGAAAGGTCATTTGGACAAAAAAGATGGGGGGAGGGACAGAAAATGAGCCAAAGGACGAGAAAATATTATTCGAGAACGACGGACAAAGCGAATAAACATTGGCCATTCATTCACTCATCAGAGGACAAATGGTGCCGGGAGAGATTGTCCATTGCTCATTAGTCCTTTTTTGCACCAGTGAATTAATTGGTTTTAAGCTAATCATTTTAAGTGTTAAGATAAATAGTAAATGATCATTAGTTTGAAAAAAAGAAATAGAAAAATATAATTTAGTAATGAAACGTTTTTTTAAACCTATGACCACACAAACCCATGCTAATTGACACATAATTATTGTGATTTACGTCTTTTTGGGGTTGGCATTTGTTTGTGCCACTTTTTGGTCCCAAAATGGATATGATGTGATGAAAAGGAAAGAGCTCTCCTATTGATCAAACACCAGTCGGTCGTTCGTCGATCGATGTTTCTTTTCCCTCGAGGGAAGCAGACGACGAAAAGTGTAAAGTAAAATTGGGGACAGGGGAATAAGAACGGGTGGAGGCGAGGGGAAGGGGAACGGGAAGGGGAACTCGATTGGTTTTAATTGCTTCGATTGGTTTTAATTGCTTTGATTGGTTTTAATTATTTTAATTGGGTTTGATTGGTTTTGGATGGGGAAATGGGCGATCAAACTGAGGAAGGCAAAAATAAATTCCATATACAAAAAATGACTGATTGTTCCAGCCAACAGACAAAAAAGAGAGAGAGAGAAGCGCCAATTAATTGGACAGGTTTGGGAGAATAATTAGTAAAATAATATCGTTACTTTACTTAATGATTTTATATAAAATTAAAATGAATACAAAAAATAAAAATAAAAATTGTTTTGTATGAGTGAAGCCGAAAGAAGCAACAAAAAAGGAATGTTTTGAGCAAATTGCGAGGAAGAAAGATCAATGGAAAAGAGCGACAAAGAAAAGCCGAAGAGCGAAGAAAAGAAAAGAGAGGGCAAGCCGAGGGAAAGAGAGAAAGAGAAAGAGAAAGAGAAAGAAGAGAAAATGAGAAAAAGGAAAAGGGAGGGGGGGGGAAGGAACTGCTGGGCCCGGACAGTTCAGTATCAGACAGTCCCAATTTGGCGATAGTCTTCCTTCCCACAAATAAATATTATGGATATTTATTTTCCACAATTGTTTTCCTTAAATTTCGGAGGGGGGAAAGGGGAGGGCCAACAATTTGTTCAAATTTTCGTTTGGTTTTGCCGTACCTTTGCTCCACCGATTCTTTTCATGCTAATACAAATACAATTGTTGTTCATAATAATTTTTAATAATTTTCATTTTTTGGCTCTTTCTCTTTTTGTCCTTTAGTTTTGTTCGGATTTCTATCACCAAAACACGGCAATTTTTTATAAATCATTTTTTGCCATTTTAAAATTAATGAATAAAAAATCGAAAAACAAATTGTATTACCAATTTTAGACTCTTTTAACATTTAGCAATGAAATAATGTAAGTTGAGCTTTGGCACATAAAAGAAAGATTAAAACAGAAGAGAAACGTGGCAAATGCCGCATTTTCACAGCAAAATGGGAAAAAGTAACCATTGTTTTGTTTCTTTTTTTTTCTCCGTTTTTCCTTTTCTTTTCACTTTTATCTGACTGATAGAATTAAGCGAATTAAACAAAGGAATTGCCGCGGGCGATAACTGCCCAAAGCATTTGCTGAAAAGCGCATTAATGAAAAGAAAAGCAAATCGATCGGAGAATCGCCCAAATCATTTGATTTTTGGACAAGCGTAACAAAATGGCAAAAATTGGAACCCAATAAAAACCCAAAAGTGATCAATTAACAAAGGAAAGCTTTAAAATACTCACCGGAAAAGTTCAGTGTCATTCATCATCTCAATTTCTGACCCGTCGACTTCTTCAATGGATGGGTTCATAGCTTCGGATTGTGTGGTTTTGAGCAGTGTCAATTATTCGTTGTGCTTCGGTGGGGCAGAGATTTTGTTGGTGGGGGGCGACCGTTTGATCCGTCAAATGAATGAGCAATTGACAAAAGGGCGATTAATTAATTAATTAGCAGCGCGAAGAATAGGCGAGGGAATGTGTGCGTGGAGGGTGTAGCACTCGTATTCAGCAATTCCCGAAAAGAGCTCAACAAATCAACTGAAAAAGAATCAAAAAGAATCATTTTTAAACGGCAAAAATAAAAGGGAAAACACAAATAATTTTGTTTGTTTTTGTGAGCTTTTTAAACATTTTAAAGGGCGAATTTGAGACATGAGCAGAAGAAGCAGTAAAAGAAAAGCTTCTGCTGCTGAGTTTCGGTGGGTAAACGTTCGCTTTTGAGAGAGGCCGAGGGGGGAGAGAATGTTTTGATGGTTTAAGTCAAAAGCAAAAGTGCACCATCAGCGATCATCACTTCGAAAAGCCGAAAAGCACAGCTCGGACGAAACAAATATGTACGAGACTATGAACAGAATCCAGTGATCACCCCCTGTTTTGTCCCCCCCCCCCCCCCCTCTCCCTCCCATTTGTCCTCCCTCTTTTGCCCCCATTTTTAGCATTTTTCGTTTTAGCTCATTTAATGCTCACTCAAAATGATTGTCCTTTTCCTGTCTATGTCTCTCTGTTTTAAGCTTTTCTTTGGTGCCATTATCAGCCTTTCCTTTCCCCCCTTTTTCCTTTTGCCATTTTCAAATAATTCTTTCTAAAATTTTGTCTGTCAAAATTGCGATTTCACGTGAATTGTTCAATTGAGGAAAGAATGAATGTGAGTAAACGGCGACGCTTTCTTTTTGGAAGAGAGAGAGAAAATAAAAGAACAGAGGCGGATGGCATGGTAACTAACGGACAAACAATGTGTTCGTCCCATCGATGCCATTGCATAGAAAAGTGGCGAAAGTTCTCTGTGCCTTGGGGAGTGAAGGTTCCCTCCCGCCCCACGCTTTTGGGTAATTAATAAATCATGCCGTTTTTAACTGCTTACACAAATTGCTATAATTAGTCATTCCTTACGTGAAAATAACTAAATACATAATTAAATAAACGATGGAACGACGGTTGGCCCTAACCCATTTTCTCTCTCTCTTTCGCTTTAACATTGAAAACCAATCGCCCAACTTTGGACCGTAATTTTCCCTGCACATCAAATTTAATTGGCCACAAAAGTGCTATTATTGCGATGAAATGAGAAGGGAAAAGGAAAGAGTGCAAGAGAAGTACCAAATTCGAATTCGCTGCGGGAGGAGGGGGAGGGAAGGGAGAAGAGAAGGGGGAGCGGAAAAAGGGGAAGAGACTCTTCCTGGGGGAAGGAAAGAAGACGAAAGGGAGGAGGGAGGGAAGAGGGAGGAAGGGTAGTCCAAGGGGAAAGGGGAGGGATTGGCACTTTTTCATTTCAACATTTTGGACATTTTTTCGTGCCCTGTTCAGAATGACAGACAAAAAGAAACAACCGCAAAACGGTAGCTGAAGGAAAAAGCTGAAAGGCATAACAAATGCATAATAATCAGAAGCAATTGGTCGTAGTGAAAGTGCAAAGTCGCGGACGACGTTCAAACGACGTCAACGCCAAATGGCGTCAAGTTCATCGATTGTGTTTGATCAGGCAGGAAAACAAACATAACCATTTAATGGCATTTGGCATTTGCCTAACAAATGTCTTTCAGCATCCAAGTCGAATTCAAATCACTCACAAGAATTTCATGTCCATTGTGGACTTCAGCCCGACAACACCACCAAAATGTGCCAAATTCCCGAACAACACACATTTAATCGAGGATCGTCCACCGAAGTCGGCCAACCGCTGATTAACATTTAAGCTCTAAAATGCTTTAAGGTATACGACTGTCCTCGGCACAAAAGTGCCGGTCATTTCACCGCTCCTTTGCTCTCGACAACGTTATGATCAAAAAATGGCCAAAAGCAGCACGGAATTGGTGTTGAAAACAGCCGATGAAGGCGAAAATCGCGAGGCGGAAGGAACGGAGCGGGAGACATGGGGTAAAAGGAGAGAATGAGAGGGGGGAAGAGAGAGAATGCCTGAAGGGGAGAGGGGAGGGGGAAAAGCGGGAGACAAAAAGATGATCAAGGCGAAATCAACATCTAATGGAATGAATGTTGGGGGATGCCTTTGTTTAGACAGCAGAAAGAAACATTAAAACAAAAGGCAAAAATTATGTGTTGACTTTTTACAGCCAAATTATTCAAGATAAATGAGCAGTTTCTTAGAAGGTCTCTTGCAAATTGGGCATTCTTGGAAAGAATCGGCACATTTTTGGCAACAGAGAAAATGACGGCACGGAGTGAAGAGGACGGCACGCTAAAAGAAAAGGGAATTGGAAAAGAGGGGGGGGGGGCAAAAGGGGGGACGACCTCCGATTGGCCGCATTCGGTGCAGAGAATGCGCGAAACCTTCGACTGCATTAAGCCGTTCTGTAATTAATTTCAGCCATTAATTAATGTAAAGGCGGACAGATCAAAAGGAGTGAGTTTATTACCATTTTCTCACATGCGTCAGTTACGCTGTTCAGCAGACTTTGCTGAATGTCCTCCGCTGTTTGATGCTGCGGCGGTTCGCTTCCCATCAAAGTGTTGGCAATGCTATCGCTTAGAATGAAAATTTATTTTAAAAGTGTTAATTGAAAGTTTAATTAATGGGTGCGCTTCACCCCCCCCCCCCCGCCCCCCGCCGTTTCCTCCCAATTATTTTCGTTGTTTTTTCTCTTCTCCGCCTCCTCACCTTTCCTTCCTGCGCCTCTCTTTCTGCCAATTTGCCGATCTGTTCAGGTTGCCTTCTTTTTCGGCTTCGTCGGTGTCTTTGCCATTTTCTCCGCTGTCGCCATTCATTGCTTCTGACAATTAATAATAAATCCAAATGCGATTCCGTTAATAACCCCAAATGCCATTCTGTCCTATTATTTTATTTTCCACCTTTTGCTCCCCCTGGCGCCGTTTTTCCGCCACTTTTCGTCCCTTTGGCGCCCTTTTGCGCTTCTTTCCTCTTTGCTTCGCCATTGTTCGCCGCTTCTTCGGATGTTTTCGAAATTTTAAGCTTTGAAATTGACTCGACGAACTGAAAGTTTTCATTTGTTTATCGTTCTCCTCAACCCATTTTTGGGTTGTTATTAATTTATTTTTCAATAATTAATTCCCATTTTACCGAAGTGATTGAGATTTCGTCCAGACTTCTCGCTCGGCTGTTGCCCATTGTGCGCTGTTGTGGCCATTCCTGCTCCATCTTTTTGAGTATTTTGATCGCTTCCGCCACTGCCTGTTCAGTCCCTCTGAGAATAATCGGACGATGGCCCGTGCTGAATTGGCGGTAGCAATAGGAGACGATGCCGGATTGGTCCTCAAGTGTTTGTGGCGTTTTCTTTGCTTATAATTTGCCGGGCACACCTTAATTTGCTTCATCACCAATTCGAGGTCCTCGCGCAGTGCGAATTTCGGTGACAATTGGTAAATTTCTTCGTAGGTCGTCGCTTCTTCCTCAACATTGTCGTGTTGGCCCGTGTTCCATGCCTTAAAATTGCCCAAAATGTTCGGCGGTCTGTCCGTCCGTCGGTCACTCGCCTCCCATCTCTTCAAAATGAATTCCCTGTCCACGTGGTCCCGCGCACTTTCCACCTTCTCCTCCGTGTCCCCAATTATGGCCAAAGTGCGTCCGTTTGGGTACTCCAAATAATTGTTGCCCAAAAAGTGCATTTTGACCCCGAATTTCTCCTGAATGAATGCTTTTCGCTGTACGAATTGGGCCTCTCGGCACCTGCAAATGGCGGATGTTCTCACCACCATTTCCGATTACGTGCACGATGCATTTCTTTGGCACTAACACCTCCTTTCTGAACTTGTCCGCCTTCCTCGGCTGCACCGGGTCACTCGGCGCCCCATTAGCCTTTCTTCGGCTCAGTCCGCCGTTGGTCTCTTTCCGATTTCTGACGATCACTGACCCGAACGAACCGCCGATTGGCTCCGCCGGAGGGCTCGGATATTCGTCCCCCGTGGAATTGCCGTTGAAAGAGCGCTTCAATTGTTTAAATTATTTGGCTTTCTCCGTTTGTCTTGCCTTCTTTTCATGTTCCGCTGGCATTGAACCTTTTACTTCGTCGATCAGTCCTTTCAATTCCATTCTGACAGATGAAATGCCATTTTCTGTGCCGGAAAGTGTCACCAGACGGAATGATTGCCCGGGGTCGCTGCTGTCCAATTCGATGCTTACTCCATGGGATTTTTTCTAGGAATTTAAAAAGTCCATCGCAAAAGGTATCCTTCAGTTTTTATGCCTCCCAATGTCCCCAGGCGTGTCCAATTAACCCTATTAACACCCTAATTACCCCCCAGTGGCTGATTTGCTCGAATCGCCTCATTTGCTCCCTGCCAAAAAGTTCCGCTGCTGGGATGCGCATTTTTTGCACGGCCATTGTCCGTCCCGTGCCGTTCTCTTCCGCCCCTTCGCTTCCCGTGCCGTTCCTCCGTCCCATTGGCACTGTCCAATGCTCCGATTTGTTGCCAAATTCCAACAATTCCTCCACTCGTTCCAATGCTTTCGCTATTCTGTTAACGTCGGATGAGCAAATGACCAGCCATGAAAAGTTTTGCCGCGGTTCGCGCTTCACTTTTTGCTGGCCCGTCGCGTCAATGTACACAGTGTGCACTTCGGAATCGGCCTGACATGGCACGGCATTTATTCGACGGGGGAATTGGCATTATCAAAAAAAGTTGGGACCATCCACTAATTATAATTCGAGGTCCTCGCGCAGTGCGAATTTCGGTGACAATTGGTAAATTTCTTCGTAGGTCGTCGCTTCTTCCTCAACATTGTCGTGTTGGCCCGTGTTCCATGCCTTAAAATTGCCCAAAATGTTCGGCGGTCTGTCCGTCCGTCGGTCACTCGCCTCCCATCTCTTCAAAATGAATTCCCTGTCCACGTGGTCCCGCGCACTTTCCACCTTCTCCTCCGTGTCCCCAATTATGGCCAAAGTGCGTCCGTTTGGGTACTCCAAATAATTGTTGCCCAAAAAGTGCATTTTGACCCCGAATTTCTCCTGAATGAATGCTTTTCGCTGTACGAATTGGGCCTCTCGGCACCTGCAAATGGCGGATGTTCTCACCACCATTTCCGATTACGTGCACGATGCATTTCTTTGGCACTAACACCTCCTTTCTGAACTTGTCCGCCTTCCTCGGCTGCACCGGGTCACTCGGCGCCCCATTAGCCTTTCTTCGGCTCAGTCCGCCGTTGGTCTCTTTCCGATTTCTGACGATCACTGACCCGAACGAACCGCCGATTGGCTCCGCCGGAGGGCTCGGATATTCGTCCCCCGTGGAATTGCCGTTGAAAGAGCGCTTCAATTGTTTAAATTATTTGGCTTTCTCCGTTTGTCTTGCCTTCTTTTCATGTTCCGCTGGCATTGAACCTTTTACTTCGTCGATCAGTCCTTTCAATTCCATTCTGACAGATGAAATGCCATTTTCTGTGCCGGAAAGTGTCACCAGACGGAATGATTGCCCGGGGTCGCTGCTGTCCAATTCGATGCTTACTCCATGGGATTTTTTCTAGGAATTTAAAAAGTCCATCGCAAAAGGTATCCTTCAGTTTTTATGCCTCCCAATGTCCCCAGGCGTGTCCAATTAACCCTATTAACACCCTAATTACCCCCCAGTGGCTGATTTGCTCGAATCGCCTCATTTGCTCCCTGCCAAAAAGTTCCGCTGCTGGGATGCGCATTTTTTGCACGGCCATTGTCCGTCCCGTGCCGTTCTCTTCCGCCCCTTCGCTTCCCGTGCCGTTCCTCCGTCCCATTGGCACTGTCCAATGCTCCGATTTGTTGCCAAATTCCAACAATTCCTCCACTCGTTCCAATGCTTTCGCTATTCTGTTAACGTCGGATGAGCAAATGACCAGCCATGAAAAGTTTTGCCGCGGTTCGCGCTTCACTTTTTGCTGGCCCGTCGCGTCAATGTACACAGTGTGCACTTCGGAATCGGCCTGACATGGCACGGCATTTATTCGACGGGGAAAAACTAAATTAGTAACCCAGGCAAATACGACATGAAACCCCTTTTTGGGCTCAGTTTCTTTTTCCATTAAGCTGTTTATTCAATTAAAAAAATTCATGGCTTAAAAAAATGAAAAATCAGCGATATAACAAAACCTTTATCTTTTTGATTGTTTCTCCTTCCGTGCCAATGATAAGCCCACATCGGCTACTCGGAATTTGTTTCTCCAAAATGGCCATTTGCTGACTTTCCTTTTTGCCGCTCTCTTTCAGTTTTTGCTGGGCCTTTCTGAGCCCATTAAAAATGTCCGCTCGAAGTTCGCTGTCAATACAATTAATTAATGGCTGAATTGCTCATTTCAATTGTGCCAATAATTAATGGCCAATTGCCCCGCTTTGGCTTTGTCTGTGCTTCTTCTGCCCAACCTCCGCTCCTTCGCCGTGCCGTCCAATTCCAAGCGCAGCATTTCCTGGTCCCATAACACCGCGCAACCCTTCGCCTTCCAAGCGACAAAAGTGTCGTTTCCACTTGTCTCTTTCACTGAAAATCGAATCCAATGCACATAAAATAATCGCTTCGTAATTCCTTCGCCCTCTGCTGCATCCGTTCGTCCTGCAACAGTCTCAACAATTGTTGGTGCTGTGCCAATTCGGGCGCACTCAGTGTCCGGATGATCAATTCGCGATCGTCATCCCTTCTGATCGGTTTCGTCGATGGGTTGTTGGTTGGCGACTAATGATGAAAGAAGCGAAGTGCTCGGCCCAGCGGCGGAAAGACAATTCGGCACGACTTGGGGAAGGTGCGCTGAACGATTTGAAAAGGCGGCATTGAAAGGACATGGCATTTGGCCGATTCGGCTGACCTGTCGAGTCCGCCGCGTACAAAGTGTCCGCCCCTTCGTCGTCCGCCCGTTCGACCACCTCGGCGGGTGGCCAAAGTTCGGGGTGTGAGTGGGAAGAGACGCGAGACAACGAATTGCTCATCCACGAGTCGGCCGTACTTCGACTTGTCACCGACCCTACACTGGCATCGAATGCATTGGCACGCAAAAAGGCAATGCACGCGGTCCTAACGAAGGCATTGGTAGAGAAAGGGGGGGGGGGGAGGAGGGACCTCGAAGAAGGGATCATCCGCCGGTCGACCACCCTTTGACGGTGTAGGAATTTGTTCGCTACTGCTCGAGCAGGACGACAAGCAGAATCTACAGAGAATGGGTTGCTTTAAGCCTCGAATGGTGCGGATTTGTCCGCTTACCCTTCTTCTCTCCGCGCCTTTGCTGTCCGTTGGGATTTTCCAAATCCCTCAAACAGCCAGCACTTGGCCAACGGAGCATTTGTGCCAGCTCGCCTCGGAAAAACTAGGAAGAGGCTTATTTGGAGAGAAGCAAGAAGCATTCCGGCACCATTTGGTATCCATTGTTTTCCATCTTTTTGCCATTATTTCTGGTCATATCCGTTTGCCATTGTGCCGATCGTCTCAATTCGTCGGCGGATGGTCAGGGAGTGATCATTTTGGTTGCCCGAGGGGACGACCCGAACAGTTCCCAAGACAAAGTGGTCATCCCACAGGGTCGGTGGTCCAACAAATGTCGACGCTTTGGTCATAAGTCACTTCACTTCAGCCAAGGACGGGCTGCAGCCGCCATTGCCATGTTTGATCACCGGCGTCGGCATTTTTGAGCACGGACAAACTTTCACCAAGGGCAACTTTCACTACGAGTGCAAAAATGGCACAGCCGAGGTCATTGGTGGGTATTTTGGTGTTGTCCGAAAGGTTGTCCGCCTTGGTCAGCTTGCATTGCCGAGGATATGTCAGTCATTCAAATCGGGCGCACTTTTCTTCGGAATGGGACAAGGCACAAATGTTTGGAACTCATCAGGGACACGCCCACCGAATTGACAGTAATCATCGTCAAGTCGAGCTTCAGAAAGCCGTACCGTAACCAAAACGCGCCCCTGAGAGGGTAATTGACAAAATTGGCAAGGAAAAGGCAATTTTAATTACCCGAGGAATCCCATCAAAAAAGGGAAGCCGCTGATCTCAAAAGTGCTGCCGCGACGGAAAATTTGAAGACAAATTGGACTAAAGTGAAGTGAAATTAAAAAGTGATGGATGCGTGTGTCCTTACATTCCGCAGAAGAACAGCGAAATTGTAGTTTAACGGACGACGCAATTCTTTTGGGTGAGTCGCGTTTAATTGGGACGAAAAGGCACAGCTGAGAAGTTTCTGAAAACGGCAAGGTTCGCTATGTGATCAGAAGTGAGTGTGAGTTTGGGGAATGGCCAACAAAAGGAGTGTTTGGCGTAGTGTTGGGCTGCCAAGGGCAAAATGGCACCGAAGGGGAGTTCAAGCCGGGCCAAACATGGGCGGACAAGCACATCCGCTACCACTGCACGGAGGAGGGCCAGAAGAAAGTGTTGGGTGAGTAATGCCGGGCAGCGGCAAAGGTCGTGTTTTTAAAAGGGCAATTGGCCAAGGATGCGTCGACGACGGCGGACTTTTCATCGAATTGGGCCACGACGTGATGATGGGCGGCACGGTGCACAGATGCTTCAAGTCGCAAAATGTTACTTATTATCACCGGTACGAACAGTGGCGGACAAATAGCAGCAGAAACATCTTAACTTAAATATTTCCTTGGACAGATTTCGTTGTGACAGACAACGAAGTTTGGCGGAATGTATCAGCGCCACAAAAGTGCCAAAATTGAAACGAAAGAAACGGGTGGCCATGAGAGGGAAACACTCTTCAGCAGTTATTGGATTATTATATTTTTAAATGTTGAACAGTTTAATGCTATTTATACATACCTATGTACCAGGAATACAGAAGCTTTCGATCGGATCGGAGAGAGACTTTAGGCATCGGATCCAATTTAAAATTTAAAAAATTGGTATGAAAAAGCAATTAATTATTGAATTAATTATTATTCAATTACATAACACATTCGGTATTCAGAATCAACAGAATAAAAATTTTTCTATCAAAAATACTGAGCAAAATTATAAATCATGAAAGGCATATCACACTTAATGATCAAAGCTTATGGCCCAACATACCTTTACAAAACATGCATCGAATGTTAAAGACAGGTTTACTCTGTCATCACAGTTGGGAGTGCTATCATTAGCCAATCATTAGCAGAATGTAATTAATTGGCTGACGGTTGTTTGGCTGTTTCAATGACTAATCACCCCTCCTTCTCTCTCTCTCTCTCAATCCCTCTCGTCTCTCAATTCCTTCCTGAATTTTCTTTTTTCAATGTGATCAGCAACCGCCAAATGATTCCTTCTCCAATTTGTCGTTTCTCCAAAAATAATTAGTTTTTGCCCGTGGGCAAACAGTCTGCAAAATGTCCTTGGGAGACAAAGCATCGTTGACAACCCGTCCTCATTTTTACGAGGCGGGGAAGGGCGACTGATTCCGCTGGCGGAATTCGCTTCTCTTCTCTTTGCCTCCTAATTAGGGAAGAACAGCGAAGCTTCGGTCGCTGCTCATGCGCACAATCAGCGCAGCTCCGATAATAATTGAGGGGCTGAAAAGTCCCGAAACGTTTGCACGACACGAAAAAGGAAAAAAAGGAAAAGCACGTTCTTTCTGATGGGTCCGCCTCAGAAAAGGCGTATAAAAGAGAGACGAAATTCGGTGGAAAGCATTCATTCACTCACTATTCATAGCGCAGCAATTTGAAAACAGAACATAATTCACTGCTTCTTCTGCTAAACCCTCCGCAACAGAAGTCAAATTTCAGAAAAGAAAATGCACGAAGCGAAAATTATAGTCGGAATTGCTTCCCTTTGTTCGCTGGCCGCGATTTTGGCCACTCTCGTGGTGATCCCGCAACTGTACACTCAAATCAACGAAATGAACAACCGCGTGATGGACGGTGTTCAGGTGAACTGACAAACAAACACCGTTTGATCATCCGATCCAATCCCTTTTGCCTCTTAGGCTTTCCGCGTGAACACGGATTCCGCGTGGACTGAGCTGATGGAGGTGCAGATCAGTGTCACTCCGCCGACCCGTCCGCGAGAGAATCCCTTCAACTCCATTTTCCTACGCCAAAAGCGCCAGGGATTGCCTCCCCAATGCGTTTGCCAACTGCAGCAGCCAAGCTGTCCTCCTGGTCCTCCTGGCCCGCCTGGGCCCCCCGGAACACCCGGCGAGCCCGGCGGCGCCGGGCAGCCGGGAAGCCCAGGACAGCCCGGACAACAAGCACCGCCATGCCCTCCGCCCGTGTCGACGTGTCAGAAATGCCCAGCTGGGCCGTCCGGTCAGCCAGGAAGCCAAGGACCGCCTGGGCCACCCGGAAACGATGGACAGCCCGGGCAGCCTGGACAGGGCGGCGGACAAGGCCCGCCTGGCCCACCGGGTCCTCAGGGACAGCCTGGCCAACCCGGACAACCAGGAGGACCTGGCCAGCCCGGTCAACCCGGACAACCAGGAATCAAAAGGCGAGAGAATCGAACTCAGCCAATAAAAATTATTGAATGTTTTTGTACAGCACGACAATTCCCGGCCCACCTGGACCTCCCGGAAACCCAGGAGCACCGGGCCAGCCCGGCAGCCCCGGACAGCCCGGAAACCCCGGAGGACAAGGACCGCCCGGTCCTTCCGGAAGCCCTGGCCAACCCGGAAACGCCGGGGCCCCAGGAACCCCCGGGCAGCCCGGCCAAGCTGGACAGCCCGGCCACGACGGTGCCTACTGTCCTTGCCCCCCTCGCACAAGCGTTTTTGCTCGCCGCTCTCGCGTCGCTGCTTAAGCATTTGAAATGGACAAGAGGAGAAGAGAAGGAACAAAAAAGAGAAACCATTCGAAATTTATGTTGGCCAATGCATTCATTAATTTGGCATCGAATGGAAAAAGAATAAAAAAGAAATTTGCAACAGATTAATGGCATAATTTAAAAGAAAATCAAAAGATCAAAACAAAAACATTTCAAATTAAAACACTGATTTGTGAGTCATACTGTGGCAACAAATACATTTTGTGGCTCCTTTAGCAAATAAACAGAGTTGGAGTTATTTAACGGGTTTGGGTACCCGACCAAAGTCCCGACTTTTTTTTCAGACTCTGTTGACTAAAAATTGGTCCAAATTTCCCTGGCAGCGACAATGGGCACTAGGGTTGCGTCCCCGACCGTCGGGGTTGGAAAAGTCGGGGTTGTCGGGGTTGGAAGCGTCGGGGTTCGGGTCGGGGTCGACCAAATCGTTCGGGGTCGGGGTTTTTCAATTTTGCCTTATACCATAAAGTCAAATTTTTTTTATTATTTTAGCTTAAAATTTTTTATTATTAATAATAATAATTTTATGTACTTTTTTATTTCTTTTTATCATAAATATTTTTGTATAGAATTAATTAAAACGATAAGGCATTTTTAAATGAACAATTTTCAATGAAAATCTGTAAAAATTGTCAAAATTTCAAATTTTTCATCCGGGGCCGGGCCCCCCAAAACTTATTTTCCTTAAAAAATTTTGCTAAAAGTCGAAAAAATTGGTTATTTTTGGTGAAAATCAGTTAAAAAATTGCATTCTAATTTCGGGGTTCGGGGGCGGGGTCGGGGACGCAACCCTAATGGGCACCGTCAGCAGACCCCAATTCTCATAATATCTTTAATTTTGACCCAAAAAGGTTATTTTTTGGATAACTAAATAAATTTAGAAATTTCCCAAAATCTTCCCTACAGTCCATCCACTTCACAAATCAGTTACATATTTGAAAACAATTGTGTAATTAAATTTTTTATCAAAAATAAAAAATATTCACAAAGTTTTGGAAAAATGTGATTGATAAATATTATTATTTTAAAAGTTTAAACCCTAATTATAAGAAAGCAAACAAAAAACGAAAATAAACCCTGAAGACAAAAAAAGACATAATGGCATTAAAATGGACAAAAGTTAAATACAATAAAAAGGGAAATTTTCAAATATAAAAATTCACATGATCAAAAAAGGCGCTTCAAATGGACTTACGATCTCACAGTTGGTTTGGAGGAGGCAAACCGAGGTCATCATCATTAAAGCGATTCAAATGGTCGTGCTGAGCCAACCATTCGTCGACTGTGTCCTCGTAAAAGAAATGGCCGAGAAGAGAAGCGATCTGAATGAAACAAACTAATGGCATAAACACGGAGCATTGGTTCATCCAATGGTTCTTTTTTTAATTTTAGTCAGGGTTCGGAGGGTTTGCAGCGTAACCTTCCCCTTTCCCTACCGTCTTTCGGAGTTTTCTGAATTCTTCCTCCATTTTTTCCAGTTCATTTTGTGTCTCTTTTTCGGTTTCATTACTGCTTATATATCGCTCAATCGCCGCTTTCCATCGCAACAAATTCAGTTCTTCAATCTGATATTACGAATTACATTAGGATTCCACCGGAATCACTACCTCACTGTAAAGTTCAACACCGGGGAATTGACAATCGCAGAATTTGAATTCAAAAACGAATGGAAAAGTGAATCCTTTGCGGACAAATTTGGTGGCCGAAGTCGAGTGACGTACGGAACAGTTCAGAAACTCCTTAAATATGAGTAAATGTAATAAATCGAAATAAATTAAATAATTTAATAAAACCTGCATGAATTGGTCGGTCCGTTCTTCTCTTTTGTTCATCCATTGCGAAACAAAAATCGCTTGCCGTGCCAACGATGGAATGCCGGCGGGGAGAAGTTCACACAAAGGCGTAGTGTGGGAATACCTTTGCCATCCCGTCAAAATAAGCCCAGTCAAGCGGTCTTTCAAATACTAAAAGGAAAATTAAGCAAATAAAATAGCGTACTAAAGCAATCGCCAACCATTTCATTCTGATGGTAAAGCTTTTGGTAAGAACGCAAATTTTGCATGTATCGCTCAATGTGCACGAATTGTTGGGAAATTCCGTCGGCGCCTTTGAAGGCACCGGCAAAATAAATGTTGTCAAAAACCTTAAAAGAGGCAAAGCTGAAAGATTGCAATAAAAACACGCCACTTGGCTGAAACGTTCAAAAAGTCCGTCGGGGAAATACCCTGGCCGAGCCACGTCAGTCTTATACCCCCAAACAACGGGGACAATCAGAGAGCCGAGTTTATATTCCTCCAGCAGCGCAACAGGGATTTTCTCGAACATGTCATTCCAAACCAAAACCTGCTCGAAACCGAATTCCTCCTTTGCCATTCGGGCAACGCTAAAATGATATAATTCATCATGGATGTTTTGAAATGTTTTTGGTAAGAACATATTAAAAAGGGGAGTGCCTAACGAATGGGGGGGGGTAAATTTCTGAAAAATTTGGCCAATTGGCTCAAGCACAAAAATTGGCAATATTGGTGAAAATCTGACAAACACTTAAATTTTAAAATTTACCCGAGACCCCATTATTCCCTTCAAAAAAGTGGTATGAAAAACAAAAAAAGGTCGCGCTGGAGAAAAAGTTGGATCCTCATAAATGTTTGCTCACGACACCCCTCCCATGTGTCAATCGTACGTCATTGTGAGACACCCCCCCCCCCCTTGAATATGTATAAATATTTAATACCGTGAAATATGTTCGAGTTTAAGCCGGTCAATGGACCCATTAAGAGTTGTATTTAGCCGTAATTGGCAAGCCTTGTCCAATCCAATATGATATGCTTCATCACAGCCAATGTGAATTGATTTCTCGTCGTGGTGAATATGCCGGATCTGTTTGCAAATAGTTCCGTTTGGTATTTCGGGTAATATTTAATGACGTTAGAACCTGTGAAATCATTTCCCGAATCAACCAAATGGATCGTTCGTTGTTTGGGCAAATTGTGTCCATCCAATTTGGGTCCTCTCTCAATGAAGAGAACTCTTGATGCTTTAGAGCAAATTCAAAGTGCCCGAACTGAAGTAAAAAAAAAGTTTAGGATACTTCCAAGTACTGCTATTGTATAATATCCAAACAGAACTGTTTGTATTAATGGGATGATGTTCAATCCAATGGCATTGGCAGACTGAAATTACACAAATTAAAAATATTCAGTGCTCTTGTTCACGACATGAAAGAGCAAAAATATATTTTTTGGCACCCAAATGCTTGCAAAGAAATTTTTTGATACATTTTTTATTAATATAAAAAAATTCGGCACTAGTTAAAAAAGGACATTTTTGAATTTTATCAAAAACTAAAAACAAAAGGGGGGACCCTTTTGGTTTGCAAAATTTATTAATGTATATTCATGAAATTTTATTCAACGGGGTTTTCGGGGTTCCCGATCACGAATCTGTCAACTATTTTGATCAATTCCCATTTCCTAACCTAAATTTGAACAAAAAATCATAAATCGAAAAATTCAAATTTTGATTTTTGTTCGGGTTTAGAAATTGGTCAAAATAGATGTCAAATTCGTGATAGCGACCCTAAACCCCCGGAGAACAAATTTTAACGGTTTTTTATCACAAAATTTTTTTGCAAAACAAAAGGGTCCCTCCCCCCTATTGTTTTTGATAATTTTCAAAAATGTCCTTCTTTTAACTAGTGCCAAAAATAACAGCAATATTTAATGAAGATACACAACCTCTTTAAGCTGCTTGGTAGTCATTTCATCAAAAGCAGTCTTTCGTCTTAAAACCGACAACCCAAAAGAGTATGGGAACATGTCCTTAAATTAAAAAAATATTTAAAAATAATAAAATTACAATTTCCTGTACTTCATACTCCATAAGAATTTCAGTAAATCCCAATTTCTTGATGAACGGTAATAATTCTTTAATATAATGTGGCTTTGGTGCAGCTCCTTTCAGATCGAAATGGACAATTACCTTAAAATTGTAGTTAATTTGCAAAAAATTAGTAATTTATCGTAAATATCACCTTTTCGAAGAATGAGGAGGGTTTTTGTTCAACCATAAGCATTATGCTTTTAAAAGTGATATCAAATTCAAATTGGTTATAAAATAAAAATACGAAAGTAAGAAGAACACAAATCAGGAAAGCAACTAAACCAGAATTACACTGCATGTACATAGTGAATAAGCTTAAGAGTATTCAGAAATGGGATTAAATTACAGATGAAAATTCATACAAGAGTTAAGCGAGCGAACCGACTTGAGGTTAAAGAAGTATAAATTTGGGTGATTGAGCTGGTTAAGGATTGCTCTTCTTATGGCAAGGGATGGGATTTTTAGGGGCGAAAAATTCCAATTTAGGGACCTAAATAAGGGCAAAAAGTTCGCGAAATAGGGGTGAAAATAGGGGCGAAAAAGTTTCAAATGTAGAGGTGAAATTTATTAAAATTTAAAATTAAGGCAAACAATTTTATTCACTGATTTCAGTTAGAAATAAAGTACATTTCGAAATTTTCGGGATTTAAGGTTCGATTCTTAGGTGTGTATTTTTCGAAATTTTTTGTGTCGATTCTTAGGGGTGTATTTTTTGAAAATTTTTAGATCGTTTCTTAGGGGTGTATTTTTCCGAAATTTTTTTGGTCGATTCTTAGGGGTCTATTTTTCGTTTTTATTGCATTCTTGTTAATAAATTTCCCAAAAATCGCGAAATAAGGGCCAAAATAAGGGCAAAACGCCAAATAGGGGTAAAAACTTATTTTAGGGGCGAACACCCAAAATAGGGATTCCTAGGGTCGGATAGGGCCGTTAAAACGAAGAATTTCCGGCTCTAGTGCACTTTATGAGTCCAATCGACTTTTATGAGTCCAATTGAGTTTTATGAGTCCAATCAATTGACAATCCCGTGTTTTTATACAATAACTTTGTTCATGTTCGAACAAATCCTATCTTTTTGGTATCATTCGAAAGCACAAAGTCTAAATAATGTAATAATACGAGAAAACAAGAGAATTCTAACATTTCAAGAAAGTTACAAACCAAAATAATCAACAATGTGCTTAATTAATCAAATCTTTTTTTGTAATTGCCTGAACGCTGCGATTTTATATATTTTAGCTTCGTTAGACTTTGTGCTTTCGAATGATACCAAAAAGATAGGATTTGTTCGAACATGAACAAAGTTATTGTATAAAAACACGGGATTGTCAATTGATTGGACTCATAAAACTCAATTGGACTCATAAAAGTCGATTGGACTCATAAAGTGCACTAGAGCCGAATTTCCGAACAAAAAATGTGTTTTTCGTGCATTTCTGGTCGAGTTAAAGCCGCAGAAAAAATAAGTAAAAACCTAAGAACCCCATCCCTACTTATGGCCCACAGCGGGATCGACCCAATTCCCTACCGCCGTTTCCCTACCGGCCATTTCCTTACCGGCCGTTTCCCTACTGGCCGTTTCCCTACCAAGGTACCTATTTGGGCCATTTCCAAACCAAAAAATTTTTTCGAAAAAATTTCAAAAGTAGAAGGGGATTTTCAACATTTTGATGTTTCTCATGCATTATAAGACAATAATTTATGTTTAATGTTGTAGAGAAGAAAATAGAAATACTTCTAACAAAAAAAAGAACCGTAACAAAGCTTCAAAACAATGACCATTCATACTTTTTCATAAGCCGAAGAAAAAAATTTTAAAATAGGGTTTTGTCTATTTTACCAGCTTTATCCGGTCCCCGGATTCTTAAATCGGATCGAGAATTTTTTCCCCCGCATTTACAATTGTTCAAATCGTTTTGTAGGGCTTCCAGGGCCCGAAAATTAGGAAGTAAGGCTCGGGTTTAACTATTCAAAGTTCACCCAGCAGGTACTGTAAGAATCCGAAGTCCCTGAATCTCCGGGATTTTGAGCCCGGTTTCGGGTTCCCGGAAGTTGCGGAATTGGGTTTAAACATATTTTTGGGTCGGTTCAAAATTCGAAAAATTCAGAGATTTGACACTTCTAACTAGAATAGAGCGGGACCGGGAATTTTGGGCAAAACCGGGACCGGGACTTGCCGGGACCTGAGAAGTCGGGACCGGGACCTCGATTTTTGTTCGGGACCGGGAACCGGGACCAACCGGGAATTTTTAAAAATTCAAAAAAAAAAAATTCAAATTTTAATTTATTTCAAGTGAAAATATTAAATAATTAAATTTTTATTTTGGGTTTTATTTTATAAAATCCAAAAGTTAAAGCTATTTAAATTAATAAAAATTTTCAAACTAATTTTCTTCAATTATTTCAACCAACAATCATTTTGTACTTTAAATGATCGAATATTAATAGAAATTCAGATTTACATACTTTTCACATCACTTTTTTCGGCGCGCTTTTTCCAGAAAACTTTTGGGGAAGAAGGGGGTCCGGCGGTGCCGATAGGCGCCGCCGGGGAAAATTTTGAAAATTTGAGTGTGATTTGTTAACAAATTTCAACAAAAAAAAAGGCTGGTTTTTGAGATTACTAGGCTCAATTTGTACGGATTTTCTTTAAAAAATGATAAAATTCAATTAAAAAAAATAAAATCATATTTTGTCGATAGGAAAGCCATGAGTATACAAAAAGAAAATTCAAAATAGAGGGATTGAACCAGGGGAAAGAAGAAGGGAAAGTGAAGGAGACTAGCCACTAGGTCATTTGCACAATTGGTCGGTCTTTACTACTTTATCGAATATATTTAATTATTATTTCTAAATTTTTTCCTTTTACTCCAATTTTCTCACTAATTTTTGCACTCAGACCCCCATTCTTACCAGTGCTTGTTTTTCCCGGTTGCCCTACCGGGACCGGGACCTGAGCTTTTAAAAATCTTAAAACGATCAAATCCTGATAAATTTGGTATTCCGAAAGCTCTTGACGAGCTAAGTCTAAAAAGCAGTGAATAAATTTTCTTGTATGTTTTAATCTCAATGTTTATCAATATTCAATATTTTGGTTTGGAAATGGCCCAAATAGGTACCTTGGTAGGGAAACGGCGGTAGGGAACTGACCACAACCGCGCACAGCAGTTGGTCGCTCCCAGTTATTAGAGCCCAGTCGGTGGTACCCAGTTGAGCGAGTCCGGGAAAAAGGCGGGAATTTCGGTAATACTATAGATGGTACCCCCCATTTTTTCGAAAAAATTTTTTTTTAAAGTCATGAAAATATGTTTCTACGAGTTTTCGGGGTCGCTGATCACAAATCTGGTGTCCATTTCGACCAATTACGAACCCCAGACCCGAATTCGAACAAAAGTTCGAACATACAAATTTTTCGGACTGTGTTTTTGGTTCAAAACCGGGCTAAATACGCGGAACAAATAGAAAAGAAACTCATTAATACTTCACAATATAAGATTATTTAAGCCATTTTGAACCAAAAATCAAAGTAACAAAAAGTTTGAATGTTCGAACTTTGGTTCGAATTCGGGTCTGGGGTTCGGAATTGGTCGAAATGGACACCGGATTTGTGATCGGTGACCCCGAAAACCCTCGGAAACATACTTTCATGACTTTAGAAAACAAACAAATATTTTTTGAAAAAATGGGGGGGGGGGGTACCATCTATAGTATTACCGGAATTTCATATGGTTGTTGGTCCTTTTTTTTAGTTTTCTCGTTCCCGAAATTTTTCATTAGTTTTTAGATAAAAAACCTAGTTGAGTTTTCAATTCAAATTGAATTTAATTTAAAGTTTTTGTTTTTAGCGGAAATTAAACACACATACATGTAAGTATACATATGTACTATACAGTATAACAATTTACACTTGGATATATTCTATTTACAACATTATTACATCATTCATATTGCTCTAACTTATATATTATGGAAAAAATAGCTCTGTGCATTGGCAAGAAGAACGAAGTGTGTTATTTGATGTACGGCGGTGAACATCATTTATTAAACACTGTGGAGATGAGGCCAAATTTCGAAGGTGTTAAAGTTGGACAATGGTTTCGAATGAGCATAGATCGAAGGAAGGGACGGCATATTTTTGAATCTCTTGCAAAATCAGAAGCACCATCGACCCGAGTTTGGCAGGACGGCGATGAAAGTGTCATTCAGGTAATGCCAAATTGTAAATGGAGAGAGTGGCACGGGTGTTTTAAAACGATAGGTTCAGATAATTTGTTGTGAACAAATCAAAAAAAAGTGAGTATAAATCCTTATCAAGGTACAATTGCCAATTTTCTTCGTCTCAAAGCCCGAAGATGTCCATTTGCCGGATTTTCGTGTTTTTTATTCGCCTGTTTTGGACGGTAGCAGCCTTTCGGCCGATGATTACGGCTTTTCCGATGACGTTTCAATTAAGCCTTGGGTGCAGTATGAGGCTTTTCTTAATCTGTACATTTTAAAACTGACATTCAGTAGATAACCAATTAGCAAATTTTAGAAGAGGATGGGAAATTGGTATTCCTCGTTGGAAATTGCAGTCTCTCAAAGACATTGTGATGGAGAGCAAAAAACTTAGTGCTGTTTCAAAGGTTTTCCTTTGAATATAATTTTTTGGTGTCGACAACTCGTACAAATGGTAACTTTTATAATGCGCAATTTTTACACTTTTTTATAGAGCAAAAAAAAGCATTCTATTTTTGATTTAAAAAACACTAGATATTTGCCCATTGTACGTGTTGCCTTTGTACGAGTGCCATTGATCCCTTTTTGGCTTAAAACATAATTTAAGCATGTGTCGACCTTTCATTTCTCGCATTTAATTACCCAAAAAGAGCAGGGATTTGTTTTGAAATTGTTTGACGATTACTGCTTCGTATTGATCCTCTGTTTACGAGATGGGCAATTAGCAATTGCTACAAATAAGCTCACAAACAATATATCCGTCGGCGATATCGTACATTTTTGTTGCAGGTAATATTTTAAAGTGCAAAAGCCGGGTTTCTAGTTCATTGTACCCGGGTTAAATTATAAATCATTATTTTTTACCAGGATTGCCAAAAACCCATGGTATTTACTAATACGAAAAAATGAATCAGGATTTTTCATTGAATATTCCTTTTTCGTTTGGTATTTCCAACAAATTCTTATTAAGAGAAGTCGACCGTCCCGTCCTTCCTTCAATAAGCTCTTCGAAGCTTTTTGTAGTTGATTTATCATTGAATAAAGAGCCAAGTTTACCAGTTGGATTATCGTCAAATTTCTCATTGAAATCTTTGGAAGGGGACAAACTGGTAAAATATTTATTACATCGAAGAAATAAGCATTTCAATGGCACATTCAGTTTGAACTTTGTTTTCCTGTAACCAATTCGATGCTTTCCCCGACATTCACAGTCAGAGGTTCAATCCATGTCGATAATTTCGGTGTACTGCTTGACCCTGATGGAAAACTCGGCAATCATTTGTCACTTGTGCGGGTTGGTCAGCTTATCATTGCCCAGGCTCGGCTCTGTTTGGTCCCTGAACGACAATCGCCACTTTGGTTTATTGTCAATGTGATTTGCGAAGAGAAAGAAGAGGAATATGTAAAAGAAGAAGAAGCGAATGTTGGTGACGAACAAAGTCATGCTTACGACTTAATGAGCGAAGACAACCAAAACAAAGAAAACGAAACTGAAATTGGAGGCGGACCTGACGGTGAGTTCGACGTAATCGACGGAGGATTTGGGGGAGGATGGAAAAAGACGGAGAAGAAGCGGGTGGAAGCAGAACTGAAAAGGGAGGAGAAGAGTTGCGTCGAAGAGAGTTTGGACGCGAGCATTGGCGAGTCGTCGATCAGCAGCAGCGAGTCAATTCGCAGTGCCACGGAAAATCTGCCGATGAGTGACGGAATTGCGTTGTTCATTCAGATCAGAAGTTATGAGTGGATATTGGCGCTGTATGATAAGCGTCTTAAAAAATTTGCCCATTCGTGCTGTACATTGATCAAAAGGTGAAATTGGCAAGGGTCGATGGGTAAATAAAGCAAATGGCACAATGCTTTATTGCTTTCACAGTTTGCCGTTGGGTGCCGACCATCGTTCGCCGATCCCCGGTTCTTGGTTCCAAATTTGCTTTGCTTTCTACGACACGCATCAGAACCAAAGGGCACAAAAGCACATTCTGATCTCATCAATGTTTCCTGCGCAAAGTGACGGATTGCCCATGCAAATCAATCCCAGCAACAAGGAAGTGTGGACGATGGTCATCAACGGAAATTTCGACTGCGCGTTGAAGGGGGGGACGAGCAGAACAAATAATAAACCACCAATTCCGGTCACCAAAGTATTCTCGAGAGCAAGTTCAGAAGCACAAATTGAAAATCAGCGGAACATCGGAAGGTGAAAAGAGCAAATTAAATAAATGAGAAAAGCGAGGGAAAGGGACTCGCTAAATAAGCAAATCAATGCCAAACAATTGCTTACGTTTAGGCCAATTCAGCAGAATTCGACTGTGTTCACTAGTATGGCATTTAACCGAAGAACGACCGTTCTTCCTTCGCGCAATGACAATAATATGGACAGAACGCGATTAGAGCGTTATTTCTGTGTGGATTATGAAATGGCCGGCATAGTCGTCGGCTGTCTGCGCGCTTCTGGCCCCGAAATGGATGCCAAAAACACTTTTTGGATTTGGCCTTTTTGCACGGGCACTCAAACCCCTCGGGAGCTGACTTTGTGCACTTCGTTAATGCTTGAGCATGGCACATGGATCAAATTCAATGCAGAGTCTGTCAAAACAAAACGACCGCCAAATTGCTTTATGGGAGTTTAGGTGTTACCAAAGGGGTGAAATAGACGAATTCAAAGAGTTGGCGCATTGGTTGGATACGCATGTTAACGAGGGCCCAAAAGCTCCAAAAGTGGTCAGTTGGAGAAGCTGTGGGAGTCGGACTGGCACTTCTTTAATTAATCCCACTCCCTCGTCAAATTGGGTACCCAAAGATGAAATAGTCTGGCGGGGTCGAGACCCAATTCCATGCTAACGAAGTCCAGGGGGGTCGGAGACGACAATTTACGAACCAAAAATGACCTTCCCTCACTTATGACTCATTGTCAACTAAGTCGGAACTGCAAATTCTTCAAGAATGTTTAGTGTTTGGAATGTTCGATTCAAATACCGGCTGACTACGACCCGGATTCAGAAGTGCACAATGAAATTTGGACGTGCCGTTTCAAGCCGAAGAACAACCATATCCCGTTCATCAAAAAATTGATTCCGACAGATGAATTGAAGTCCTATTTGAAACAACACCGTGGAAAATTCGGACTATTCGCTCGGCTGGAATACAGAAGGGAATTCGGCGGAAACGGTCGAACTGTGGGATATTGGCAAATTGCGAAATTATTGACGGGAATGAACAAGAAACCCGACAACTTAAAGGATTAAAAATGTTTTCAAGCATTCCTTGGGAATGAATGAATAATAGCCACCCATTCTAATATTTAGAATTATTGTCGGGTGTGTTTCACTGGTCACTGATCGATCATTTCTCATTTTACCAATTTATCTCCTTGTCTTATGAATATTTCTCATTTTACTCAGCTTCTATCTTCTTAATGATTTGTTCTTAATGCAAGTACTGTTAATTAATCAATAATAACAAAGGCAAACAAAATCATTCAGTTAATTATTTTCCACAATTAAACACGATATGTCATCAAAAAATGTTAAATATAATTCGTGGAAGTGATCAGTTCTGATTTATTAGAAATGTTCGGATTTAAGACCCAAAAATTCAATTTTTTGTTCTTTTTTCTAGGGTTGGGCCCCCGACGTCGGGGTTGGAAAGTTCGGGGTTGGAAGCGTCGGGGGTCGGGGTTGCCAAATCGTTCGGGGTTCGGGGTTTTTCAATTTTTGCCTTATACCATATAGTCAAAAAACTTTATATTATATTTTAATTCATTTTCAGTGAAAATCTGTAAAAAATAGTCAAAATTTCAAATTTTTCCTCCGGCGACTGAAAATTTTGAAAATTTGGATGGGTCTGTTAACATCTTTTCTCCAAAAAATGATAAATTTTTTCGATTTTGAGCTGATTTAAAAAAAAGAAAAGTTTTTTGAGGTGCACCGGCGATGCCGATAGGCAGCGCCGGGCGAATTTTGAAATGTAAGGTCTATTTTGTAACAGATTTTCACCAAAAAATTTATGAATTTCAGATAAATTTTGGGTTTTTTTTTCTTGTTTTTTTGTCAAAATTAATCTTTATTTTCTAATAGTTTTTCACCAAAAATTTATGAATTTCTGTGAAATTTAATTTAATTTTTTATATTTTGTAAAAAATATTTTGAAAAATATTAATTTTGTTTAAAAAACTATATTAATCACAAAAAAATAAATTAAAAAGAAAAGTCAACCGGTATCGAACTCATAAGCAAAGAATTGTTATTGTTAAAGCAATAACAACTATACCACACAATACACAATAAACAAAAAGAAATTTACTTTATTTAATAAAATTTGGCAAAATGGTTAAAAAAATTCAAATTTCTTATAACTTTTTTTGCCTTTTCCCCCACAAAAATTCCATTCTTAGGGGTGTATATTTAACCCCGACCCCGATCGGGGTTAAGAGTCGGGGTTGGAGGCGTCGGGGTCGGGGTTTTCCCCGAAAATGGCCAAAAATGTCGGGGTTCGGGGTCGGGGGCCCAACCCTACTTTTTTCTATTCATTAGTAAACGCACAATTAGAAAAGGCTATTAATTTCAAAAATATCGCCAGAGAATTCCAGATTTATTTACAATATGGAAATTGAAAAGGCATCCTAGAAGCTTCGAATAAGCTAAAAATAGGGGTAATACTGACTTTTACTGGTCCCATAAAAAAGGAAACAAAAAGGCGTTTTTTACGATTCTGAGTTGCACTCAGGGGTTATCAGGGCCGCTGATCACGAATATCACGTCAAAATTGTCATATGACATCATCTAATCTATGATTTTTTCCAAGTCTATGATTTTTCGTCGTTTTTTTTCTTTCATTTTTTTAAAATTATAATCCTAAAAATGTTTTATGGGGTTATCGGGTTCGCTAATCACGAATCTGACATCCATTTCGACTAATTTCGAATCCCTGGCACAAAGTCGAATCTTCAAAATTTTTGAGTTTCGCATTTTTCGACTAAAAAAGGCTTATGTGATTTTTTTATTTAATGGAACGATGACTTTCAGTTTATTTTCATGTATTTAAGCTGTTTTTGAAACATGAATACAAATTCGAAAATTTGAACTTTTGATTTTTTTGTTCGAATTCGGGTCCGGGTTTAGGAATGTCGAAATGGATGTCATATTCGCGATCAGCGGCCCTGATAACCCCTGAGTGCAACTCAATCGTAAAAAAAACGCCTTTTTGTTTCCTTTTTTTATGGGACCAGTAAAATTGGGCTCTAATGCACTTTATGAGTCCAATCAATTGACAATACCTGGTTTTTATACAATAACTTTGTTCATGTTTGAACAAACCCTATCTTTTTGGCATCATTCGAAAGCACAAAGTCTAACGAAGCTAAAACATATAAAATCTCAACGTTTAGGCAATTACGAAAAAAGATCTGATTAATTAAGTAATTGCTGATTATTTTGATTTGTAACTTTCTTGAAATGTTAAAATTCTCTTGTTTTCTCGTATTATTATTCAGACTTTGTGCTTTCGAATGATGCCAAAAAATTCGCACTTTTCCGGTCGTAAGCATGTTAAGCCCAATAACCCCAAAACCAAAATAGGGGAAGTTAAAGCATGCTTAGTTAATATTAGATCACTTTACAACAAAATTGATGAAATAGCTTTAAATTTGGTAAATAAAAACATAGACATTTTTCTGTTAACTGAAACATGGACAAAGGAGGAAAACCCAATCCTCTTTAGTCCATGGATAATCGAAAATTATAACTTTATTTTTTGTCATAGAAAATCTCAAAAATTAACACGTGGGGGTGGTTGCGGTGTTTTAATTAAGAAAGAAATTGAGTTTTTTGTTAAATTTTCTGAAACAAAATATAATTGCGAAATTTTGGTTTTTCAATTACAAAAACTAAAATCAATTAGATTTGTGCTTGTTTATCGACCACCCAAGACAACATATAGACAAACCAAGGAACTTTTTAAATTTTTAGAAACATTCTATAGCCATAATTGTGTTGTGTTGGGTGATTTTAATTTTCCGAATAAAGACCTGGTATGGAAGGAAGGGCAGCCCATTTCTATGAGTAAATTTGGTTAAATTTTTTGCCACTTTTTTAGTAAGCTTTCTTTTTTCAATGCCACGAGTGGACCCACCAGGGGAAATTCGTGGTTAGACTTAGTTTGCCGGCGAATGATCAAATTGTAAAGCAATGTACTATTGAAGGTGGTGTTTTTTCATCGGATCACTTAGCGCAAATTTTCACATTGACTATTCCAAAAACACTACAAAAAACAAACTTCTTTTACACTCGACGGTTTTTTCCGTCGAATGTTTCTCTTTTTAATATTATGGTTTCTTCTAGAATTAGCGCTTTATCTAACGAGCATTTTAGTGTGAACGAAAAATACAACGCCTTTAATAATACATTGCTAGAAACCTTAAACGAGTGTATTCCAAGGAAAAAAATTAAAAAAGATTTGACCCCTAAATATCCAACGCATTTATTGGCCTCCATCAAAGAGAAGGCCAGACTGTATAGGCAATGTAAAACTGACCCAACAAAAAAAGCACTTTATAATAGTTTTTCCTCTTTTCAAAAAAGGGGACAAATTTAATCCTGAAAATTATAGGCCTATTTCTATAACCTGCTCACTTTGCAGGGTTATGGAAAGAATTCTTAGCCAAAATATTTACAACTTTCTCCTAAAAAACAATAAAATTTCGGAATACCAATTTGGTTTTGTTAGAAATAGGTCTACGACAAGTCAACTAATAACAGTTGTGGAAGATTGGTACGAGGCAATTATAAATGGAAAAATGTTGACTGTATTTATATTGATTTTCAAAAAGCATTTGACTCAGTGCCCCATAATTTACTTTTATACAAATTGGAAAAAATTGGTATAAATGGCAAATTTTTAATGTGGATAAAGGGCTTTTTGAGTAATAGGACTTTTCGAGTTAAAATTGGGGATTCTTTATCCTCAAGTAAAAAAATTACCTCTGGCGTCCCCCAGGGCTCTGTCCTGGGCCCTTTATTATTTTTGATTTATATTAACGATCTTCCTGATGCTTTGCCGTCAGGAGTGAAAATAAAATTATATGCTGATGATGTTAAATTATATATTTGTTATAAAGCAAGAGCCGACACAGAAATTATGCATAAAGCATTGCATAATTTATTCGAATGGGCAAATAAATGGCAAATAAAAGTTTCAATTCAAAAAACTTTTGTATTATATTTGGGTTCAAAAAACCCAAAAGAAACATATAAATTTGATGGAAATACAATAAATGCTGTGGATACAATTAGGGATTTAGGAGTAAACATTGATAACAAATTACAATTTTCCGGTCATGTTAACCAAATAACAAGCAATGCGTATTTACGTATGCGTTCCTTGTTTCGAATAATTAAATCCAAATCGTCTAAGATTTGGATTACGTTATATAAAACTTATATTAGGCCCTTATTGGAATACGCTCCGGAGGTTTGGAATCCGTCTCTTCAAAAAAATATTAAAAAAATCGAAGTGTCAAAAATATTTCACCAAAAGGGTTTTTTTAAATGCAGCCTTCCGCCAATTCCATACCAAAATCGATTAGAATACCTGCAACTGCCAACACTTGAGAAAAGGCGAAAGCTGTTTGATCTGTTCATCGCGCATAAAATTGTTTATGGCCGAACAGATCTGAAACTATTTTCTATTTTTAATCCATCAGCACGCTTTAACATCCCCTTTTATAGATTTAACACAAAATACAAACTGGGCAAAAAATTCATTCCCTTTGCTGGGAGGGTAACAAAATTGTGGAATCAACTAGATAAAGAACTAATAAAAACAAATTCTTTAAATCAATTTAAAACAAAACTTAAAACTTCACTAGGGTAATATGTAAGACCGGAAAAGCTAGAATTATAACAAATTCCTAAGTGATTTGGTAATTTTATGGTTTGACCTCATTTGACTTTGACCTCAATTTATTCGGGCCAGGACGTTTTCGTACCGCCGTTTTCGTACCGCCATTTTCGTACCGCCGTTTTCGTACCGCCATTTTCGTACCGGGGACGTTTTCGTACCGCCGTTTTCGTACGAGTGGATATGCAAAAAAAAAAAATTGCATTCAAATTAGAGTGCCACGGGACCGGGACCGGGCCGGGAATTCCCGGTCATCCGAGGTCCCGGTTCCCGGTCCCGGGTTTTGAAAAGCTCAGGTCCCGGTCCCGGTAGGGCAACCGGGAACCGGGAAAAACAAGCACTGGTAAGAATGGGGGTCTGAGTGAAAAATTAGTGAAGAAAATTGGAGTCAAAGGGAAAAATAAAAAATAATAATTAATATATTCTTTAAAAGTAAAACTGCTCGAGTGTGCAAGTGGCCTAATGGCTAGTCTCCTTGACTTTCCCTTCTTCTTTCCCCTGGTTCAATCCCTCTACAGAAATTAGATTATTTTCAATTTTTTTTTTTTTTTGTATACTCGTGGGTTTCCTATAAAGAAAATATGATTCCTCATAGTTTTTTTTTAAATTGATACATATTTTATCATTTTTTAAATGAAAATCCTACCAATTGAGCTTAATAATCGCAAAAACCAACCTTTTTTTGTTGAAAATCTGTTGCCGACGCACGGATTCTTCGTCTCGTCCAACGCTATAACGATATCAATAACATTTTTCTATTTGAATCTGACGCTTGTACAAGAACTCGTACGAAAACGACCCCCCTGCGGTACGAAAACGTCCCCGTACGAAAACGGCGGTACGAAAACGGCGGTACGAAAATGGCGGTACGAAAACGACCCTGACCGCAATTTATTTATTATTTATTTTCACATATTTTTGTCTTTTTTAAATTCCTGTGATCATCCATATATTTTTGTCACTTACTCTACGACACATTTACCGGAATAGTCGTCAGAGTAAGTGGTTCTCGCCCTTCTGCTGATGACTTTTATTTTTTATGAATAAACAATAAATAAAGTGTACTAGAGCCAAAAATAGTATTTACTTGATTTTAGGGAGCCACGACATTTGCGGTCCGACATTTGCGGCCCCCAGCCAAAAACGACAATTGCGGCCCGACTTTTGCGGCCCGACATTTGCGGCCCCGACATTTGCGGCCCATTTCTTAAGGACCATTTTCCGACATTTGCGGCCCGACATTTGCGGCTCAACCAAAATTTGACTTATTTAGGCATAAATTTAGTAAATTTTACATAAATTACATGCTTAAAAATAATCAACCAAACAAATTCATTTTTTATCAAATTTAATTTCTCTCCAAATTAACGCCGAACTTTATCCAGCCTATATAATTCATTTCACAATTGGGGGTTTTCGGGAATAAATCCATATTTCGCCATTTTTGGGTTTTTAGTCCATATTTTGGCCATTTTTTGGAAATTTTCACAAGAAAAATGAAAAAAAAACGAAAAATACACCCCTAAAGATCAACTTTTTGGAAATTTTTAAAAATTACACCCCACAAAACACGAAAAATTTGAGTTTTCGTCGTCATTTTGGCATTTTCAATAAATATTTTCGTCATTTTTTTGCGAACATTTCTTTTTTTTTAATGAGAATTTTTTCGAAATTTGGCAAACTTGGAGGTGTTTTTGATACAACGAACAACAATAAAAAATATGCATTTTTAAGTTTTAAACCCCATTTTTTGGTTGTTTATTGTACTTTTTAGGTTTATTTAAGCAAATATTAAATATGCACACCTTTTTTGGGATTTTTGGGGGTTTACAACATATATTTTGGCATTTTTTATCCATATTTTGGTCCATATTTGGCCATTTTTGGCCTTTTTAGTCCATATTTCGGGCTTTTTTAATCCATATTTAATGTCCATATTTCGCGTTTTTTAGTCCATATAATTTACAACCCTAGTTATTTGCATTTTTTTTTGGCGTTTTGTCTCTTAAATCCCTTCCCTGCAACACCCATAAATGGCTTTGCCTCCATGGCATTGTTAGTCCTATGAAGGTTTTCAATTGTGGCGTCTTTGGAGAGAAATTAAATTTGATAAAAAATGAATTTGTTTGGTTGATTATTTTTAAGCATGTAATTTATGTAAAATTTACTAAATTTATGCCTAAATAAGTCAAATTTTGGTTGAGCCGCAAATGTCGGGCCGCAAATGTCGGAAAATGGTCCTTAAGAAATGGGCCGCAAATGTCGGGCCGCAAAAGTCGGGCCGCAATTGTCGTTTTTGGCTGGGGGCCGCAAATGTCGGGCCGCAAATGTCGGGGCCGCAAATGTCGGGACACGGATTTTAGACCGAAATAAATGTGTAAAAAATATATCAGGAAGGAAATCCATATAAATCCGGGCTCTAATGACAACAAATTTTCATTATTTTATTTTATTCTCCCTCTGATTTTTTATAATTTTTCTTTTTATTTTTTGCCGCCCAATTCATTTCCATTAGAATGTTTTCAAAATTCTTCGCCTCCGATTGGGTTTTTGTGCTCCAATGGGTTTTGACCGTTTCTGCCAATGGTTCAGCGATTATTTGCGTGAAAAGTGCGAAATGTTTTGTGATCAGTTGAAGAATTCGTTCATTCTTCCACAAATGGAGTGCTTTGATGGACACCGAAAGAAGGCAAATGATTAAAAATATTAAGGAGAGGAGTCATTTATTTATCTATCAGACCAGAAAATATCAACACTTTTAGTGCAAAAATTTCGAGAATGACCTTAACAATTTTTAAAAACAAAAAAAGAAAATTATTTTAAAATTATTCATAAATAGGGCTTCCTTTTTTAGGCAAATGCCTAAAACTTTTGCGCACTTGATACGCATAGATAAGCACGAAAAACGCGTTTTCCGCTTGGTTTGAGGTGTCTACGATGAATTTATAATGCCTATTTTTGCCTATTTCGGGGTTTTTGTGCCTAAAGTGCCTATTTAAGGATTTTCGAAAAAATCCTTAACAAAAATGCAATAAAAACGAAAAACACACCACTAAGAAATGACCCAAAAAAAATTTCAGAAAATACACCCTTAAGAATTGAAAAAATTTTTCAAAAAATTATTCCCAAAATTAAATATTTTTTCTTAATAAAAATTTTTTGGTTTAAAAATTTGTTCATATTCGAAAAAAACTTTAAAATATTTTATAATTTCATTTTAATGTGTTTTGTTACCTAAAAACGTTAATAAAAAATTTTATTTGCCTATTTTAGTGCCTATTTGAGGATTTTGGGCCTATTTAATGCCTATTTTGCGATTTTTTATGCCTTTTTAGGTGCCTATTTCGCGATTTTTTGTGCCTAAAAAAGGAAGCCCTATTCATAAAATATTTTTAAATTAATCACAATTTTTAGCAAAGTTTTGGGTAATCCTCAAATTTGAACTTTAGGTCAAAATAAAAATTATCTAAACTCCAAAGTAATTAGAGAATTTAAATTTTACTTGGAAGTTTTGGCTGGAGATGCATTTGGCGATTTGGCCGAACAGTCGGCCGACCATTGGCCTCAAAATGCTTTGGTCTTCGACCTTTGAAAGGATCACTTCCAATTCATCCAGAAAAATACACTAAACAACAACATAAATTTAAAAATGCGATTTGCTAATCGCTTGCTTCTTTCTGTCCATTCGTTTTCGGCCACCATTTTAACATTTTGTCAATCGCCGCCGCCGCCAATTGCGCGTCCAATTCGATGAATTGAATGACCCGGTCGATGAGCCGAAGCGAGAATCATTTAATCAGAAAGCATAATCAATTTACCATTTTGTAAAAGCTTTCAAGAGAGTCGCTTTTGTGAAGGGGAAGCAAAACTTTGGAAAACATTTGCTTCTCTTCGCTTTTGAGGGGCACTTTAAAGCCACCGATCACACTTAAAAGCATTTGGTAAAACACTTTCATTCAACCAATTCACTTCTCCAAAATGTCCAATGTCTCCGCAACTCCGTGAAATGTTTTTGTTGTTGCCAATTGGCACCGCTCGTCAAAAACGGCTTCGCCGAGGGAGTAAAAGAGGTGTTTGCGAATGTGGGGACGGAAGCGGACGAACTTCAGGTAAATGCTTCGGAGTATCTGTGCCAAACAGCGTCTCACTTCGCTATGCGGACAAATTGCCACATTTGTGATCAAACGCCGTACAAATTGCTGATCGACAAACTCTTTGGCACGAGTCACACGGAATTTGTCCGATCGGAGCACCAAAAGGAACAGCTCATAAACCAACTAAAGTCAAATTCAATTTGGGACGGCTCATAAACGAACAACAGCAGAAAATCAATTTTATTATTTAATTAATATTTAGTGCTTATTTGTTAGCATGGCTTCTGTCCCTAATTTTCGACCTTTGAATGGCTCCACTCAACCGAATGCCATTCATCAGCAGAAAGAGCATTGACGTGCCCTCCTTCACCCTCTTTTGCTAATGTTTCGGTTGCATCTCCGTGCAGTTGCTCTCCTTGGCCCTCTTTTGCCAATGTTTCCCCTTTTTCCGCCGGCCATTGGTTTTCTTCGTCGTCCAACGGCGGATAAAAATCGTCATAAATTTTGTTGCTGACAATTTCAAAAAGAGATGGATAAATCTGTTCGCAAATGCTTTCTTTTGCCGAGCCAAAATATTCGACGATTTCGCCCAAAAAATCCACGCAAATGGGCAGAAATTTGTTTATTTTGTGCGAATTTTTGCTGGCCGCTGACTGAGCAGCGAATTCGTTGTGCAAATTGCGGGGCCAACGACGACAAAAGTCAAATTTTCGAATTGCCAATTCGAAGCGTTCATTTTCCGGAACGTCTAAAAATATTTTTGCTTTTTCTTCACAATGCCAACAATGGGTGAATGAATTTTACCCCGAATTTTTAGCATCGGTTCGTTTTCGTTGGCAATGGTCGAATTATTTTCACTCATTTTCTGTGAATAAAACAACAAAAATTATCGCAACAAATTTGACACAAAACATCCGTTAAATTTTACTTTCAATTATTTTAATTATGGTGAAAAAAGACTCAAAAAGTAATCTTTGAGAGGGAAAAGAAGTGAAAATGGCGGCCCATTTGGCAGCCAATTTTATTTCAATGGAAATAACGGAGTGATCAGCAGCTGTTTTAACGGAAGGGCTAAACGTTTCGCTCAATTGACTGATGAATCCATTTGTTGTCGATTTTGTCCTTTCCAACAACCGAAAATGATTAAGCTGCAATTTGATGGCCAAAAAAACACCAATTAAGTGCAGCAATTTGCATTTAATTAGGGCAAAACAAATGGGTTTGGAGGACAATTACCTTATCTATGAGTTATCATTGTTATTAAAAATTCAACTGTTAATACACCCTTATTTTTATTTTAAAATTTAAATTTTGGACATAATTAAATGAACTTCAAAAGTCCATGTCAAACATTCGTCAACATTTTGTCTTATGCAAGTGAATTGGCATTTGTTCCGCCATTTTCGGCGCGTCTTATCGAACGGAAAAACTGCAAAATAAAAAGTGATTAAATGCCAACATTCTTTTTATGATTGCCTTTCGTGAACAAATGCTTCGCCAGTCCGGCACTTTCGCCGAGTCGGCACTTAAATACGAAGCCGAAGAAGCCCTTCGGGAGCCGCTGGAGCGCTTCCTTTCCGTCCATGTTTTCATGGTAATAGCAACGGAATCATGGTGACGCATTCGGTTGCGTTTTTTTTCTTGTTTTTTTGTCAAAATTAATCTTTATTTTCTAATAGTTTTTCACCAAAAATTTATGAATTTCTGTGAAATTTAATTTAATTTTTTATATTTTGTAAAAAATATTTTGAAAAATATTAATTTTGTTTAAAAAACTATATTAATCACAAAAAAATAAATTAAAAAGAAAAGTCAACGGACGGCCACCAGCACGGGGTTAAACAACGGGTCGATGAACGCCGCAATGCGACTCAGCTGATAGACGGAGGCCCACCAGGCGATCTCGCGACGATCGTTGACCACCATCACATACATTTCGATGAAGCTTTGGGAGAACAGCGACAGGAAGAAAGCAATGCTGGAAAAGAAGGGACGGAATGAAAGCAAAACAAACGGAAGGACGAACGAACAGCGAAAGGACGAGAGTTTGGAAGAGCGTTTCACGCCGGCGGAATGGGCTCGAGTCACTGAAAAACGGAAAGCATTCATCAGTTCGAGACCCCCCCCCCCCTTAGTAAACGCACAATTAGAAAAGGGCCTTCTCCTCACAGTGCTTCCGCCCGCCTCACTGTCCGTCCCCCCGTCGCTCCTTCCGCCGGCATTTTTGCCATTTGTCGCATTTTCATTCAGAAAATGGTGTTGCCTTTGGACGCGGCGATGGCAATACACAGTGATTACGAAAATGACCAAAGAAATGGACAGCAGCACAACGGTGAACAGAGTGTGACCTCTGAGCAGAAAGTGGCCCAACTCTTGGTAAACGGCCAACCGATCGCAGCGCTCTCCGATTTCATTGTACACCATGAAAGTGGCACTTCTAAAAGAGCGGGGGGGGGGAGTGGGAGGAGTGAATTATCGGCAAATCAGGCCCAGTGATCAAGAAATCAGTCCCCATGGAATAGGTGGGCCGTGGGTTCGACCCCCCCCCCCCCTTTCTTATTGGCTGAGAGTACCGTCGACATGCAAATTGGCTGGGGTTGCTGCTGGTCAACTCCAACAGTTCGTGCAGCTGCGAGACAGCGAAGTACTGAAGTGCGGAGAAAAGCACGTGACTGACGACGAGGAACAGCCAAACGCCGGCGAACACAGCGATCACTTTGGCACGTGAAATGCGAATGCCTTTGCCACTCATCGAACTGCGATTGGGCGGTGATCGGATTGATCACTTGACTGTTTTTGACCAATCGACCGACCGATTGATGACCACCAAAACAAGCACAAGCAAATTGGTGAGTCCGAGCAGTGAGCCATTCTGAGCCAACGAAAGAAGCGTTTCCTGGATCAGATTCTTGAGGAATTCGGACGGCTTGTACAGATGGATTTGCAGTATTTCGGCTATGAAAAGTTGCGGCGTCGTTGTGTCTTCGTCTTCGGCCGATGCGTCGGCTGAGTCTTCCTCAGCCTAAACAGCAGAAATTTGGTTAAATGATCGTCAAAAGCAGCAGCCCATTCATTGGTCCTCACTTCTTCGTTGGAATTTGCGATTGGGCGAGTGTATTTTGTGTCCAAGGCAATGTCCGAATACAAACACAAAAAGGAGGCCTAAAGAAACGGCGAAATGAAACGAACGACGAAATTTGGCATTTTAAGGGGTGGGGCAGACCAAAAAAAGGACATTTGAGAAGAGAATGTTGAAAATGAACAGAATGGTGACGGTGGACAAGTGATGGCGAGTGTGGTGGAGCAGCACGGAGAGAACGGTCGTGTTCAGACAAATGCCGCACAAAAGGGCGATTTCCAAGCCAAGGCCAAGCCGTGCCCAGCCACTCAGCGTGGAGAACTCACTGAACAATTAAATTTTAATTGCCACTGCCAAAAGCGACGATTTGCCGTCGTCACCTGACACTTTCCTCGGCCAGCAGCCCCTCGGGCACTTCGATCTTTTCGCTGGGCCTTCGGTTGCACGTCTCTCTGAGCTGCTGCGTCTCCGCCTCGTCCTCCGCTTCGCTCTGCAGCTGCTCTTCCGTTGGCATTGTGTCCGTCCCATTGTTTGTTGGTTCGCCCTCCTCTTGAAAGCGTTCGTTCGCTTGGACCATTTTGCATCTTAAAATTATGACCGATGTTTTGGCATTGCTTTTTGGCATTTTGACTTGTAAAGCATTTCGACGCGAGGGTTTAGCCAAATGGTGGCCAATGAGAAATGCTCTAAAAGAAGTCGCGTCTTCAGCACCAAATGGGGCAGCGAACTCTTCTGCTTGATCATCCTTTTGATGTAACTGCTAAAACGGCAACCAAATTTGGCTTTCGGCACTCCGCCAATGCCCAAATGCCTTTCGCTTATCTTATTTCGTTGCCGAACATCACATCGTTGGTCAAGGCTTGGCCCATCCCAACACCCAAAGGTCGATTTGCCTCGACGAACTCGCGAAAAGTAAAGCGATGCGTTCCCTCGCAAGTGTGCGAGAAGCGAAACAGAAAAGCCTTGGCGCCGACCGCCAAAGGCTTTTTGTTGTCGTCGATACAAAACTGAATTTGGTTGGCAATGCTTTCTTTTCCCAAGCTGAGATTGCCTTCAGCAGCTCCTTCAACACTTTCTGCTCTTCTTCGTCCTCCCCAATGTTCGGCACGTGGCACCGTTTGTAAAGGTCCATCGTATGTTTGAACATTCTGTCGCAAATTTCCCTTCTCTCCACGGAGCCCCTCTCAAAAATAATCTGAAAAAAATCGAAGAATTTTCATTTTTTAAAATCGGACCCGAAACAATTCAGCAAAGTCGGACAATTGGTACCTTAAGCAACAGAAAAGGACAGAAGGAAAGGGAATAAGAAAAGCTCTTTTCTTCCAAAATGCCCACTTTCCAATGTTGTCATTGCGTCGGCAAATCTAAAAGAAAAGTCGACAAAACGATAATCATTAATGAATTAATTAATAAAGGCGTGACGACCATTGAGTAAGCGGTGCGCAAAAAGTCCAATTGGAAGTCGCGATGGTACGCGACGACCTTTCGCATTTTGCAGAAGTCCATCGACTGCATAAGCCAAACGAGGCCTTCGTACCGTTTGGACTGCAACATGCGCGAGAAGTTGCTGTTGCACATAATGTGGTGCCGTACCATGCTGTTCAGCTGCCAATGGGTTGAGTTTTGCCCTCCTTTTTTCCCCCTTTTGCCTTTGCCTTACCATTGGCGACTCTCTCCCACTCATTATTTGCGTGTTCAAATTGTCCGTGCACAAATTGCTCAGCTGCTCCTCATTGTTCAGCTGATCAACCCATTGTTCAGTGCTAAATGAAACTCCGATGGCACAACCGAAAAGCAAAGAAAAGGCCAAAATGAGCGGGGCGAAGAGAGAGACGGCGCAAAGGGACAACATTCGGTGGAAATAACGCACTAAACAAGTGGAGTTACTGTAGGACAACGAGATGAATACTGTAATAGTAAAAGAAATCTCGAATTGTCATTCAAAGATGGGAAAACAACAGCTGTTTAAGGAAAGTGTGAGCTCAGGGAGGAGGGAGGGGTCAAGAAATTCCCCCTTTTCGGAAAGAATAAAATTGGGGGGGGGTCAAAAATATTTCACCAAAAGGGTTTTTTTAAATGCAGCCTTCCGCCCGGCCATTGACAAAGCAAAGGCAAACGAAATCGGAGACGACAATTTATTAAATTGGAGCCAATCAACAGAACTCCCCTTGGCATTTGATTCTTTTGGATTTGAAATTATATTGGGGACCAGTGAAAAGCACTTTAGGAAAAGAAATAAAGAAAGCGTTTGTTCCGTTTTGTTGGCTGACCAAAACGGAGGGTTTGCCACGGGGAATCTGAGCATTGTGAACCCAAACAGAAAAAGCGGTTGCTTTAAAAAAAATTCAAAAAACCCAAATAATTGGTGGGGACGGCCCAGGGACAAAGTGCCAATCGGTGACTCTGAGTCCGTGTTTCTGCTCGGCACTGCCCAGGGCGGCGTTTATCTGTTTGAACCGCGCGCCAATCAGCTGATCCGGATATTCCAAGTGATCAACTCCCCCGTCCGCTGTGTGCCAAGCATTTACTTTCAGGCCGATTCGGACATCAAACAGCTTGTCGACATGCCGGGAAGGGTTCACTTTCTTGCGATAACCGAGTAATTTGGTCATTTCTAATGGTACTCTGCTGGTCCAAATTTAGATCGATGATGTTTTATCAGTTAGCAATTGAGGGGAAGCATTGATAAAGCGGATGAAGGACTACTAATGAAGAATTTTATGACATAGAAACTATTCCAACGAACGGAGAGTGAAATACCAATAATTGACAATGAGAATATAACATTGTTTTAAACAAATTGGCTTTTTATTTCAATGGTATTTTAATTTCAAAAATTCCGATCATTTCCAAGCCCCGCCCCTTTCACGTCTTTTTTTTTTGCTGTTTATGTTGATCATCTCACAACATAATGCATGCCGTCGAACGGACTTTCGCCGTCTGTTTCTGTCTCATTTCTCTTTCAGTCTTTCACACTGATTATACTGATCAGCCAGTTTTCTGCACTAATCACTCAGACCTCCGCCGATATTGTGCTTATTTTTTCTTCCATTTTCATTCTTTATCCAATAATCTTTGTGTCCCCCTCCGTTCTTTTCCATCCGTAATTTATTCCTTTTTCTATCCCAAAATTTGAAATTATGTTTAGAATTAAATTATGACGGCTTAAAATACGAATAAAAAGTGGATGATCAAAAGCATATTTTATTCTATTGAAGGATTGTCGTCATATGTTTTTCATCCTCTCATTAATCACTGCTGCTGTTCAACCACTGATTTTAGCAGTTAACTTCCTGTTTCTTATGTTAAATTTGGGGTTGATCATTTTTTTACTGCATTGCATTTTGTTTATGTTGGTGATCAAATAAACTCATTGAATTTTTTTTGATCAATTAGGTTATTTGGGCCTAATCAGATTTGTGATGTCTGAAAACGATGAATTGCGATTGAATGAGGCATTGAAGAAGCAGGCGGAAGAAGCACGAATTTTAAATGACATCAGACGAGAGCAGCAGGACCCGCCAACTCCATTGGAAAATGACGTCTATTTATTTGATACGCTACAGCAACATGCGCATGCCAAACAATTGACTTTGGCGGTAATACCTGGAATGGTCACCGTTTTTTGGAATTTTGTCACCTCTCGCGGGGACGATTTGCGGAAGCGGGGGTTTAAAGTTGCGGAAAAGTGATGAGAAAACGGCCACAACCAAGGGACAGACGTTTTTTCTTGTCAAATTCTCATTATAGATATAAAAACAAATCATTAACAAAAACACTTTTCTCTTTGTTATAATAAAAATTATTTAATCTTTAAATAATTAGACCAGACTTACTGTAAGTGCAGGCTTACCTACATTTTTAAGCTTCTTCGTAAGCTGCATGAGGATGCGCTTTCGCATGCTTCGTATCGTGGGCGATTGAGAGGCGAGACAATGGGTGAAAAAGCCGATTGGGTGATCAGTGATCACCGTGGGTGGCCATGTTGCAGTGCCTAATAGTGAAGTAAAGAAGGAAATGGAATTGTTTGTCCGTTGGCTTTCCGACGAAGACGAGAAGGTGAAAGCGAGCACTAGTGAATATGGAGCCCAAAAGTTCATCGCAATTGCCCACATCAAGCTGGTAAGAAACTGATCACCGAAATTAGGACAAGATCATTGATTCATTTGGGAGAAGAATTAAAAAAGGGTGATGAGAATGGGGAAATAAAAATGTTATGACGAAAGAGCAGGATTGTCTCCTTCTCCGTTAATGGGATTGCTTTCCCCATTCAGACAACCATTCATTGTTTCCCCAACGGGAATGGACGTGTTTGTCGGGCTTTGATGTCACTTCTCGCCATAGAATATGGCTTCAAGGCATTCACTATTGGCGAATATTCACGTTACAAGGAAACACTGAAGGAAGCTGTGGTGAGGAAGCAAGAACAACCGTTCATCGACTTCATAGCAATCCACCTGCAGTCGAGTTCTGCTTATTTGTTAGTAATATTCATGAATTATTTAATTAATTAACATTATGAAACTGCCTAATGATTAATTGCTGTACATTTTCAAAAATCTAGGAAAATTTTTCGGATTTAGAATTATTGTCTTATACGTGGACTTACCTTTTGTCTTGGCTTTATGCTTTGGTCATTGCTGTAAACAATGCCAAATGGTACACTGACTTTACGCCCTGTCACCAATCGGATTCATTGTTTATTAATATGGCGTTGTATCCGATTTCAGAGGGGGTAAGTTTAAAAGGGAAAATAAAGGATTTTGTCTGTCAACAAATGTGGCAGCAACAACGGAATCCAACCAAACTCTGAATTTGGTTCCGCGAAAGAATTTTCTTCGTGCCTCGTAAAATGCATTACAACGTAATGATGTTGCCAACAAAAGCAAAGAGAAGACAGAGCTTTTAAAAATACTCATTGGTATTATGGATAAAGGGGTTTTGTTAATGATTTAAAAAATTAAATAATCTTAAATAATAAAAATCATGATCGCCTACAAAAAGCAACCAATTTTTATTTTTTGATATCGATAGTTCTAAATGATTTATATAATTAGCCTACAAATTTTTAAAATTTATTATAAAAAGTTATGATAAAAAAATGCTCGAAAAACGAGATTTTTAACTCCTTCAGCAGGCCATAACCTTTTTGATGACGCTGCCCGTCAAAATCCCGCCGCGTCGAAATCCCGCCAAAACCAAAATGAGTCGAAATCCCGCCAAATAAAAATTATTTATTTATTTATTTTATACATGTATTTGTATGTATATTTTATATTATACATATATAAAAATATCATAATAGATTATTCTAAGCAAAATGGGTCGAAAAAATTGAAATTCTTCATAAATGTTGTAAACACAGATTTCTGAACAACAATGACGGCGAAAATGCAAAAAATTCTGATCATTGTGAGCAAACGACAACAACAATGAACGTTATGAAGACTGGAGAAGAACAAGACATCACCAATTTCAAACTTGGGAAAACTCAAAAGGTAGGCATTTGTCTTTGGTCTGAAGGTAGAAACTTGTTAAAAATAAGTCATACATTTTAATTAAGTCTTCCGATATGTGATTGAAAAAATCTGTGGACTGCCACGCGTGACAGTCATTGCTTGATGGCGTCAACGCGTTTGGTGTTCGTTCGGCGAGTGTTTTCTTGCCCCAAATAAGCTTTCAATGTTTGTTCTAACAATTTTTTTGGTATTTTACGGTTATCTGTACTCAGGGCATTTTTTGGTTATACGAGTCGTCGTCGTGTCATTTTTTGGTTGTGCGGGTCATCCTCGTGACATTGTGAAGCGATTTTGTGTATAAAATGTGAATTTTTTGAAAAATGGATTTTGAGTTTTTTCAAATCCGGGATTGGGGTTCGAATTGGGTCAAAACAGATGCCAGAATCGGTTTCCCCGACCTTGAAAACCCCTAAAACAAGTTTATTTCAAAAAAATGTTTTTTTTTCAAAATCTGAGGACAGATAACCGTAAAGAACCATTTTTATTTATTTCTTCTTTGATTATTTGCATTTTAAGCATTCGCGGGGCATCATTTTCAATCCGTTGAACCCGACCATACGTATTCACGGCAGCCGTTGTAGTTCGGCATCAATTCACCCGCCCCCTCAACAACAACATTGGTCTCGAAGTAACCCATCTTTTCTGTATTTTTTACTTGTAAACCCCCAAAAAACTTAACAAATTTTATAAGTGTCTGATCGCCCGACCCTTTCCGACTTAATTGTTGAAGTCAGCAGAAACATCGACCGACAAGCGGACGCAGCGAATTGAGCTCGGAATTTCGTGCACTATGAAAATTTTTGAAGATTCGATCATACAATTCTCTTTTTTCGATTCATTCAATATTTAAAAATATCATTATTTTTCGTGAAAATTGTTATTTATTTATGCGATTCTGGTAAAGTATTAATGAATTTCGTATTTTGAAGCCTTAGGAATGTAATTTTAAGACTTTTTCGCTAATTTTTATTTGGCGGGATTTCGACTCATTTTGGCTTTGGCGGGATTTCGACGCGGCGGGATTATGACGCGGCGGGATTTCGACGCGGCGGGATTTCGACGCGGCGGGATTTTGACAGCGCGCCCCTTTTTGAAACCTTTTTGAATGTTAATCAAATTTTTTTGAAATTTGCAGATTAATAAAGAACATTTTGAACTACAATATCTAATGATTATAAACAAATTTTGAGCATATGCCTTTTTTCTGCGCCTTAGTTTCGATATATTAAGCATAAATAGCTCATTTTCCACTTGGTTTAAAGCTTCTAACTTGCATTTTTTGTGACTTTTTTATACTTTTTTGTTGACTTTCATTTTTAAGGCAAAATTTGACTTTTAGCGAAGAAAAATTCCGAAAAATAGGTTTAACTTCGAGGCGGTACAAAAATTTCCTTACCACTAGGACTCAAATGACGAGACTGAAAATAATAATAAAATCTGGCGTGGTGATCTTTTGAAAATATTTTTTTGTTAAACTAGTAGGTTAGCGGCTTCGGCGCATCTCCCGCTAGGCTGTACGATTGTGTTGTAGAATTATGAATGATAAAACCAACTATTATGGCTCGGCCGCTTCGCGGCCTCGCATCCTTTTCTTGGCATTTTCTTATGGCACAACTTTTTTAAACATTCTACTGGTCTTTTTGTTTCTTGTAGTTTCTTAAACAACCCTCGGCATTTCAATCATCGGAACTCAATCTCACAAATTCTTCTGCATCCGAATCACTGGGACTCAATCCACCGGCATTCCAGTCACTGGGACTCAATTCTCCGACTTCAATAACCTGGACTCAGTCCTCCAGCTTTGAATCATCGGCACTCGGTGGCTAGACATTTCGACAATGGCCGTTTCGCTAATGACCGTTTCGACAATGACCATTTACGACTGTGTCATATCGCCCAAAATTTAAAATATCAATTGAAAATATATAAAAAATATTAAATTAATAAAAAAATTATTATGAAATTTAAAGAGAAAATATAATTGACTATATTTTAAAATCACATTATCAATCGCCTATTGTGTATATCCTTTTTCCACCCCTTACAAAGGAGAGGTACCCAAGTGACCGTGGGACTTGCGAATGAAACTTACAGGGTAGGTAGACTACCCCCCCCCCCCTTTGTATTATAATTTTATTTTTGTTTTTGCTAAATGAAGCTTCTGGACAAGATATGAAGCTTTTCCTTTTTGCATTATTAATATCATTAACAAAGAATGAGAACCCAATGTGAGCGTCGAAGGCCCAGTGGTTATGCCTTCCGTCCTTTTTTTCTTTTTCTAAAGTTCAATTCCCCCACCCTGCAAAATAATTGCTTTGTTCTTTTTCCTATCCAAAATATTTTTAAACATTTTTAACATTAATAATTTTGTTAATATTTTTTAATATTTTATATGATAGAATAAAATTTGGTCTATTTACAGAAAAAGGATTAAAAAATTCTTTTAGTTGGTCCTCTCATCTATTTCCTCTCCAAAGTTTGGCATTTTAGAGAAAAATCTAGGAAGATACAAAAAATTGAAAAATACACCCCATAAAAATCACTTTTTTTCCATTGCTTACAACATTACAAAATTTTTTATTTCTTCAAATGCCGAAAGTAAACAAATTGGAAAAAATTCGTTATTGGATTTCGAGTTCTCAACTGAATCTTAAATTTATAAAACTAATTTTATCAGAAAAAGACCTATTTTACCCTCGAAAAATTAAAATAAGTGCCAAAAGGTAAAATAATCATTTGCAAAGTTCGGCATAAATGCCGATTTGGCTGCACTATCATTTAATGAGCACCAAAAAAGAGATCGCGTCTGCGAATGATCGGAGTGCGGACGGCCACCAGCACGGGGTTAAACAACGGGTCGATGAACGCCGCAATGCGACTCAGCTGATAGACGGAGGCCCACCAGGCGATCTCGCGACGATCGTTGACCACCATCACATACATTTCGATGAAGCTTTGGGAGAACAGCGACAGGAAGAAAGCAATGCTGGAAAAGAAGGGACGGAATGAAAGCAAAACAAACGGAAGGACGAACGAACAGCGAAAGGACGAGAGTTTGGAAGAGCGTTTCACGCCGGCGGAATGGGCTCGAGTCACTGAAAAACGGAAAGCATTCATCAGTTCGAGACCCCCCCCCCCCTCCCTGCCCCGCCCGCCACTCACCGCCTTCTCCTCACAGTGCTTCCGCCCGCCTCACTGTCCGTCCCCCCGTCGCTCCTTCCGCCGGCATTTTTGCCATTTGTCGCATTTTCATTCAGAAAATGGTGTTGCCTTTGGACGCGGCGATGGCAATACACAGTGATTACGAAAATGACCAAAGAAATGGACAGCAGCACAACGGTGAACAGAGTGTGACCTCTGAGCAGAAAGTGGCCCAACTCTTGGTAAACGGCCAACCGATCGCAGCGCTCTCCGATTTCATTGTACACCATGAAAGTGGCACTTCTAAAAGAGCGGGGGGGGGGAGTGGGAGGAGTGAATTATCGGCAAATCAGGCCCAGTGATCAAGAAATCAGTCCCCATGGAATAGGTGGGCCGTGGGTTCGACCCCCCCCCCATTTCTTATTGGCTGAGAGTACCGTCGACATGCAAATTGGCTGGGGTTGCTGCTGGTCAACTCCAACAGTTCGTGCAGCTGCGAGACAGCGAAGTACTGAAGTGCGGAGAAAAGCACGTGACTGACGACGAGGAACAGCCAAACGCCGGCGAACACAGCAATCACTTTGGCACGTGAAATGCGAATGCCTTTGCCACTCATAATGCCGATTTGGCTGCACTATCATTTAATGAGCACCAAAAAAGAGATGTTGGGAAGGAATTTTTAGAAAATAAAATTAAAATAAGTGCCAAAAAGGTAAAATAACATTTGCAAAGTTCGGCATAAATGCCGATTTGGCTGCACTATCATTTAATGAGCACCAAAAAAGAGATGTTGGGAAGGAATTTTTAGAAAATAAAATTAAAATAAGTGCCAAAAAGGTAAAGTGTCTTCGTCTTCGGCCGATGCGTCGGCTGAGTCTTCCTCAGCCTAAACAGCAGAAATTTGGTTAAATGATCGTCAAAAGCAGCAGCCCATTCATTGGTCCTCACTTCTTCGTTGGAATTTGCGATTGGGCGAGTGTATTTTGTGTCCAAGGCAATGTCCGAATACAAACACAAAAAGGAGGCCTAAAGAAACGGCGAAATGAAACGAACGACGAAATTTGGCATTTTAAGGGGTGGGGCAGACCAAAAAAAGGACATTTGAGAAGAGAATGTTGAAAATGAACAGAATGGTGACGGTGGACAAGTGATGGCGAGTGTGGTGGAGCAGCACGGAGAGAACGGTCGTGTTCAGACAAATGCCGCACAAAAGGGCGATTTCCAAGCCAAGGCCAAGCCGTGCCCAGCCACTCAGCGTGGAGAACTCACTGAACAATTAAATTTTAATTGCCACTGCCAAAAGCGACGATTTGCCGTCGTCACCTGACACTTTCCTCGGCCAGCAGCCCCTCGGGCACTTCGATCTTTTCGCTGGGCCTTCGGTTGCACGTCTCTCTGAGCTGCTGCGTCTCCGCCTCGTCCTCCGCTTCGCTCTGCAAATTAAAATAAGTGCCAAAAAGGTAAAATAACATTTGCAAAGTTCGGCATAAATGCCGATTTGGCTGCACTATCATTTAATGAGCACCAAAAAAGAGATGTTGGGAAGGAATTTTTAGAAAATAAAATTAAAATAAGTGCCAAAAAGGTAAAATAATCATTTGCAAAGTTCGGCATAAATGCCGATTTGGCTGCACTATCATTTAATGAGCACCAAAAAAGAGATGTTGGGAAGGAATTTTTAGAAAATAAAATTAAAATAAGTGCCAAAAAGGTAAAATAACATTTGCAAAGTTCGGCATAAATGCCGATTTGGCTGCACTATCATTTAATGAGCACCAAAAAAGAGATGTTGGGAAGGAATTTTTAGAAAATAAAATTAAAATAAGTGCCAAAAAGGTAAAATAATCATTTGCAAAGTTCGGCATAAATGCCGATTTGGCTGCACTATCATTTAATGAGCACCAAAAAAGAGATGTTGGGAAGGAATTTTTAGAAAATAAAATTAAAATAAGTGCCAAAAAGGTAAAATAATCATTTGCAAAGTTCGGCATAAATGCCGATTTGGCTGCACTATCATTTAATGAGCACCAAAAAAGAGATGTTGGGAAGGAATTTTTAGAAAATAAAATTAAAATAAGTGCCAAAAAGGTAAAATAACATTTGCAAAGTTCGGCATAAATGCCGATTTGGCTGCACTATCATTTAATGAGCACCAAAAAAGGTTTTTAAAATCGGACCCGAAGAAAATAAAATTAAAATAAGTGCCAAAAAGGTAAAATAATCATTTGCAAAGTTCGGCATAAATGCCGATTTGGCTGCACTATCATTTAATGAGCACCAAAAAAGAGATGTTGGGAAGGAATTTTTAGAAAATAAAATTAAAATAAGTGCCAAAAAGGTAAAATAATCATTTGCAAAGTTCGGCATAAATGCCGATTTGGCTGCACTATCATTTAATGAGCACCAAAAAAGGGATTTGACGACCTTTCGCATTTTGCAGAAGTCCATCGACTGCATAAGCCAAACGAGGCCTTCGTACCGTTTGGACTGCAACATGCGCGAGAAGTTGCTGTTGCACATAATGTGGTGCCGTACCATGCTGTTCAGCTGCCAATGGGTTGAGTTTTGCCCTCCTTTTTTCCCCCTTTTGCCTTTGCCTTACCATTGGCGACTCTCTCCCACTCATTATTTGCGTGTTCAAATTGTCCGTGCACAAATTGCTCAGCTGCTCCTCATTGTTCAGCTGATCAACCCATTGTTCAGTGCTAAATGAAACTCCGATGGCACAACCGAAAAGCAAAGAAAAGGCCAAAATGAGCGGGGCGAAGAGAGAGACGGCGCAAAGGGACAACATTCGGTGGAAATAACGCACTAAACAAGTGGAGTTACTGTAGGACAACGAGATGAATACTGTAATAGTAAAAGAAATCTCGAATTGTCATTCAAAGATGGGAAAACAACAGCTGTTTAAGGAAAGTGTGAGCTCAGGGAGGAGGGAGGGGTCAAGAAATTCCCCCTTTTCGGAAAGAATAAAATTGGGGGGGGCAATGAGGGGGGGGGGAGGGGGAGGGGACTCACAAATCGCAAAACAACGGCCATTGACAAAGCAAAGGCAAACGAAATCGGAGACGACAATTTATTAAATTGGAGCCAATCAACAGAACTCCCCTTGGCATTTGATTCTTTTGGATTTGAAATTATATTGGGGACCAGTGAAAAGCACTTTAGGAAAAGAAATAAAGAAAGCGTTTGTAAAATTAAAATAAGTGCCAAAAAGGTAAAATAATCATTTGCAAAGTTCGGCATAAATGCCGATTTGGCTGCACTATCATTTAATGAGCACCAAAAAAGAGATGTTGGGAAGGAATTTTTAGAAAATAAAATTAAAATAAGTGCCAAAAAGGTAAAATAACATTTGCAAAGTTCGGCATAAATGCCGATTTGGCTGCACTATCATTTAATGAGCACCAAAAAAGAGATGTTGGGAAGGAATTTTTAGAAAATAAAATTAAAATAAGTGCCAAAAAGGTAAAATAATCATTTGCAAAGTTCGGCATAAATGCCGATTTGGCTGCACTATCATTTAATGAGCACCAAAAAAGAGATGTTGGGAAGGAATTTTACTCTGCTGGTCCAAATTTAGATCGATGATGTTTTATCAGTTAGCAATTGAGGGGAAGCATTGATAAAGCGGATGCTGCACTATCATTTAATGAGCACCAAAAAAGAGATGTTGGGAAGGAATTTTTAGAAAATAAAATTAAAATAAGTGCCAAAAAGGTAAAATAATCATTTGCAAAGTTCGGCATAAATGCCGATTTGGCTGCACTATCATTTAATGAGCACCAAAAAAGAGATGTTGGGAAGGAATTTTTAGAAAATAAAATTAAAATAAGTGCCAAAAAGGTAAAATAACATTTGCAAAGTTCGGCATAAATGCCGATTTGGCTGCACTATCATTTAATGAGCACCAAAAAAGGTATACTGATCAGCCAGTTTTCTGCACTAATCACTCAGACCTCCGCCGATATTGTGCTTATTTTTTCTTCCATTTTCATTCTTTATCCAATAATCTTTGTGTCCCCCTCCGTTCTTTTCCATCCGTAATTTATTCCTTTTTCTATCCCAAAATTTGAAATTATGTTTAGAATTAAATTATGACGGCTTAAAATACGAATAAAAAGTGGATGATCAAAAGCATATTTTATTCTATTGAAGGATTGTCGTCATATGTTTTTCATCCTCTCATTAATCACTGCTGCTGTTCAACCACTGATTTTAGCAGTTAACTTCCTGTTTCTTATGTTAAATTTGGGGTTGATCATTTTTTTACTGCATTGCATTTTGTTTATGTTGGTGATCAAATAAACTCATTGAATTTTTTTTGATCAATTAGGTTATTTGGGCCTAATCAGATTTGTGATGTCTGAAAACGATGAATTGCGATTGAATGAGGCATTGAAGAAGCAGGCGGAAGAAGCACGAATTTTAAATGACATCAGACGAGAGCAGCAGGACCCGCCAACTCCATTGGAAAATGACGTCTATTTATTTGATACGCTACAGCAACATGCGCATGCCAAACAATTGACTTTGGCGGTAATACCTGGAATGGTCACCGTTTTTTGGAATTTTGTCACCTCTCGCGGGGACGATTTGCGGAAGCGGGGGTTTAAAGTTGCGGAAAAGTGATGAGAAAACGGCCACAACCAAGGGACAGACGTTTTTTCTTGTCAAATTCTCATTATAGATATAAAAACAAATCATTAACAAAAACACTTTTCTCTTTGTTATAATAAAAATTATTTAATCTTTAAATAATTACCAGACTTACTGTAAGTGCAGGCTTACCTACATTTTTAAGCTTCTTCGTAAGCTGCATGAGGATGCGCTTCCGCATGCTTCGTATCGTGGGCGATTGAGAGGCGAGACAATGGGTGAAAAAGCCGATTGGGTGATCACCGTGGGTGGCCATGTTGCAGTGCCTAATAGTGAAGTAAAGAAGGAAATTGAATTGTTTGTCCGTTGGCTTTCCGACGAGGACGAGAAGGTGAAAGCGAGCACTAGTGAATATGGAGCCCAAAAGTTCATCGCAATTGCCCACATCAAGCTGGTAAGAAACTGATCACCGAAATTAGGACAAGATCATTGATTCATTTGGGAGAAGAATTAAAAAAGGGTGATGAGAATGGGGAAATAAAAATGTTATGACGAAAGAGCAGGATTGTCTCCTTCTCCGTTAATGGGATTGCTTTCCCCATTCAGACAACCATTCATTGTTTCCCCAACGGGAATGGACGTGTTTGTCGGGCTTTGATGTCACTTCTCGCCATACGATATGGCTTCAAGGCATTCACTATTGGCGAATATTCACGTTACAAGGAAACACTGAAGGAAGCTGTGGTGAGGAAGCAAGAACAACCGTTCATCGACTTCATAGCAATCCACCTGCAGTCGAGTTCTGCTTATTTGTTAGTAATATTCATGAATTATTTAATTAATTAACATTATGAAACTGCCTAATGATTAATTGCTGTACATTTTCAAAAATCTAGGAAAATTTTTCGGATTTAGAATTATTGTCTTATACGTGGACTTACCTTTTGTCTTGGCTTTATGCATAAAATTAAAATAAGTGCCAAAAAGGTAAATAATCATTTGCAAAGTTCGGCATAAATGCCGATTTGGCTGCACTATCATTTAATGAGCACCAAAAAAGAGATGTTGGGAAGGAATTTTTAGAAAATAAAATTAAAATAAGTGCCAAAAAGGTAAAATAATCATTTGCAAAGTTCGGCATAAATGCCGATTTGGCTGCACTATCATTTAATGAGCACCAAAAAAGAGATGTTGGGAAGGAATTTTTACCAACAAAAGCAAAGAGAAGACAGAGCTTTTAAAAATACTCATTGGTATTATGGATAAAGGGGTTTTGTTAATGATTTAAAAAATTAAATAATCTTAAATAATAAAAATCATGATCGCCTACAAAAAGCAACCAATTTTTATTTTTTGATATCGATAGTTCTAAATGATTTATATAATTAGCCTACAAATTTTTAAAATTTATTATAAAAAGTTATGATAAAAAAATGCTCGAAAAACGAGATTTTTAACTCCTTCAGCAGGCCATAACCTTTTTGATGACGCTGCCCGTCAAAATCCCGCCGCGTCGAAATCCCGCCAAAACCAAAATGAGTCGAAATCCCGCCAAATAAAAATTATTTATTTATTTATTTTATACATGTATTTGTATGTATATTTTATATTATACATATATAAAAATATCATAATAGATTATTCTAAGCAAAATGGGTCGAAAAAATTGAAATTCTTCATAAATGTTGTAAACACAGATTTCTGAACAACAATGACGGCGAAAATGCAAAAAATTCTGATCATTGTGAGCAAACGACAACAACAATGAACGTTATGAAGACTGGAGAAGAACAAGACATCACCAATTTCAAACTTGGGAAAACTCAAAAGGTAGGCATTTGTCTTTGGTCTGAAGGTAGAAACTTGTTAAAAATAAGTCATACATTTTAATTAAGTCTTCCGATATGTGATTGAAAAAATCTGTGGACTGCCACGCGTGACAGTCATTGCTTGATGGCGTCAACGCGTTTGGTGTTCGTTCGGCGAGTGTTTTCTTGCCCCAAATAAGCTTTCAATGTTTGTTCTAATAATTTTTTTGGTATTTTACGGTTATCTGTACTCAGGGCATTTTTTGGTTATACGAGTCGTCGTCGTGTCATTTTTTGGTTGTGCGGGTCATCCTCGTGACATTGTGAAGCGATTTTGTGTATAAAATGTGAATTTTTTGAAAAATGGATTTTGAGTTTTTTCAAATCCGGGATTGGGGTTCGAATTGGGTCAAAACAGATGCCAGAATCGGTTTCCCCGACCTTGAAAACCCCTAAAACAAGTTTATTTCAAAAAAATGTTTTTTTTTCAAAATCTGAGGACAGATAACCGTAAAGAACCATTTTTTATAATTTCCTCTTTGATTATTTGCATTTTAAGCATTCGCGGGGCATCATTTTCAATCCGTTGAACCCGACCATACGTATTCACGGCAGCCGTTGTAGTTCGGCATCAATTCACCCGCCCCCTCAACAACAACATTGGTCTCGAAGTAACCCATCTTTTCTGTATTTTTTACTTGTAAACCCCCAAAAAACTTAACAAATTTTATAAGTGTCTGATCGCCCGACCCTTTCCGACTTAATTGGGAAGGAATTTTTAGAAAATAAAATTAAAATAAGTGCCAAAAAGGTAAAATAATCATTTGCAAAGTTCGGCATAAATGCCGATTTGGCTGCACTATCATTTAATGAGCACCAAAAAAGAGATGTTGGGATATCATTATTTTTCGTGAAAATTGTTATTTATTTATGCGATTCTGGTAAAGTATTAATGAATTTCGTATTTTGAAGCCTTAGGAATGTAATTTTAAGACTTTTTCGCTAATTTTTATTTGGCGGGATTTCGACTCATTTTGGCTTTGGCGGGATTTCGACGCGGCGGGATTATGACGCGGCGGGATTTCGACGCGGCGGGATTTCGACGCGGCGGGATTTTGACAGCGCGCCCCTTTTTGAAACCTTTTTGAATGTTAATCAAATTTTTTTGAAATTTGCAGATTAATAAAGAACATTTTGAACTACAATATCTAATGATTATAAACAAATTTTGAGCATATGCCTTTTTTCTGCGCCTTAGTTTCGATATATTAAGCATTAATAGCTCATTTTCCACTTGGTTTAAAGCTTCTAACTTGCATTTTTTGTGACTTTTTTATACTTTTTTGTTGACTTTCATTTTTAAGGCAAAATTTGACTTTTAGCGAAGAAAAATTCCGAAAAATAGGTTTAACTTCGAGGCGGTACAAAAATTTCCTTACCACTAGGACTCAAATGACGAGACTGAAAATAATAATAAAATCTGGCGTGGTGATCTTTTGAAAATATTTTTTTGTTAAACTAGCAGGTTAGCGGCTTCGGCGCATCTCCCGCTAGGCTGTACGATTGTGTTGTAGAATTATGAATGATAAAACCAACTATTATGGCTCGGCCGCTTCGCGGCCTCGCATCCTTTTCTTGGCATTTTCTTATGGCACAACTTTTTTTAACATTCTACTGGTCTTTTTGTTTCTTGTAGTTTCTTAAACAACCCTCGGCATTTCAATCATCGGAACTCAATCTCACAAATTCTTCTGCATCCGAATCACTGGGACTCAATCCACCGGCATTCCAGTCACTGGGACTCAATTCTCCGACTTCAATAACCTGGACTCAGTCCTCCAGCTTTGAATCATCGGCACTCGGTGGCTAGACATTTCGACAATGGCCGTTTCGCTAATGACCGTTTCGACAATGACCATTTACGACTGTGTCATATCGCCCAAAATTTAAAATATCAATTGAAAATATATAAAAAATATTAAATTAATAAAAAAATTA